>LPNX010883538.1:182370-245077 GCA_001517045.1 Pseudotsuga menziesii | reverse complement strand
AAAGTTGCATTTTCTGACTCCATTCTTTAGGCACTGGTTTTCAAATAAAAAGACTGACTGTCATTTAAATCTTGCATATTGCATTAGTTTGACTGTCATCCCCTAGAACCTTAGCCTCAACCTTAATAAAAGATCCCTTTAATTAATCTGTTANTTAGATTTGTTGCAGGTTTTCCAAGCAAGGGCATCTCTCCAGGGTTCTCATTTCTGCAAAATTTCAATTCGGCCATCTACTTTCAGCCTGTTTTAAACAGAGTTTAATTCACTGTTTAGTGGGTATAAACCTTGTTTAAGAGCCCTAACCTCATATATATTAATTTAACTTGTTATTTCTGCTGTTTTAGTATCATTTAGGTGGCTGAAAACTTAGTTTTCAGCCCCCTAAACTTTTATTTCTGTCATTTATCACATTCAGAAATTTTTATTTTTTCTATAAATTTGTAAATTTGTACTAATATTTTTTAACAGTAAATTTTGAGTGTTTTATGTGATTTGCAACGAAAACAGTTCGCTGGTTTTTAGCAGGTTGTGCATAAGTAAAGAAGAGTTGCTGTCCAAAAAGACAAAAATACCTCAAGCTTCAACCGGTTCCAAAAGGGATTCAAGCCCTCAACTCTTTCCTTCCTTTTCTGTTATTTGTAAACCCCAAAGCGGAGTCCTCTTGGGGTATTCTGCAAAATTCATAAAGCATTTGTAATATACACATAAGTANTGTGGTGACAGTGGTCCCCAGCTCTCACTTGCCCCCAAGGACACACATAGCAGGTTGTGACTTTCCTGCGTCTTAAAGTGTGAATTAGGCGGCAACAGGATGTGCAGATGTTTATCTGCAACCACCACACCTCCTTAGCCATGTATAGGGCTCACTCGAGGAAGGAATTCCTCAAGCCCACGGATATTAGATATGGGAGCTATTTTCTCTTATTGGAGAGGATGTTGGAGGTGGAGCCAGCATTCCAGGCCATGGTTGTGACTCCAGATTGGAATAGCTGGACAGAGTCCAAGACAGAAGAGGGGAAGACGATAAGACTTCAGATATTGGATAATGATTGGTGGGTAGATTGCACTTATTTGGTCTCATTCTTGTGCCCTATAGTTGAGGTCATTCGCTACACTGACACTGATTCTTCTAGTCTTGGAGAAATCTATGAGACTTTTGAAAGCATGTTGGGTAAGGTAAGGGAAGCCATTCGTCAGAAAGATTCCTCCTTAGAGTTCTACACAAACCAAATTCGACCCATTATTCAACGTAGGTGGGATCGAATGAACACACCTTTGCACATGGCAGCGTATGCACTCAACCCAAAGTGGTACATTTCTAGGCCTGGTAGAATTACTCCCATTCAGGATCCGAAGATCAAGAAGGGTTTTCGAGCTGTCATTGCAAAGATGTACAGTGAAGAGGAGGGGCAAACACTTCGGAGACAGTGGCTTCAGTTTGCAGGTCTCAAAGGTCCTTTGAACAAGCTTGATGCCAAGGCAGACCGCAGCGACTTAGTCCATGATGACCCCATTGGTTGGTGGGACATGCATGGGGATGATGCTCCAAAGATCAAACATCTTATTCGTTTGATGTCTCAGATTGCTAGTTCCTCCGCAACTGAGAGGAATTGGTCCACCTATAGCTTCATCCACTCTATCAAGAGGAACAAGCTTACCTCTAGGAGAGTTGAGAAGCTAGTTGCAGTGTACAGTGCCCTACATCTTGCACATAGGAAGACTCGAGAGTATCAAATGGGACCCGTTGTACGATGGGATGTGGATCTAGAGGATGATGCACAGATAGATGAGGAGAATGGACCGAATGAGATGTAGCATGGTTTGGTTGGTGTGCCATTGGTTACTCCTGAGAATGACTCAGACTCANATTCACCCACCTATCTCTGTTACAGACCACCATCTCTGTAACAGAGATTGTTGTGAGGTTAGCTCAATCACTTTCCTTTCCACCCACCTATCTCTGTGACAAACCACCATCTCTGTCACAGAGATTGCTGTGAGGTTAAGCATTGTCTAGTTAAGCTACAGTTTCTTTCAAGTTCAACTCTTTTATTTACTGTTTAAAAAAGGAAGTAATCATACAACTCACCCATCCTGTGTATCCTCTATCCACTTGTCATCTCCCTTTAGGGACTTCAAGTTGGATATGAAAAGCAGGAGAAGTGAAGGCTTAGGTAATTAAATAAACATTTTATTTCCCTGCTACAATCTTCAAGACACTTTACTTTCAGTCCAAGATCGAATACCAGCACCTCCCATAAGGGACATCGCTTGGTGATCTTGTTGATATCTTAAAATTTACTTTTGCATCTTAACCATCAAGATTAAAATTAACTTTTAAAATTGACCAACAACAACTTCCAACATCCTGCTCCTCTACTCGGTTATCACCCTCCGGGGTACTCCGAGATACGACCAGGGGAAAGGGAAGTCCTAGTTTAATAGGCATCCATCTAGAGATTTTTAAGCTGATTAAAAACGGTGACTCGGAAGCTGCAAGGGGTAGCAGGCTGCGGGTAGTCTCTAGGCGCTTCGACGTCCTCCTTGTGAGCACCGGGCCATTGGGGATTGACCAGTGCNTGACTCCTTGATGCTTGTTTTGTGTTGATTTCTTTCAGCTACTTTTAGTTTGCAGTGTCCATTGTTACTTGTTAGTTTTACTTTTGACTCTAGATATTGATTAGTGATACTGATGATAGAGTCTTTGACTCTTTCCTATTTTTGACTCTTTGAGCAATCTTAATTTAATATTGATGTTTCAGTGTTTCAGTCTCTATTTTAGACTTGGTATTTAATATTTAATGTTTACTATTTGCATGCAATATCATTGATTTGATTTTCAATTAAAAATAGAATGGTCCCGATGCCTTCATGGAGAAGATGGTTGCAGAGGACCAATCAATGGAGTTGACTCCTTGATGCTTGTTTTGTGTTGATTTCTTTCAGCTACTTTTAGTTTGCATTGTCCATTGTTACTTGTTAGTTTTACTTTTGACTCTAGATATTGATTAGTGATATTGATGACCGAGTCTTTGACTCTTTCCTATTTTTTACTCTTAGCAATCTTAATTTAATATTGATGTTTCAATGTTTCAGTCTCTATTTTAGACTTAGTATTTAATATTTACTATTTGCATGCAATATCATTGATTTGATTTTCAATTAAAAATAGAATGGCTGAAATATCAAATATGAATATCAAGATTCAAATGACAATTTGTACAATTTGAAAATGATCATGATGAATTGCCACATCTGTAACATGCTTGTTAGATTAATAATAATCTACATTGTTAGATTAATTTGCTAGATTTTAATTTACATTATTAGGAATTATGATATTTAGCATTTATAAGTTTAAAATTTCAATATTTTTTTATAATTTTTATGACCCCGACGTCCCCTCGTCCCCCTCAAATTTCCCTAAAATTTGGGGGTGGTCTCCACACATCCCCAACGTGCGTTTCCTCGCTCTCGTGCTCCCGTGTCCTGGAAACTTGGTGGAACATTGAGTAAATCCTCCAATGGCTAACACCAATCCCCCGGCAGGACCTAGGCATTTCGGAAGCTGAACCAGGCCATCTCCTTTTGACTTTTCACTGATTCAAGGTGCTCTGCACGACATGCTTGAGAAATACTTTGATAAACTTCTGAAGTTCAATGGTTTATCCACAATTCCTATTAAAGAACACATTTAATCAATAGAAGGAGATGCTCGGGGATGGTTTGATAGATTGCCTCCAGGGTCGGTAGATGGATATGATACCTTTACCAAGAAGCCAGACAATAGGTTCCTTTTAAATAAACTCTTTGAGGTTAAGAAGAAAGAGAATGAGACAATCCACAAATTCAACGTAATATTTGATAAACTTGTCTCTAATGTTCCTCAAGACTTAAGACCCACAAAACAAGTTATCGTTATCCTTTACCTCAATGCTTTTGAAGGATGGTTTGGTCTAAACCTTAAGGAAAAGAACCCCAATGACCTCAAAACCGCTCAAACCTGGGCTAAGAAAGCAGAAGCCAATATATCCTCTATGGGAAAGAAGAATTTCTTCGATGCTTATGCTCCCTCTTCTTCCCGTAGTGGTCCAAAACCCAGGAAAGCTAAGGAACCTGTAGTTGAAGAAAAGCCAACTCTAGAAGTAATGTTTGAAATGATGAAAAGTCTCACATTGTTCACCAAAGGACTAGGGATAATGATCGATATAGAAATTCCTACGGCCCAAGACCTTATTGGAACAATCAAAGAGGGCCTCTAGATGACAATAATGGACAAGCGTCTAGGAGAAATGAAGCCATAGAGAATAAAAATGTGAACTTATGTGAGGAACCTAAGGAAGATCCTGAAGTCTTTGACCCTGAGGATCAAGGCATAAATTTAGTGAAGGCTTCACTGATGATGAGGATTTTGGTAGAATTCGGCTTGAAGAGGAAGAAAACATGGTGTGCAACACAACACAACCCACCACTCAGGTTTACCGGCGTAGAAATCAAGATCAAGATATTACACCTTTCTGAGATAAGCACTTAAACTCAAAAGATGAAGGACATGATCTTTGCGACTATGACTTAGGAATTGATATAGAGAAGGAATTACATAAGGTCATGAAAAGTGTACCCCTAAGTGAATTAGTAAAGTTACCATCAATCAAAGAGGGCCTCTAGATGACAATAATAGGCAAGTGCCTAGGACAAATGACGTCGTAGAGAATAAAAATGTGAACTTATGTGAGGAACCTGAGGAAGATCCTAAAGTCTTTGACCCTGAGGATCAAGGCATAAATTTAGTGAAGACTTCACTGATGATGAGGATTTTGGTAGAATTCTGCTTGAAGAGGAAGAAGACATGGTGTGCAATACAACACAACCCCCCACTCAGGTTTACCAACATAGAAATCAAGATCAAGATATTACACCTTTCTTAGATAAGCACTTAAACTCAGAAGATGAAGGACATGATCTTTGCGACTATGACTTAGGAATTGATATAGAGAAGGAATTACATATGGTCATGCAAAGTGAACCCCTAAGCGAATTAGTAAAGTTACCATCAGTCAAAGATCAAGTTCAACAATTTTTCGATAATGTTCCAGTAGCAAATGTTCCCAAGATTGCTTATGAATCTTGCCACATTCAGAGCGTTAGAGGTAGGGAGGTAGAAGAATACCTTCCTATTCATATACATACTACCATCTATGATAGAAAGAGTGGAGGGCATCCTTCGTTCTATCTCACTTCGCATATTAACAACCTCTTGCTCCATAACTGCATGCTATACTCTGGAGTTGCTATGAATGTTATGCCTCTGAGCATTATGAAAGAAATGGGATTAGAAATCACCCGTCTATGTGGAAATGTTTGCGGAATTGATTCAAGAGGTGTCCAAGCATATGGGTTAATCAAGAACTTGAAAGCTGATTTATTTGCTTGCCCTGATTTAAAAACCATGATGGATGTAGTGGTAATTGATCTTCTGTAAATTTTCCTTTAAAGTTCAATCTAGGGCTAAACAGTATATTTAATTTGTTACTAGAAAACCACACATGAACTTCTTTACTAGTATTTGCAGCGGAATATATAAAAAACTAAGAAACATTCACAACATCACATCACAATATAGACATTATTATTTTGGGTATGGACACCCCCGAAAAAACCCAAGATGGGAAAACTGGTGCAGAATATGGAACTTTTACAACCAACTGAATATTCACCCAACCTGGTGAATGTGAACCTCTGCAAAAACACTAGACAATTCCAGCAACCCAGCACACCCTCTGCGTAACAGTACGACACCTATGTCAGCAATAAATCCTCCTCTGCGCAGTTGTACGGATCTTGACGTCAGCTGTACGGTTGTACGACTGCCCTCTGCCGAATGGTACGACTACCTCCCAACGTGATCTGTATGGCCCTCTCTCATCCTGGAACCTCGGTGACTCTGTCAGGTAACTATTCCTCCGTCTTCTCAGCAAGATCCTTCGTCTGACTTTCCCTGTATGTTTGTATCCTGTCTGTGTGTGTCCTCTCCACCAAATCTTCTCTAACTTTATTGGCTAAGTGAAAACCCTAACCCTCACTATGGATCTATGGATGAGATCCTTCGGTGAGAATCAATGGCCAAGATTAGATTAGCCATTACTTAAATATTTCACATTTCATTTTATAAAAGTGATTCCATTAAAGTCAAAATCAAATAAATAATTAAAGAATTTTCCTAAGTCAAAACTTAGGAAAATCACTTTAATAGATTTGGCTTCCAATTTAATGTCTCTCTAGCATGCAAGGACACGTGCAATGCTAGAAGATCTCCCTTGTTGTTGCTTTCTAACACTCCCTCTCAACAAGGACTTGATTCAGTAGCAACCCCAACTTGTCTCTAAACTTCATAATACTGTGTTTGCAAAGTGCCTTGGTGAAAATGTCTACCACCTGCCCATTTGTCTGTATGTACTCCAACCGAATGGTTCCTCTATGTACACAGTCTGTCAGGAAGTGGTACCGAATGTCTATGTGTTTGCTTCGGTCATGGAACACTGGATTTTCAGATAGCCCAATGCCACTCTGATTGTCACAGTCAACTACTGTAGCTTCTAGCTCTCACTCGAACAACCCTGAAAGCAACTTCCTCAGCCACATATCCTCACAAGCATGTCGGTTGCCATGTACTCAGCTTCTGCCGAGGTCAATGCAACTGACTTCTGCTTCCTGCCGAATCAAGAGACAACCCCTGATCTAATGTTGAAGCAACAACTTGAAGTGCTCTTTCGGTTCTCTACACATCTTCCCCAGACAACATCCGTGAATCCTACTAACTATACACTCCCCATGCGCTCATAAACCAACCCATACTCCACTGTAAATCTGATGTAGCAAAGTATGTGCTTTGCAGCTGTCCAATGCACTCTCCGAGGGTCCACCATGAACTGACTCAAAGAGTTAACTGGAAAGCTAATGTCTGGCCGTGTGTTGACCAAATCCATGAGCGATCCGCTAAGTTGGCGATACAAGTTAGGATCAAATCTGTCTAACCCTGATGCATCAATCTTCCTCCAGCTGGAAACTAGAGGTATGGCCATAGGCTTGCAATCCACCATCCTGAATCTCTTCAAGATCTCCACTACATACTTCCCCTGTCCAATGAAGAAGCACCTGTCTCTCTGCCAAACATCCAAACCTAGGAAGTAATGCATCAACCCAAGGTCTTTCATCTCAAACTCAACTGCAAGGTTGGACTTGCAGTCTCCAAGCAGCCTCTCATCTCCTGTAAGAAAGAGGTCATCTACATATAGCGCCAGTATGAGAGGCACCTCACCTATCCAGAAGTACAGGTTGTGGTCAGCCTCACTCCGCTGGAATCCCATCTCCCGTAGATAGTTGTCAATCCTCAAGTACCATGCCTGAGGTGCCTGCTTGACCCCATAAAGAGCTCTCTGCAGTCTGCATTCATGCATCTCCCTTTTCTCCACATCAAACCCCTATGGTTGCTGAGTGAAATTTGAATACCTCCTCCGCTATAACTCTGTTGAGGAAGGAAATCTTGACGTCCATCTGATGTACACGCCAACCCATCTATGCTGCTAATGAGATAATGGTCTGAATGGAAGAATACCTGGCAACAAGGGCAAAGGTCTCCTCATAGTCAATACCTTCTGCGAAAACCCCTTAGCCACGAAGTATGCCCTGTATTTCTCCACGCTTCTGATTGTTGCATGCTTTACCTTGAAGATTCATCTGGATCCCACCACCTTTTTACCTTGTGGCCTCAGCACATCCTCCCATACCTGATTCTGTAAATTTTCCTTTAATATTCAACTAGGGCTAAATAGTGCATTCAAAATATTTACTAATAACCACACATGAATATCTTTTACAGTATGCAGCGGAATATAAAACTGAGA
The DNA here is from genome assembly GCA_001517045.1 of Pseudotsuga menziesii. Taxonomy (NCBI): domain Eukaryota; kingdom Viridiplantae; phylum Streptophyta; class Pinopsida; order Pinales; family Pinaceae; genus Pseudotsuga; species Pseudotsuga menziesii. The sequence goes on along the minus strand of LPNX010883538.1, from coordinate 237,173 downwards.
AATAACTCAAAAACATCACAGCATAAAAATGACAGTTATTTTGGGTATGGAAACCCCCGGAAAAACCCAAGATGGGAAAACCGATGCAGCAGTCAGATATAGATTTTATTATGAGAAAATATGGAACGTTACAATCACTGCAAATTTACCCAAACCTGGCGAATGCGGTAGCCGGAAAAATCGCTGGACAAATCCCAGTTAAACCTCAACACCCTCCTGTGTGAGTGTACGGCCTAGCTGTATGAAGCTCAGTTATCCTGTTGCTCGCTCCTCTGTCTTCCCAGCCAAATCCTCTGTCTGACTTTCTCTCCCTGTCTGTATCATGTCTCTGTCGGAATACAAGCATGTGTCCTCTCCACCAATTGGTCTCTCTTTTATAACTTTAGGTAAAGTGAAAACCCTAATTTCACTTTCACTTTAACTAATGTTTCACTAAAGTTAATTTAGATCACTTTAATTTATTTTCCAAAGTAAACTTAGGAAAAGTAAATTAAATACAATTGGTTTCATAATTTAAGTCTTCTGCATAAGACCTTCCTTGTTGCTGCTAGTTTAACACTCCCTCTCAACGAGGAAGGTATTCGGTAGCAACCCCAACTTATCCCTGAACTTCACAAAACTCTATCTACAAAGTGCCTTGGTGAAAATGTCGGCCACCTGCTCATATGCCTGTATGTACTCCAAACGAATGGTTCTCCTCTGAATGCAATCTCTCAAGAAGTGGTACCTGATGTCGATGTGTTTACTTCGGTCATGGAACACTAGATTCTCAGATAGCCTGATGCCACTCTGATTATCACAGTGAACTAATGTAGCCTCTAGCTCACACTCGAACAACCCTGCAAGTAACTTCCTCAGCCACATACCCTCACAAGCAACCATGTTGGCTGCCATGTACTTAGCCTCTGTCGAGCTCAATGCAACTGACTTCTGCTTCCTGTTGAACCAAGAGACAACCGTTGATCCAATGTTGAAACAACAACCTGAAGTACTCTTCTCGTTCTCTACACATCCTACCCAGTCAGCATCTGTGAAACCTGCTAACTGTACACTCCCCCTACGCTCATAAACCAATCCATACTCAACTATACCTCTGATGTCGCGAAGTATGTGCTTCGCAGTCGTCCAATGCACTCTTCGAGGGTCCACCATGAACTAACTCAAAGAGTTGACTACAAAGCTGATGTCTGGTCGAGTGTTGACCAGATACATAAGCGATCTGATAAGTTGACGATACAAGCTAGAATCAAATCCGTCTGACCCTGATGCATCAATCTTCCTCCAATTGGAAACTAGAGGTATGGCCATAGGCTTGCATTCCTCCATCCTGAATCTCTTCAATATCTCCACTGCATACTTCCCACTTCCAATGAAGAAGCATCCATCTCTCTGCCAAACCTCCAAGCCTAGAAAGTAATGCATCAAACCAAGGTCTTTCATCTCAAACTCCACTGCAAGATTAGACTTGCAGTCTCCAATCAGCCTCTCATCTCATGTCAAAAAGAGATCATCCACATATAGGACCAGTATGAGAGGCACCTCCCCTGTCAAGAAGTACAGGTTGTGGTCAGCCTCACTCCGCTGAAATCCCATCTCCCGTAGATAGTTGTCAATCCTCGAGTACCATGCTCAAGGAGCTTGCCTGAGCCCGTAAAGAGCTCAATGCAGTCTGCATACATGCGTCTCCCTATTCTCCACATCAAACCCCTCTGGATGCTCAATATACACCTCCTCCTCTATCACTCTATTGAGGAAGGCAGTCTTAACGTCCATCTAATGGACACGCCAACCCATCTCAGCTGTTAGTGAGATAATGGTCCGAATGGAAGAATACCTGGCAATAGGGGTGAAGGTCTCCTCATAATCAATACCCTCCTGTGAAAAGCCCTTTTCCACGAAGCGTGCCTTGTACTTCTCCACACTTCCGCCTGCTGCATGCTTCACCTTGTAGATCCACCTGGATCCTACCACCTTTTTCCCTTGTGGACTCGGCACAACCTCCCATACCTAGTTTTTCATAATGGAGTCATACTCCTCAACCATAGCCTCCTACCACACACCATGTTGTGCAGCCTCCCCGAAGCTAGAAGGTTCAGAGTTAATCAACTCTGTCATCAGTGCCATACAACTAAGCCTCTCTGGCGGTACACTCCGTCTGAAAGATCTCTATGGAGGATCAACCTGCCTGGAATCCTGTACTGTGGACCTAAATCAGTTAGGCCTTGGCCTAGTGTCAACCTGTTGCGGCTGCTGGATATCTGTCTCCTGCTACAGTGCATCATCCAAGTCAATGACCGTAGGATCCAGTCCACCTGACTCCCTCTGACCACCAAAACCTGTGCTTTGTATCTGTACCTGTACCTGTACATCTAGCTCCTCCAACTTAACCCCGACTCCTGTGCTGACTGCTGCTCTGCTGGTAAGTCCAATGATCTCTGTAAGGCCCTGTCCTCATCGAACTGGACATCCCTGCTCACAATGATCCTCTTGCGAGCAAGAATGTGAACTCTATATGCCTTCGAAGTCTCGCTTGTCTCCAACAAGTAACTCCTTCTCTCCAGAAGGGTATAGCTTCTTCCTATTGTCAACATGAACATGACAATAAAGACACTGTCGAATATGCGAATGTGAATCACATTTGGCCCGGTGCCTGTGAAGACTTCCCCTGATGTCTTCCTCCCCAAAGCTGTGTGGGGACACCTGTTCTGAATGTATACTGCAGTCTTGTATGCCTCGACCTAGAGGAATAGTGGTAATCCCTGATCAAATAACATGGCCTTGGCTGCTCCAACCATAGTCCTGTTCTTTCGCTCTGCAACTCCATTCTGCTGAGGGGTATGGGGCACAGTGTGCTCCTTCTTGATCCCGTCAACCGAACAATACTCCATGAACTCATTGGAAGTGTACTCACCCCCGTTGTCTATCCTCAACACCCAAATCTTCTTTCGTGTTTGGTTCTCCACGAGAGTTTTGAACTCTCGGAACCTCTCAAAGACCTCTGACTTGGACTTCAGAAAATAGATCTAGGTCTTCCTGGAATAGTCATCAATGAAGGTTACGCAGTAACTGTAACCACTAAACGAATGGACACTCATAGTTCTGCATACATCAAAATGCACCAAGTCCAAGGGCTCCTTAGACTTGTGCTCACTTTGTGGGAAAGGCTTCCTGATGTTCTTCCCCAAAGCACAATCGTTGCAGTGGTTATGCTTTTCCTCTTGTACCTGAGGAACTCCAATGACTTCCTGTCTCAAATGCTTCAGTGCTCCATGGTGTAGGTGTGCCATCCTCCTATGCCACAACTCACCCTGACTGCTATTGCTGCTACTGACTAGAACCTTTGCAAGCTCAAAGTGTAGTCTGTACACTTTCCTGCTCCTCCTGCCAATCACCCGATCCAAGCTCCTATATGACCCCTTGGGCCTAATATATACTCTATGGTCACGAAACTTCATCTGATATCCCTTGTCCTCCAAAGTGGAGACTGATATAAGGTTCTTGGTCAGTCCTGGAACATACAACACATCAACAAAACTGAGGTGTTTGCCAGACTGTCTCTGAAATGAAACAGTGCCAACTCCCTACACCTGATACCGTGCATCATCACCTAGCTCAACGTGGATCCCGGTTCCACCCTCCTGCAAGTCTCTGAGAATCTCTTTTGTCCAGTCATGTGACTAGATGCTCCACTATCGATGTACCATATGCTGCTACATGTGGTGCTTTCCATGCAAGCTATCAAACAAAACTCCTCATCGAAGTTCTTGCTGAACTCATCCACTTCTGCAGATCCAGCCATTTGAGTGTTACTCTTCTTCTTCCTGCCTGGACACTAGGAGGCAAAGTGTCCCTGCTTGTGGTAGATAAAACACTTGACCTTTGATATATATATATATCGTGTTTCGTCGTTTCCAAAATTTTGGGGGGTCAGGTTTCCCCCATTTCCCCATTTCGTCCCCGTTTCCCTGTCTCGTGCAACTTAGATATCACACCACACATTACTGCTATACTAATGATTTACCTCTATGCTAGGCAAAACCACATGGAGGACATCCTGAGATACACCTCTATCTCTAACATATTTGAGGAGGGCGTTCAACTTAGTTTCTATGTAATATGGTTGAAGCGTCCACCTTTGGCATTGTTGGTGCACCTATTGCATGGAGACGTTTTTGTGTTATATCCATTTCTATCCTAACTGTGGACCATTTCTTTTTAGAAGTTCAGGTTTCCCACTTTGATGATTGACATTACTTGAAGCCAATGTTCCCCTCTTGAAGTTAGTTTTTGTGGACATGTGGACATGATCTAAGTGCCTTGTGGGCATTCTTTGTTTCTTTAAGGCTCTCTAAGCCTTTCTTGGTTGGCAAGTGGACATAACTTGAATGGTCAATTTGGCTTGTGGACATCTTTTATGGATTCAACTCCCTTTTTTTGGACCTTGCTTAAGGTTAACTTGAGGGAAGCCTTTGGAGGCTAGTAGGTGGACGTCTTGGTTGCTTGGAGGACTTGGCTTGTGAAAGACCCCACTTGGAAAGGGGAATTGAAGTTGTTGTCATCTCACAAAGTGTAGCTACCCACTAAAGGTGTCCCATCCGGGACGGTAGAGGTGAGGTAGCTAACGGTGACATCGCAAGGGCCTCGTCCACTACGGAAGAAGGGTAGTTGTCACACCGGACGAGCTCTTGTCGCTTTAGATCACTCCGGAAAATTATTAAGGGGGAGACCCTACTAGCCCAAGAGGGCTAGCGCACCTACTCAAGACACTCCTAGGGGTATGCAACGAATGAAAGAGGAGAGATAATGAGTGAGGGAATCTAGATCTATGGAAAGGATGTGTATAGTGATTAGAGCAAAGTTGGAGAGGCTTAGAAAATAGGGAAAATGACCCAACTTGATAAGAAAGATACCACATATAGTTTAGGAATGTAGATCTAGAGAGATCTATCCATACATAAGAAACCCAAATGGGACCACATTGGGTTTAGGGAAAAGTGAACAAAGTGGACCCAAAAGGGTAGATTGGGACAAGGAATGAATAGATCAGGGCACTTGAAGGATAGATCTGTGAAAATTTAGTGGGTTCAAGCATACCCAACTAATAGATCTGAAGATTTGGCCATCCACCCAAAGGGGGTGCCCCCACCTAGAGAGACTAGTGATAGATCCTGGGGCAAATGGAGTCTGATTTAAATAAAATTCGAGATCTAGGGTTATTTAACAATCTCCAAGTGGGTTTTGATGGCCGTCATAAAAAACTCACCAGATCTATCAGATCTACAAAACTAGGGTTTGAAAGAAAGGAATTTGATTGACAATTGGATGAAAATAATGAAAAACAATACTAACCTTGCAAATCGTACTTGAAAATACTTGCAGTCGCCTTGGATGTCGATGATCCTTCCACTTAGTTACAATTTCAAGTTAGATCCAACAAGAAAAGAAGGAAAAAACGCCCAATTGAGGTAGTGCGCCCCCTCTTCTCCCCCTGCAAAATCAAACTACGAATGAGATTTGTTTACGGATGAAAAAGATAAGCTACGTACGTCATCTACCGAAAGAAATCCAATGCACAAAGTAAAATTATTTCTCCTAGACATATGCAACATTATTTTTCTTTCAAATTAAAATTTGATGGCACAAACATCGTTGTTGAATACGAAGCTCTTCTACTTGGGCTAAATGTTGCAAAAGATTATGGCATTCAACTATTGCATGTTATAGGTGATTCTGACCTTGTTGTATGTCAAGTAAAAGGCACTTTTTCTTGCAAAAAGATATAGGGATGTTGTCCAACTACCGAAGACTTCCAAGCCATTTCTTTGCAAGCAATACCAAGGGAACAAAACCAAATTGCAGATGCTCTCGCAGTTTTTGCCTCAATTTTTGACCCAAATGATGAAGGGCAGGATATATACAAAGTGCGAGTAATATTTTGTCCGCTTGTGCCAGACAATTTCGATAACTGGGAAGCATTCAACGACGACAAGCAGATTCATAGGTTTATGGCCAACGTGGAAGAATATGCCGGTAACCAAGTCAATTGGAGAAAGGAAGGATCCACTGAAGAACCTCAGTATAATCCGATCCCTATGGGAAGGGTCTCTCTGGAAGAGAAGTTTGATAGAAATGACAGGTGCAAATTAAAGGATACGACTTCAAACCCAAAGTATGAAGAAGTAAATATTGGCTCTCAGGAAGATCCATGTTCAATTAAGGTTGGTAAGATTTTAGATTCGCGAGAAAGAAAGGAAGTCATTGATTTGGTTTGAGAATTCAGGGACGTGTTCGCTTGGTTGTATAATGAACTAAAGACCTACGCTAAGAACATTATTCAACATGCTATACCGTTGGAAGAAAATGCGAAACCACATCGACATAAATTAAGGAAAGTCAATCCTAAGTTGGCCCACCTAGTGAAGAAGGAATTGGAAAAGATGGTAGAAGCAAAGATCACAGTCCGAATAAGGTATTCGGAATGGCTTTCCAATCCTGTTCTATCTAGGAAAAAGACAGGCAATGTTTGTGTGTGTGTCGATTTCAGGAACCTCAACGCAGTATCCAAGAAAGATAATTATCCACTCCCTGATATGGAACTCTTATTGCAAAGGATCACAAGATCGGAGATGATGTCATTCCTAGATGGATTTTCAAGTTTCAATCAAGTTGTTATCAAGAAAGAGGACCAAGTAAAGACTGCCTTTACTACCCCTTGGGGCACTTACCAGTACTTACGCATGCCTTTTAGTTTAATGAATGTTGGGGCCACATTTCAGAGGGCTATAGACTATGTTTTTAGAGACATATTACAGAAAGTCTTAGAAATATATGAAGATGACCTCACTGTTTATTCCAAAAGAAGAAACGATCATATCAAACATCTTCGACGGGTATTTGAACGTTGCCGCAAGTATGGAATTTCTTTAAACTCTAAAAATTCCATTTTAGGCGTTATTGAAGGTAAGTTACTCAGACATGTCATTACAAAAGAAGGTGTTAAAATAGATCTAGAAAGAGTAAAAGCTATTAAAGAAATTTCGTTACCGAAAAAATTGAAGGCTTTAAGGTCTTTCTTTGGGAAAATAAATTTTATTCATAGGTTTATCCCTAATTTTACTAAGATTACTAAACCCTTGAATAAGTTGCTAAAAAAGGATGCAAATTTTAGGTGGACCGAAGAAGCCAAGAAATCATTTGAAGATGTTAAAGAAGTTATTACTCAGGCACCAGTACTAGTAAGCCCGGACTACTCTAAACCATTTCAATTTTTTTTCTTTCGCTTCCACTGACACTATTGCATGAGTCCTCCTACAAAAGAATGATAAGAATGAATAATATCCCATTGCATTTATGGGCAAAGCTTCGAGTAATACCAAAACGAAGTATCACAGTATGGAGAAACATGCATATGCACTGGTAATGTCACTGAAACACTTCAGGGTTTTCATTGGATATTCAAAGATTATGGCGTATGTTACGCACCCTACAGTCAAAGAAATACTTAAGCAACAGGATGGCTTGGATGTTAGAGCCAAGTGGATTGCAAAGATCCAGGAATATGACTTGGAAATACAACCCACCAAGTTGGTCAGAGGCAGGGATCTTGTTAGTTGTTCTTAAGATCTGATTAGATTATCTAGGATCTTTATCTCAAAGAATAACAAGTACAGCAAAATTCATAAGATATAAAAGATACACAAGACACAGATTTTCATCGGGGAAACCATAAAGGAGAAAACCCGACAAACTTCTTCAAAGTAGTAAGATGATCAAAAGCAGTAATAAGAAATGTTTAGCAGCTATCTTTCTCTCCTCCTCTGACTGTCTCTCTCTCATGCGCCTTAGAGAGAGTGGTGTGTATAAATGAAGGAGAGCACCTCCCTATTTATACCCTTTCAAGTCACTGACCAAATATAAGACTCGAGCCTACATGTCATCTCACATGGGGCCCACTTCTCCTAGAGAGACCACAATTACATATTACATGATGTTACACTGGGGACTATTGCCTCAACTTACAACGAAGGTTATACCTCAAGGTCTAGACACAATTTAGACATCCCGTAAAGGGGTAACACACATCCCCAATGGGAGTACAACAACATACAATGATAATATACATCAGAATATCTTCCGAAGTTACAAATACATCAACACTCCCTCTTAACTAGGAAGGTATTCTCTCTCTACATAGTGATCAACACATTTGGTCAGGTCTTCATTGCATCGTCATCATCACGGAGTCATAGAGTCTTCATCATAGCTGCTGCCATCATCTTCTTATAATTTGATCATCGTACCATACTATCTGTCATCAGAGGTTTCTACAGTGCCAGCCCTTTTTCATGCTGGATGTAGACCTAGCCTCCATGTAGGTCTTCAAATCATCAAGTAGGTATATCTCAGGACTTACTGCCTTGCAAAACCTTAAGGATCTCCTAGGACTGATTATATGCCTTTGCAAAACCTGAAGAAGCATCCCAGGACTGATTAGATGCCTCTGCAAAACCCGAAGGATCTCCTAGGACTGATTATATGCCTCTGCAAAACCTGAAGGATCTCCCAGGACTGATTATATGCCTCTGCAAAACCTGAAGGAGCATCCCAGGACCGATTATCTGCCTCTGCAAAACCTGCAGGATCCTACTATTACCTCGTCATCTTCAAATCATCTCATCATCACATGGAGCACAACCCAGATACACATAACACAACACTTACATCCATCGGCATGGGAGGACAAACCTACCACCATCCGAGAAAGGCTCAGCAATTACATCAATGACCATGGGAGGACTAACCTACCACCATGTCGGAAAACCTTCAACAATTACATCAACGACCATGGGAGGACTAACCCACCACCATGTCGAAAAAGCTCGGCAATTACATCAACGACCATGAGAGGAATAACCTACCACCATGTCGGAAAAGCCCGACAATCACATCAACGACCATGGGAGGACTAACCTACCACCATGTCAAAAAAGCCCATGTGTATCTGCGTCTTTCGGACTCATCAGTTCCCCTTGGAAGGAACCTCGATCTAAAGTATACCAAGCTTCTCTCTGAAGTATTCAAACTTCACTCTGGCTAGCGGCTTGGTCAATACATCAGCTATCTGCTCGTCCGTCGCAACATACTAGAGCTTCACTGCTCCTCTCTGCACCATATCCCTGATATAGTAATACTTGATCTCGATGTGCTTCTACTTGTCATGGAACACCGGGTTCTTAGACAACTTCACACAACTCTGGTTATCGCAATATATACAAGTAGTATCCAACTGGAAATCAAACAAATCAGACAGTGGTTTCCTCAACCATACTACCTCACAACTAACCAAACAAGATGCGACATACTCTGCCTCGGCTATACTTAGTGCCACGTAGGACTGCTTCTTGTTAAACCAAGAGATCACACCTAATCCCATACTGAAGCAGCACCCCGAAATGCTCTTCCTATCAATGGCACTGCCTGCCCAATCCAAATCCACATAACCCTCCAGGTTAATATTCTGATTCGCTTCATACTTGAGCCCATAATCAACTATACCCTTCAGGTACCTCAGAATATGCTTTGCGGCAATCACGTGAACATGTCTTGGATCCGTCATGAATTAGCTCAATGTGTTCACAACAAAGCAAATATCTGGTCTCGTATTCGTCAGGTACATCAAGGATCCAATCATCTGATGATACATCGTGGCATCAACCAACTTTGATGAAGCATCACTCAATAGCTTCAGGTTCGATGTCATAGGTGTGGCCATGGCCTTGCAGTCCATCATCCCGAACCTCTTCAGGATCTCCACTACATACTTCCCTTGTCCAAGGAAGATTCCATTCGCACTCTACCACACCTCCATGCCTAGAAAGTAGTGCATCATACCCAAGTCCTTCATCTCGAACTCGGCAGCAAGCTTCCTCTTCATGTCAGCAATCAACCCATCCTCACCTGTCACAAACAGGTCATCTACATACAGTAGAAGCATCACTGGGTTCCCTTCCTCAACCTTGTAGTAAAGGTTGGAATCCGCTTTACTCTTGGTAAAGCCTAGAGCCATCAGTAAGTTGTCCAACCTGTTGTACCGTGTCGAACTTGAGGATATTCTGTAGTCACTCCCTATGAAGCGAAGCATCATTCTCCCGCTGCCTTTCGTACTCTATGTATGGAAACATTATGCACTGGAGTGACAAGTAGATTCCTCTGCTACTAATCTTCTATGTACCCATCTAGTGTCACTGAATACCAAGATCCTCTATCTTGATCTTTGTTGAAAAGTTCTTCTCACACCCATCTGTGAGCTTGTCATCCTCTATAGGCTTTCATCTTCAACCTTGTAGCAAAGGTTAAGATCTTCATCGCTCTAGGTGGTTTTCAAGTTCCTCATGTAACTGTATGTGTTGTACAAGGCCTTCTTTAATTTGCACACATGAGTCTGTATGTCATGTGTCTCAACTCCCAATGGATGTTCTACGTACACTTCCTCCTCGACTACACAATTCAAGAATGTTGTCTTGATGTCAGCTGGTGTATCTCCCATCACATACCTGCATGTATGGATCTAATGAAGTGTACCTCGCAACTGGTGCAAATGTCTCCTCGTAGTCTATGCCTTCTTTCTGTGAGAAGCCTTGTGCTATGAATCTTGCCTTGTATCTCCCGATGTTTCCATCTACTGCATGTTAGATCTTGTAGATCCATATGGAAGACACTACGGACTTCCCTTTAGGTCTCGACACGACATCCTATTCATCATTCCTCTTGATCAACCGATACTCTTGATCATAGTCTCCTTCCCTCTCTTCTTGGCTACTTCTTCATAGTTGCAAGGCTCTGCATCAATCATATCGCTCAACAATGTCACATAACTAGAGTGTGTCTAAGGCCTCTTTCTTTCTTTGGAAATCTCGTCATACTATTCTTCATCTTGGATGATTCTCGTGCCCAAGGTGGTCTTCATCTCTCGAGGTGGATCTATCATTCTCTTTATATTCTTCTGAAGATCTTTCTTTTGCCACGATGTCTCTAACCCGAGAAGCTTCAGGTTCCTCTTTTGAACTGTCATTACTTGTTCTTCGGAATGATCTACAAGTCAAGTTCAATTGCGTGATTAGAAACATCTCATAATTTCCAAAACATATTAATAGTGACAAATACATGTCACATAGCCATGAAACTATTTTAGCCAATGCTACAACATTCATTCATATCCCATACACATACAATAACTTGTAGATTCCTTCCACCCCAACGTTATTAAGAGTGTGTACTACTCCTAATATGCCAGCAAATAGGTTTCAATCTAGATAAGTAGCAATGGAATATTGTACAACATCATTGACTTCTTACCCATCATGTGCAATTCAGTAGTATAAATGCAAATACTCAAACATGCATAACACATCAACTGAATATAAACAAATGCACAACCAAGCAATATCATGAAATGACAATTTAATACTTATCTTTATTTGTTTGGTGGGTAGACTCCTTGAGCCTTTAGCTTCATCATCTTCTTCATTCACAACTGCATCATTTCTTACCCAAATGCTAAGATGGATAAGAGGTTCTTCAAGAGTTGAGTCCTTCATATTCCTCATCGCCTGAGGGATCTTCTTTGAATTATCTTCTCTTATTATGAGTCGAGCTTCTTCTTGTGTGCACTCTTCCGAGAGCTTGCTGAAGGTAATCAACTTCCTTTTGGCACACATTCCTCGAATGAATGAATCCCATGATCTTGGGAAGCCATTCGAGGTGGTTATAACAATCTCTTATTCTTCTTCAATTGCTTTGTCATAGCATCGAACACTTCCTTTTGGTGTCTTCAAGGATGACACATAAGGGATGAGATGATCTTTTAATAGAATCTGCAATAATCCTCTTGGCTCTTAGCCTCATCTCCCTCTGGCTCTTAGAACTTCCTAACTGAAATACTGATCCAAGTCATTTTCTTCAAGGATCACGGAGGTCCTATATTTCCATACTCGGAAGTTGTCAGCTTCAGCAAGCTTGTCATCAAGCTGGGTGTGATTAGTCATTTCGAAATGAGAACCTCAAGTGTAAATAGAAAAAATTTAGATCTTAGCGATTTGAGGTGTCCGACCTGGTTCTGAAGCTTGTTGATCTAGGGTTTGTTAGAGAAATCCTAATTTTTCAAACTTGGAATTTCAAACTTCTGATTGGACAAAAAGATTGGCATCTTCAAGGCGAGCTGTCCAATGTACTTCTTTTCTTAAAACAGTGGTGGGAAGGTCCTGGAACAGTAAGCCCTAGTTTTCCAATTTCTTTTGCAGAAATGTCTGAAATTGATTCTGTTTTATCTCCGAAGTTTCGGATCCTTACTGTTTAAAACTTCTCACTGAGATAGCTTGATATGTCTTCTTTCCAACCCCACGGGTTAGAGTAGAAATGGATTCTCCGAGTGGGACTTATGTTGATTTTCCCAAGGTGACTGTTTTGGGGACTGTTCATCATAGCGAACTTGTACGAAATTCCACTTGTCATTGTTTCACATTCTGGGTCTGAAAAGCGTACCATAGAAACTACAATCCGTGCCCAACCTGCAACATCTTGCGAAATTTCGTTTGGACCTTCCTAGCCCGAGATATAGCAAATCTCCCGAAGGCACCTGTTTATGAGTGTATTCTGGAGGACGCTGGAACCCTGATTTGGAGGAACCATATCTACTGAAGTATAGAGAATCTGAAGCTGAAACTTTTACACAAGGTACATCGAGAATTTCTCTTTGGCCTAAGTTTCGGCTTCTGAGCCTTCTCCAATATCGCGTTATAGCGAAAGTTCTAGAATGACTAAATTCAGTCTTCTAGGGTTTCAGGCATGAAACCCTAATTTCCATTAGCTGCCATTGTAGTTGTATTTCAGCTGCACAGTGAAACTTCTCTGATTCAGAAACTGCTACCACCAACAGATGCGCCCTAGTGAGGCGAGTTAGCCTATCCCTGCTTGCTTGATGATCTATGGACAAAACACCTTCAACTAGGAAGCCCTAGTTCCCGCAGCTGCACAATGCCTTCTTTCAAAGAGGCTCTGATACCATGTTAGTTTTTCTTAAGATCTAATTAGATTATCTAGGATCTTTATCTCAAAGAATAACAAGTACAGCAAAATGCATAAGATATAAAAGATACACAAGACACAGATTTTCATCAGGGAAACCATAAAGGAGAAAACCCCGCAAACTTCTTCAAAATAGTAAGATGATCAAAAGCAGTAATAAGAAATGTTCAGCAGCTATCTTTCTCTCCTCCTCTCACTGTCTCTCTCTCTCATGTGCCTTAGAGAGAGTGTGTGGTGTGTATAAATGAGGGAGAGCGCCTCCCTATTTATACCCTTTCAAGTCACTGACCAAATATAAGACTCGAGCCTACATGTCATCTCACATGGGGCTCACTTCTGCTAGAGAGACCACAATTACATATTACATGATGTTACACTGGGGACTATTGCCTCGACTTACAACGGAGGTTGTACCTCAAGGTCTAAACACAATTTAGACATCCCGTAAAGGGGTAACACACATCCCCAATGGGAGTACAACAACATACAATGATAATATACATCAGAATATCTTCCGAAGTTACAAATACATCAACAGGTCTAGTTTAGTTACTAGCAGAAGGAAATGAAGAAGTCCTTGATTTAAAGAAAGATCCACCCCATATGATCTCGGTGGTCAAAGAAGAAATTGCTCGACATGATTGGTATGCAAACATAGTGTATTATTTGATAAATCTATCTTGCCCAGCTCATTTACCATATCACAAAAATAGATCCCTAAAGTTGAAAGCTTCCAAGTATTGCATCGTGGACTTAGCTTCGACATCAGTTCAGGGATTAGGGTGGAAGAATCCAGACAACATCATTTTGGCATGTGTGGAACCGGTCCGAGCAAGTGAAATTACAGAAGAGCTCCACCAAGGACTATGTGGCAGTCACCATGCCGCTTCTACCACAGCTCACAAGATTTTGAGATCAGGATACTATTGGCCCAGTATCTTCCAGGATGTATACAGGTATGTACGTTGTTGTCAGCCTTGCCAACTTTTCACGGGAAGACAAATACTTCCAGCATTGCCACTTCAACCTGTTGTCATCGAAGCACCATTTCAACAATGGGATCTTGACTTCATCGACGAATTGAAACAAAATTCGAGCAATGGACATAAATGGATCCTGACAGCCACCGATTATTTTACTAAGTGGGTCGAGGCCATTCCAACAAAGCAGGCTACAACAAAGGTTATCACAGATTTCTTGGAAGACAAAATCATTACTCGGTTTGGAACTCCAGTCAAGATTATCACAGATAATGCACCAGCTTTCAGTGGAGGGGAACTATCTATGTTTTGCTTCGATTATGGTATCATACTGTCACACTCTTCGAATTATTATCCCCAAGGTAATTGGCTTGCTGAGTCAAGTAACAAGAATTTGATGATTATTATAAAAAAGACTATGGGAGATAATAAGAGGTGTTGGGATAGTAAGTTAGGGTATGTAGTATGGGCAGACAGGGTCCCCATAAAGGAATCAACCACGAAAAGTCCAATCGAATTGGTCTATGGTTTGGATGCTACTTTGCCAATTAATTTAAAGTTGCCAGTATACAAGGTCCTTCAACAAAACATGGATGATCCAAATGCGTATCAACAAAGAATCAACATCCTAATAGAACTTGATGAGAACCAACGGAGGACCTTTGACCACCTGATAGAACACCAAGAAAAGGTTAAAGAGAAGTTTGATAAGAAGACTCGCCAACGCCAACTTCAAATTGGAGACCTCGTTCTACTATGGGACAAAGGAAGAGAAGACCCAGGTAAACATGGTAAGTTCGATAGTCTTTGGTTGGGTCCCTATCAGATTGCTAACGTTGCAGGCCCAAATGCATTCCGTTCGAGTCACATGGATGGTGAGAAGATCCCTCTCCCTGTCAACGGGCAGGCACTTAAGAGGTACTTCTCTAATGTTGTTTGATATTTATCATTATTGTGTTAGTAGTTTCTTCGATAGTCCGTTAGTCATTAGTCGTTTTATTTTTTAACAAGGCAGGACGGAAGTGTCTGCCTAATGATGCTTTGATCCCTCGTATATTTGATATGTGTGCAGGTCTACAGGTACCAGAAGATTCACAGGTTCTCGAGCACTCTCGGGAAGAGCACTCGTCCCGCAATTGTAGCCAGTGTTATGCTACACCTGTACCCAACGCACCTTCAAGTGTACCCCAGGGAGAGAGAGACAAAATCTGACCAAGAAGGGTATTATTGAGCAATGGTAGTCATGGCTGGGCCCTTTGGTTATTCCTTTGGGGGTACTCTGGCTTAATGGCACTATTGATTGCCCTTTGCTGGGGTTTTTAACCTCGGGGTTGGTGACCAAGGCCCCTAATGGTTGGCCATTGGATCACATGGCTCCATATGTTGTTTATATGATCTTGCGACCTCTACATAGCCACCAGGACACCCTCCTGGTCCTTTACACAATGGGCTCTCCTTCTCCTGGGCATTCTTCCTCATCGGGACGTTCTCTCATTCACCAGGCCATATGTGTCGTTTGAGGGGAGTGTTGAGGGAGTTTACAACATCTTGGGGTTAGTAGGGGCATGACACCCCCCTCCCAACTCACTCCAACCTTTCGTTTGAAGTGATTCGCTTAATTAGGCTATTTTGGGCACCTTGGGGAACAAATATCCCCAATAGCCTACCTTAAGCCTACAATAAGTCATATTTTATTATTATTTTATTTTAATTTGAAGTTGACATTTTTGTAATTACAAATTGATATATTTTAAGGCATGTCGGCCTAGATATTTTTGTAATAAGTGAGTGTGAGATCATATAAATAGATCTCCTCACTTTTATTTTGAAACATGAGACAAGTTGGATTATTACTATTTTTACTGTTTTGCCCTAACTAGGGCTCTTTGGAGAGGATGGGCCCTTCTCGAGGACTTTTTCTGGTTAAGTACACAGGCTTTTGGAAGTTCTTTGGATAAATTTTTATTTGGGTGAAGCTCATATTTGTTTGCAAAACACAAGCACACTAAGGTTTGGCTTATGATCTCTTTGTTTTAATGTTGGTGGATGATGCATATTCAGGACTGAATGGTAGATTTAGGGTTGTATTTTCTCTAGGGTTGGCCATTACCAGCCTTTAGTCACCTTAAAGAAGAAGAGTAACGTCTCCTCGTGAGAGTCCCTCTTAGGTTTATCCATAGGTTTCTAGGGTAGATACTTGCCTAGATGTGTTCCTCTCCTGTTGGAGCCATTCTTGCCATAGACGCCCTAGGGTTAGGGAACCTTGGTTCTCCCTCAACCTCATCTCTGATACCTAAGCTAGCACCTTTTCACCTTCATTTCCCCTAGGCAGTCCTCTTTTCCACCCTCGCTGGTTTCCCAACTAGCTCGTTGTTGGTCCTTTCATCTTTGTTTACCCTCGCTGGCTAACCATATTCCCTCGCAGACCTTCCAAACTCCCTTCTAACCCTCCCTGCTTCCCACATACCTTCCCTGCTCCACCCTACAGCCTCCCTTTCCTCTTACCCTTGCCCATCATACCCTCGGGCATGTCCTCTAGCCTTACATCACTGTGGGTTTGTTGTAGCAATAGCCACTCATATCCCTCTTCCCCTCGAGCGTAGTTTTAGGGCAGCCCTTACGCCTCCCTCCTCCATCGCCACTCCTCCTTCTCCCTTCGTTGTTGCCATTCCACCCTCGGGTCTGCTGTAGCAGTCCTTCCCTTCCTCCCGAGCTATCTACTAGGTAAGGTCTGGTGCAGACCTGCGTTGGGTCCTTCACCCAACGTTTCTTAGCCTCTTGGATGCCCTTTCAGTGGCAGCCTTCCTGCCTTTTATAATCACTTCAGCCTATGCATTGAAAGTCGACCAATGGTGAAGTCCAATGTGCACGTTGAATGCTTTTCTCTATGACTGGTATTTCTATTGCTAATGCTTCAATACCGTTATGAGTGTCCACGTAGATCACTAAATGCACATGTGATAGGTGTTGTATGCTCAGTTCAATTTGTTGTAAGAAGGAATGTATGAGTTCATGGTTTGATTGAATACCAAATAATACTAATGCTGCCATGATTTGACTATCGTAAATGACTGAAACATACACACTATACACACGAATGTTATGAAGTGACGACTGCTGCTATTATTGCTTACCATTTGATTCAGTGATTTATTTATGTCATGTTCACCTCTATATTGGCATGGTACTAATGAACAATAATTGTTTGTCAATAATGTGCATGAGAATTGTTTGTTGACAACCCTATCAACTCATTTTAGGCATCTCTGGGTTAGAGAATCATTGCTTGACTGTGTTATATGGCCACTGCACTAAGACTATTACTGTCATAAATATCTACTCTACTATTCAATACTGGTTGCATACTTATGTGTTTTGGGCTATGACAAATGCTTATACTTGCACTTAATTGCACATATATTTTGACACGTCGCTACTATAACAACTCCTTATTCAACTTTTCAGACTCCATAAGGCACTGATCACTAACGATTTCGAAAGAGAACACTTTGTCTTAGTGTCTTTGCAGGGTCAGAATAGGGCTCTCCCCTTAGAGGCTTCGACTTCCGAAGAATTTGGGAACAAGTGATTGAGGTGTGTTATCACATATATAGTAGTCGGGCTACCATATTCTATTTTTCAGATACAATACATTTTTCAGCCAGATCTCTTACATATGAGATGCTGAGATGAGCAGTTTTGTCGAATCATTGTTTTATTCGTGGACTATTGTACTCTCCCATGTCAGGACTGAGTCTCAGGACACTCACATTTGAGGACTGATGTAGCCATTTAGTCATTTACAGAGCAGTTATTGATGCCCGGATTTATATCAGTACTTTCTCATTGGACAGATGATGGTTCAGAAGGATTATATGCATGATTATGACTCAGCTTTTATTATATTGTGTTATGGTTATCATTGCTCTTATACTCATCTTTGTGACATGTATTAACATGTAGTGTCATGATCTGGCGGTCATAATTATATGGACTTGGATGTATTTGGTATTATGTATTGATGTCCCTACTTAGGGTTGGAAGTTTTTGATCTATATTCATTGGTTTTACCCTCCTTGGGGAGAATAGAGGTAGTCATTCCCACCATTGCTTTGGCTTGTTAGTGTTGGCTTCATCTTTCACTGTCTCCACCCATCCATTACCTTCCAGTTTTATTTTAGCCCGACTTACTACTTGACTTGTGGCATGGAGGACCTTTCCTCGCTAGAACCTGTGTTGGACAAGTCTCCCTGTTTATATTATGTCTCAGCTCTGAGTTGGTGACAAAACTTTCCTTTGGTGAGTTGGATTGTATGCCTAAATCATTCTGGTCGGTTGTCCCGATGTTTGGCACTATGCAGAACTCCCCCTGGTCACTTGAGATGTTGTTGGCTAAAACTGAAAGCTCATGTACTACTTGTATTGGAAAATGTCATATCTGCACCCATGGAAAATGAAAAATGATAAACTGTGTTTCTTAACATATGTAAAAAAGGGCAAGAGCAATGAAATACTAAAATACCCCTTGAAGGGTATAAGAAAAGGTCCCAAAAGCAATGGTTAAATATATGCAATATCCAAATATTGTTGACCTTATAAATTTGAATATGTCCCGGATGAAAGCTGCAATTAGTTGTGCTTTTAAGCACTGGTGAAATCCCAAAGGTCATATAGGCCAAAAAGGCCATGGAAATAAAATTGATGGTCCTAATGAACTTGGATCAAACTTGATGTAGACATGATGTTGAAATATTGTAACTTCGAAGAATATTCTATATGTATCTTTTTGTGGTCCCCGATGGTCCTACCGGGAGAACCACTTGTATTACATTGTACCCCGATGCTCCTAATCGAAAGATCTAATAAGAGTCATGAGGTAGTCCCCTCTAATTGTAAAGGTGGGTCATTAGCACCCCAGTGTGGTTACTTGAGCCTACATGTGTAACTCGAGCCTACATGTCAAATGAGTTAACTTAAGTGAACGGATGAATATAAATAGAGGTGTAGTGCTCCTCATTAGTGACACACACTCTCACTTGCGTAGCGCATTAGTGGAGAAGAGAAGTAGCTGGAGAAGGAGGAGGATCAGGCTTTGAACTCCTTGTTGGTTTTATCTTTTATCTTTTTGGGGCATCTATATTGAGGAAGCTTTTGCTGGGTTTTTCCCTTTAGGGTTTTCCCAGGATAAATCTGTGTTCCTTTGTGCTTGTCTATCTTTCAGTGACCCTGTTTATATGCTTTTGTTATGAAATAAAATACTAATGTCTTAGCTAAGCATATGGAAATTTAACACATGATGCTTAAGTTGAATAAGCACTCTCTGAACAACTCAACCATTTGTGAGGCACTGCCATTCCCTATGTTGTTGTTTGTCCGGCATGTGATTATAGTGAGTATTCCCCTTCCATATCCAAAGTGTCATGATGTTAAGTAGGAAGTCATCCTTTGCCCTAGACTTGTCAGCTTCAGCCTTCACCCTTCACTAGCAAATTGACTACAACTATGAAGTGAGTATAGTCCTGAAAGTCTAGTCTGAGTACTAATAAATAAAGCCCTATATATGTATTTGGTTGATGTACCGCCAGTGAAATGAATGCTACTTGTTGTGATTGTTGCTTAAATGATTTGTAGAGCATGTCTTAGCCTTATAACACTTGCAGCAGATGGATGATAGTCTGAGTTATATTATTGGTATCTGGTCATTTACAGATGATTATATTGTTTATTGGCTATGGTTGATGATTAGGTAGAGACCTGGAAGGGGTATGAGTATACACCCTGGATGGATTTGGACTCTCTAAGTCTAATGAGACAGTTTATTTTCAGTTCCGGGCACTTGCAGAGATGGCCAGGCTCATTTTACTCTTCTGATGCAGTTTTGCTTCACAAGATTATGTGTCTGAGCAAGGAGAGATTTTTATTGGATCTCCTAGGGCGTTGTATGGGGCACAGGGGGTGCAGCCACTTGATTGTACCATAGTACCCCATCCCAGAGAGCCTGGTGGGCTCAGTTGGACAACAAAGGCACCCTAAGAGGTTGTTTTGGCAAGTTCACATTTCCCAAGGCAGATTAAAAAATGATTAAATGGCTATTGAAGAAATCAATTTGGGCTAGTGAGGCAAGGAAATGACATGGGATGAGTCATGATGATGAGAGTGATGTCCTCCACACCTTCTCCAGCAGTTGCAGCACCTGATTGGGCCCACACCTATTTTTGGGGCATTTTTATATTATTTTCTGGAGCGTTTGGGAGGCTCACGATTTCCTCGAGGCACAAAGTCAAAAAATTAAATATTATATTATTTTATTGTGCCATGGGGCACCCAGAGGGAGTTAGTTAACACTCCATGGACCCACCATGTGCTTCATTTATTTCTTGTTGAGTGGGGTACCCTCTTTATGGGTGATCCAGTTTACTTCGGTACTTTATGGTTATATTGATCCATGTATTGTATGTTGAGCTCATCTCAACCATTGATTAGAACATTTTATCTTTTAATCTTAGCCACTCGTTTTGAAAGTGGTTAGGATTTTGGTTCTCTCATTTCTATTTAAAGGAGAGAGCTTCTCATTTGTAAGGGGTCTTTGGCTCTTGGATCTGATTAATAGAAAGATTTTTTTGTGGATATTTTATGGATTTGCTTTGCATCTGATGTTCTTCAGTGGTGATTGGAAAATCTCTTGCTTCCTAGCATTTGAAATATTTTGTGAGATCTATACCTCTTTTCGGGATCTTTGTCTTGTCTACATGAGGGCATTTTCAGCTGGAGCGTTTTTTGCAGGGGGACCTCAACTCGCTCAGATTGTTTTCGTCTTGTATCAGGGGGTTTTATTAGCTTCATTGTGATCTATGATTACATCTTGTTACTTTTCTGTAGATCTAGCCTTTTCTTTCATGGTACAGCAAATCTGATACTGTTGACGTTTGCTTGTGCAAGATAAGGGGGCGCATTAGTCATTTGGAGCATAACGTTGGTCCTAGAACTCACTCGGATCTTCCAGAATTGATCGAGATGGCGGAGATCATCATCATCAAGGCATCTACAAGCATTTCCAGGTAAGATCTAACAGGCAAGTCTCTTCTCTTTCAGATCTCAATCCATTGTACCTGCTTTTCTTCAAATTTTCTGAAAAAACTCCTAAATAATAAAAATCCAAAAAAAATACTTAATCGGGGAACCTCTTGATCTTTGAACAAATCATTTCTGGGTTTTGTAGATCGGACATCCCTCTCACTGAATCACCCTCAACGCTGTCCAAATTGTGACTGGTTTTCCCTCGATCTGACTTTCTGACTGCTCAAACCCCAGCGCCCCCACTGAAATTGACTTTTTCCAAAGTTGACTTTTTCCGGAAAATAATCACGTTGGTTTGTAGATCAGGTCTCCCTCATTCCAGAACACCCCCAATGCTGAGCTAGTTCCTGCCAGGTAGCCCTAGATCTGAAAAACAAACTTTCAGCATCCTAGCTTCCCTCATCAAATTTTGACTTTTCCAGATCTGATTTTCCCTGAAATTTTTTGACTTGGGTTTGTAGATCGGACCATCCCGATCTCATCTCCACTCCAAAGCTGAACTGATAGTCTCCTAGTTGCCCTAGATCTGCAAATTTGCCTCTCCAAACCCTAGCGCTAGCCCTCCTTCTGCTAGTTTCCTTGTAACCTGAATCTTCCGGGCCAAATACTTTTTTGGGTCCATAGATCAGGGCATATCCCAGGTGGGTTCACTTAAACGCTGTGTTGATACTAACTCCATTACTCAAGGCTGAACAGGCACTGATCTCCAAGCATAGCGCTAGCCCTATTTTGACCTCTTTCCCCTGAAAGTTGACCGCTCCTTGATAACTCAGGTAACCTGACATTTTCATATCTCTCACTGAGTCTATCTCTCTGGTACTAGACAGTCCCAACTTTGTCCTTACTCACCATGTCTCAGTGACGTTTCCCAAGACAGTGCTTATCTTTATCAGTTGCTAGTACCTCAACCCTAGATCTAGTATTACCCCTGTATGTCACTTTGGATTAACCCTCATATGACTGAAACCCTCATCCAAAGCCCAAGTCCACTTAGTATCATCATCCATAGATCTAGGGTTTCCAATTACCTTACACCTTACATACCAACCATCCACTTGGGAGTCTAGGTAGTCTTGGTTCCACCTCCTTAGTTGCTTGCCCATATACCATCCATCCTGGATCCACCTCACACAGGCAACTACAAGGTTGGTGATAACAAGGTGACAGTGGCCACTTTTCCCACATATGCTTGTCGGTGGCTTGGCCTGCCATTTCAATCGGTAACACAGCGGTTGAAATTCGATTGCCAAATGACATTCCATCGAAACCGTCAGATAAACTTGTGGAACGATTTTGAAATTCGATTGCCAAATGACATTCCATCGAAACCACCGGATAAACTTGTGGAACGATTCACCAGAGTGCATATTATCCATTGCTAGAACCCGCCGATCCAAACCAAAGTTCAGATAACGACAAGCAAAGATAAAGGGCACCATCATCGCCATCATTTAGACAAGAAACACAAGATATAGTTGGCGATGGTGTGTTAAGGAAGAAAAGGTGATGGCTAATTTCCACAAAGAAAAGGAAGACGTCAATGAAATGGCGGATTTTATCGACGCCAAAAAGGAAGACGTCGACGAAATGGCAGATTTTATCGACGCCAAAAAGGAAAACGTCAATGAAATGGCAGATTTCATCGACGCCGAAAAGGAAGATGTTAATGAGATGGCAGACTTCATCATTAAAGAAACAGAGAAGATGACTAGATGACGAATTTAACTGTCGACGAAAAAGAAGTTGAGCAACATGGTCTTCCTATGAGAGGGAAAAAGCCAGAGAAAATAATGCCCAAAAAAGCACCTGGGATTTCGTCTTCAGCTGTCAGAAATGGTGATGTCGATAAACTCTCCCATCTCGTCTGTTTGCTCAGAAACAGTAACTTTACTCAATAGAAGAAAGAAGGAAAGCAGCGGGAGACGCTGAGAAGAGAATCGAACAAGCTGAGTCAGCCTGTGCCAACGCTGTCAACCAAGTGTCTCAGACTTGGGAAGCCTTGATCGACGACACCAGGCTAGAGAAGGTCTCAAAGGAGCTGCGCACAGCTGAGATGGAAGTCACTCAGCTAAAAAATGAGATGAAAAAGTTAACCTTAGCACAGAAGATGGCTAAGGCAACAGAAATGAAGAAATTCCAACAATAAGTGACGGTGTTGCGCACGCAACAGCGGCAAAGGGCAGATAAAGTTGAAGAGTTACAGGATGAAGCCGAGCAGATTACAGGCATTATCCAGCTTGTACATCAAAGGGTGCAACAAGCAGTGGAAGCAGCAAGGCTCGTACCGATGGAACACCTTAGTTCCGACCTTGTGGAAAACTTGCAGATAGCAGAGGAAGATGTGCAACAAGAGACAGAAGATGATCCTGAAAATCTTCCAAGATTTTCAAGGTCAAGTCGTCCCAAATGCAGAAGTAGAAGAATAACCTTGCGTGGCTCAAGAGGAGCCACAGGTGAGTGTTGGAGGGTTGTTGTCCCTAAGGGAAGTTAGGCAGAATTCAATTGAAATTCTGACTAAGTATGAAAAGAGTCAGAAAGGAAAAAGGAAGTTGCGACAAAGGAAATCATGTCAGAAGGCGTGCAACAGCGCAATGGCTGGACAGCGACAGTCGAAAAGATCGTGGGAACGAGGTCGGCTGGAGTCGACGGATGTCACACGTATGAAAGCATCTTTGTAATTCGGGTCATTAGTGACTACTGACATGTGTTGCTAGAATAGGAATGACAGCTTGTCGGCTAACTGTATGAAGTCGGCTGAGAGCGACATGTAAGAGTCTATAAGAGGGAGAAACCCAAGTTGTGTGTGGGTTGGTTGTTGAGCTATTGTTGTTTTAACTAGTTTGTCAGTAGAGAGTCAGTCAGTTGCTTGGTGAAGAGTCGAAGAAGTCTGCAGCTAAGTGCGCAGAAGTGTAGAGAAGGTGAGGTTGATCCAGGTTGTGTGCAGATCAATAGTAGAGTCGACGAGTGAAGAGTGTAAAATTATAAAGAAGTTGAGCCGATCCAAGCTGTGTGCGGTTCAACAGTAGAGTCGACGAGTCAGGAGTGTAGAGTTATAAAGAAGTCGAGTCAATCCAAGCTGTGTGCGGATCAACTGTAGAGTCAGGTCAAGAAGAATTAGCGACAGAATACCAGAGAGCATGAGAGTACAGAAAAGTCTGTATAGATAAAAGAGGAAGATCTTGAGCAAAGTCTACAACTCAGGGCACAGACAAAAAGGTGCCATATATTTCTCATGCCAAATGAAGTGGGCCTTTGTGGTTTTTCCCGAATGGGTTTCCACGTTAAATATTGTGCCTAATGTGTAAATGATGAATGTGTTCGGGTTGCATATATGTTGTTGTGAATGAGTGTTTATGTATTTACTTACGAATAAGTTTATATGTATCTGTCACAGAGTGTAGTTGGAATTGATGATACTCCATCATATTTACTGTTATAGTATATGTACATGGTTAAATAGACTCGCATCTTACTTGTGCATCATTAGTATAAGATTTACACCCACAGGCTTCGGTCGAGCGCCTTGGTAGAAGACCAAGGTAAGAGAAATTCCCCACCCAACTGCAAAAACATGGTTCTGGAAATTACCCATAAGAAAGATATCTCAAGTGAGACAGCATCTGCGTCACAGGTGTTGTCGACTGAGGCTTGCTCTGTCGAGCCGATATCTGGGCTTGTTGCGCATAAAAGGGAGGGACTAAACCTGGGTCGAACACAGGCAGAGAGCTATGTCACGCCAACACGACACTTTACGAAATGAGACAATACGTTCGTTTATACATTGTGTGGAAATGTTGCATCATTTGTGAAGTGGTCCATCTAAGATTTACCTTCAATGGAGTTGTTTGTTGATCGATTGTTTGGATAGGACTTCTCTTTTTTCGATCCCACAGCTTTTGTTGATTTTGTCTCCATCTTTTTTTGATATCATAATAAATCTATTTATGTTCCTTTTGACCTTGTCGTTGGTCATAACGATTTTTGTGGTTTGGATGGCAATAAGGTATTCTAATTTGTTGTGATTGTTTTCAAAACCATCTTCTCTTGATGTTTGTAGCGATGTGAAAATATGTTCATTCTTCTGAATTTGAGCATTAACGAACTCTCTATTGGTTCCCTTTTCTGGTGTTTGAATTTGAGCCTTTGATTACTTCTTTATTGCGCCAGTCATCGTTTCTTTGTCGACAATTGATCCCCTGCAATCTATCTTTTCTTGTAAAGATTTATTCTTCTGGTTTAGCTTCCTAACTTGGATAAGAATGTCTTGATTAAGTTTCCTTAAGTGTAATAGTTGTTAATCCTTATAGTTTGACTTGACGACTTCATTTTGACTGTCTTGATTTTTATGCTCTCTTTCTTTTAAGCTTCTTAATTGCTCTAGCAATTCTTGATTAACCCTTTTTAAGGAAGAGCTTTCTTCGTCCTTGCCTGATAATTCTTTTTGAAGATCTCGATTCTCCTCTTCTAACTTTTGATTGCGTTGAACTTTATCCTTTGCCTTCTTGATTTGTAGAAGTAATTTCTAATTATGATTTCTTAGACGAGAGATCTTTTCTTCTTTATCTGCAATAACCTTATCGAATTCTTTTTGTATCGTCTGTGTTGATTTATCATTTCCCTGTGACATCACCTTTGATATTTCTTTAAAGTCTTCAAATGACGTGCCCTCTGATTCTGACTTCAGGTTAATGTCCTGCAATGTGATTTTCTTCTTTTTGTAGGGAAATGTCAAAAACTTATTTTCAGCATTTAAGATAAAAGTCCCCAATGTTTCTAACCAAGGTAATCCTAAAATTAGATCACCATCATTGCTCCACAAGGATCTAACGACAAATTGTGATATGAAGTTATAATCTCCAATATTTCGTTGTAAATTACTTATTTCATATTGTTTCTTATCCCAAAAGTCTAACCTTTCACCTATATTTGACACGGGAATCATTAAATTGTTAGCAAATTCATCACTAATGTAATTATTGCTTTTTGTCGGAGCAATAGAAATAGTAATATATTTTCCTTCGATTGTTCCTTTTATTCTAAATAGCACTAAAGCATAAATGTTTGAAGTGATTGGGAATCTTCCTTGTTTTTCTCCATAAGACTCCATTTGATTTTTATCGAAAATTTTCTTTTGTGGATGCCGCCTCTAAAAAGTTCAATAATTCAAAATTTTAACACTATAACTCTTTTTCTTTAATATAAAGTCACCTCTTTTTTTCTTTTAAAATAACTTCTATTTTTATTTTTTTATTTTTTAATAAATTTTTAACTCACTTCTGAGTTACCAATAAATAAGTTCTACTTCAAAAGTACCAAGTCGACTTTGATTTATAACTCAAGACCCTCTTTAACCTGAACTTTAGGGATTTCCTTTGCAATCTTTTGATAGAAATAATTCCTATGACTTGGACTATAAAATTACCTTAGACCAATAATCTTTCAATACCTTCTCTTGATTAAAATAAGGTTTTGACTTCTTTCGTTTACAAATAAAATCATTGGTTTTGGGAATTTTAATATCTTAACCCAAGCATCGCGACTTATGGATTATGGCGGCTCTTATTTGAATAGAACCACGATTTGGACAAAACCTCACTGAATTGGACAATGGTTATGGATTTGGCCAAAATCCAGTTAGACAAAGTCCACAAGTTGTGGCCAAAACCCTAGTCAGACAAAGTCTGAAAAAATATTGCCAAAGGCCGGATCATACTTGCTCTAATACCAATGAAACGACAAAATCATTTCTTAAGGAAATAACCAACACAAATAAGCCAGATTACAATAATCCATGAATGATAAAATATATGTTTGATAAGATAAGCGGTGATATTACAATGAGAATGATGCTTGTATAAATACCCATACTGGGCACCCTTTCGTAAAGAGGCATAACCTTTCGTCAAGGTGTCTCTTCATTAAGTATTAGTTATTTAATTATTTAATGTTTATTAAAGTTTATTTATTATATATTTTGTTCATTACAGGGTCCAACATGAAATATCTTGGTTGCCAAGTGGCCCTTTTGTAGAAATTTTGATAATTGGGCAATTAATGCAACTTCCAAAATTTCACCTCAACCTTAAGGTCTCCCTAACTATTTCCTATGAACTTTCAGCCTTAGGGCTGATCTCAAATATTGAATTACAATAGTAATATATCACTTGTTTTCAACCCAATTTTATAAAGTATCCCAAGAAAATAAATACCACACAAGTGTACTTCAATACCACAATGTTGCAACCCTTAAGGTGCACTTTTCCAAGCATATAACAAATCTGAATTCTCTTATTACAATAGACTATAAGAGCAGTAAATTTGCTCTTTTATCTTCAATAGATATTTGTTATATCACTGTTATCACATATATAGTAGTTGGGCTACCATATTCTATTTTTCAGATACAGTACATTTTTTCAACCAGATCTCTTACATATGAGATGCTGAGCAGTTTTGACGGATCATTATTTTGTTAGTGGACTATAGTACTCTCCCATGTCAGGACTGAGTCTCAGGACACTCAGATTTGAGGACTGATGTAGCCATTTAGTCATTTTGGAGAGTAGTTAGTGATGCCCAGATTTGTATCAGTAGTTCTCATTGGACAGATGATGGTTCAGATGGATTATTTGCATGGTTATGACTCAACATTTATTATATTGTGTTATGGTTATCATTGCTGTAATATCCCAAATCCCGATATTTTCTATTCCTATGCAATTATGCTGATACAACCGGGCATGCAAGCTGCCATGCAAAAATCCCTATTTTATAGCAAAAATTAGGGTTAGGGTTTGTGAGATAGAATAAACACTTACCACTTATAAGTTGGCTGGACTGCTCCTGAGAGAGTATGCAAGCATCAAGAACTGAATCGAAGATGGACTAATATCTTCTGCTTCCGGTGAAACCCCAGCAGCAAGAACCCCAGATCAAATAAGGGTGACGTTTTCAGTGAAGGAGGTGTCTGATGGAGCTGCCAATTTGCAGGACTGATAGCCTTCCCGTGCCGGAGAGAATGCCTGGTACATGCGGAGTTTCAGAGGTCTCTAGGAAGGCTAGCGAATTGTTCTAGAGAGACAGCTGTTGACGCCCCCCCTGATCCCGAAATAGCTGATAACTGCTCCGAATGAGCACGGTCGGGTCTGATAATCACCGGGTACCGAAGTAAGATGTCGATGATGAGAATGGTGCCTTAGTTTCGAAGTAAAACTGAGATCTGAAGACCCAGCAACTGATTAGGGCTTTCTGGCTGAAACCCCCCCTTACGGCTGCACATGTGTCCCTGCAACAATCTACACCGTATACTAGATAACTATGAATTAATGTAAGAGCAAATGGTAAACCTATATGGCTTACCCTGAATGAGACTAGGGCAGATATTTCACTGCCGAAACCCCGCTAGTTGAAGACGCCGTCTCCAACCCCAACTGCTGTGCTGCTATTCAAGAGCTCCCACAATAATAATCATCAAAAGTGAAAACTCCTTTCGCTTTATCCTCCTTTTATAACTTTCAACTACGAAAACCCTAATCTTTGACCTAATTAGGTCACTTTATCTTCTAATTTACAGTTGACTTGCATGCATGCACCTGGAGACTTAAATGAGTGCATGCATCATTAAATAATGCTTGGATGGCATGCACGAAGGTGGCCTTTGGCCCCGGTGGCCCTTCTTGACCTAATGATGATGCCCTAGATTTTCTATGGATGGCGTCAGTCCTTAGATGATTCCCTAACTGTCAGTAACTGCTCGAACCCACAGGAATCACATAGGTTAGCGGTTTTTGGGCCTTAAGGCCTAATCGGAAGAGGACATTACAATCCTCCCTGCTTGAAATTGCTTGTCCTCAACCAACTACAAACTGGGATGCTGCAATACCTGTTCACCTTCCCAGGTGGCATCCTCTGGCGGTAGTTCTTTCCACTGAACCAAGTACTCTCTAATTACCCTGTTCCTGAGCTTCCTTTCTCTAGTTTGTATGATCCGTTCGGGAATTAGTATCAGCAGTATTTCATCATCTAAAGGAGGTAACTCTGTAGATGGAGCAATGTGTTGCCCAAGGGTCTTCTTCAGGCTAGACACATGGAACACATTGTGAATTTTACTTTCCTGTGGAAGTTCTAGTTCATATGCCACCTCTCCCACCTTCTTGATTATTCTGTAGGGTCCATAGAAGCGAGGTTTTAACTTTTCTACTCCTTTCTTCTTAAGCGAAGATTGTCTGTAAGGTTGGAGCCTTAAGTATACCAAATCCCCTACCTCAAAGCTCCGCTCAATCCTGTGTTTGTCGACATACAACTTCTATTGATTCTGGGCTGTTTGTAGGTTTTTCTTCAAGATTTTCAGAATGTCTTGACTGTCCTGTATCCAATCCTTAGCTTTAAGAGTCCTACTATCTCCAAATGCCAAATCTGCATAGTCCAAGGCCTCGTAACCATATAATGCCTTAAAATGAGTCATCCTAATAGACATGTGATAGGTAGTATTGTAGCAATACTCCCCTAGGTGTAGCCATTTGATCCAAGTTCGCTGCTGCCCTGCTACATAGTTCCTTAAATATCCTTCGATCCACTTGTTGACTATTTCAGTTTGTCCATCACTTTGGGGATGATAACTCGTACCGGTAGCCAGTTCGGTCCCCACTAATCTGAATAGTTCCTGCCAGAAGGCACCTGTGAATCTGCTATTCCGATCACTGACAATGGTCTTAGGTAACCCTTGTAACCTAAAGACCTCCCTGAAGAATAACTCAGCTACTTGAGCTGCCGAGTAGTCTGATGATATCGAAAAGAAATGTGCAAACTTGGTCAGTCTGTCAACTACCACATATAAACAATCTCGCCCTTGGACCTTGGGCAATCCTGTAATAAAGTCCATGGAGATGCTTTCCCAATTCTGTTCTGGAATCGGTAGTGGCTGAAGTAACCCTGCAGGATGGATGTTCTCAATCTTGTTCTGCTGACAGATGCTACATTCCCGTACATGCTGCATAATTTCCCCCTTGAGGCCCTTCCATGAGAACCTCTCTCGGATCTGCCTGTAGGTCTTCAAGAAATCTTGATGCCCTAATAAAGGAGAATCATGTGCTGCCTGAATGATCTTTTTCCTCAATGTGGATTCTGGGACGAGGTATATCCTGTTCTTGTAATAGATGATGTCATCAACAATCCTGTACCTGTCATCCTGAATTTGTCCATCCAATAATTCGCAAGCGAATTTATTTTTGGAGTATTCTACTAAGAGAAGTGCCCTCCAATCTGTGGATATACTACTGAGAGATAATGAGGTGGGACGCCTGGATAATGCATCAGCTACTACATTATTCTTACCTTTTACATACTCGATCTCGAAATCATAGGCTTGTACTTTATTGACCCATTTCTGTAGTCACTCATTCAGTTCCTTCTGCTCCAGGAAATACTTGAAGCTGTTATGATCGGTTTTGATTTTGAACTTACTGCCCACCAGGTACTGTCTGAATTTTGTGAGAGCGTGTAAGATGGCTAGCATCTCTTTGTCATATATGGAGTAGTGGCGCTCGTAGTTCTTCAGTTTACGGCTCTCAAATGCAATAGGGTGATGGTTTTGCATCAACACTGCCCCTAACCCTTCCCCTGAGGCATCACATTCTACTACAAAGGGTTGTGAGAAGTCTGGTAATGCTAAAACTGGACAGGAACTCATAATAACCTTCATCTCCTCGAAAGTTTTCTGTGCTAAGTCTGTCCAAGTGAACGCTCCCTTCTTTGTGAGATCTGTGAGGGGTGCTGCAAACTGGGAGAATCCCTTAACGTACCGTCGGTAATAAGTGCACAGACCCAAGAAACCTCTCAATTCTGTAACTATTTTTGGCGCGGGCCAATCTCTGATAGCTCGGATTTTCTCCATATCAACCTGTACTCCTTCTGCATTAATTATGTGTCCTAAGTACAGCATTTCCTTCATGCCAAACTCACACTTGGACATTTTCGCATAAAGCGAATGTTCTTCTAAAATGCTCAGAACTTCGTCCAGGTGTTTCAGATGCTCCCCCCATGTTTTGCTGTAAATCAGGATGTCATCAAAGAATACTAGCAAACACTTACATGGCTGTGCTCTGAAGGTGTGGTTCATGCACGACTGAAAAGTGGCTGGAGCATTGGTAAGTCAAAAGGGCATGACCAAAAACTCATAGTGACCATAGTGACAGCGAAAAGCTGTTTTGGAGATGTCTTGGTCCCTTACCCTGATCTGATGGTATCCCGAACGAAGATCAATCTTGGAGAAGTATTTAGCTCCCCGAAGCTCATCCATGAGTTCGTCAATTCTGGGGATGGGATACCTGTTCTTAATGGTCTTTTTGTTGAGTGCTCGATAATCGATGCACATTCGCAGTGTACCATCCTTCTTCTTGACCAATACTACTGAGGATGCGAAAGGGCTAGAACTAGGCCGAATATATCCAAGCTCCAGTAATTCTTTGATTGTTTTCTCAATCTCATACTTGTATCTTTTGGGATGCCTATAAGGAGTGGTGATAACTGCTTCTGTCCCCTCCTCTAGCTCAATGATGTGTTCAAAGCCTCGGTCTGGCGGTCTACCTGATGGAAGGTCCCGAAAAACCTTTTCATGTTTCTGTAGCAAGGTTTGAATGTCACTTGGGTGTTGTGTGTTGGTCTCTGGGGGCTTCCTAAAGGTGACAAAACATTCTGCAGCCCATTCTATATCATCCTGTCGGAGTACTGTCTCCATTCTCTATGACGAGACCGGTTTTGGGGGATAAGTGTTCATGCCCCTCAAAACTACCCGTTTGTCGTTTGGCCCCTCGAATTCCATTTCCATTGCCCTGTAGTCTGTCGTGTATTTCCCTATAGAATAAAGCCACTGAACACCCAATACTACATGAGTATCCAATACATCCACTACGTAGAAGGAATCTGTCATCTGATAGTTACCTAAGGTGACATTCAATTTTGTAATCCAGTAGTTGCACTCCATGCTGGAGTTCCCGGCTACTGCTACAGTAAATCCTTCAAACTTCTCGGTCTGAATACCTCTCTTGGCTACCCAAGCGGAGTCAATGAAATTGTGGGTTGCTCCCCCATCAATCAATACTCCTACTCTGGGACCCTGTACTACTCCCCTGACCCTGAGAGTATGGAATCTTGGTACTCCAGATAATGTAGCAATGACTCCCTCTGGTGTATCACCCTGGTGTGATTCTCCCTCAGCTGCCCGTAGTTCTTCTGTGGCTTCCTGCTCATAGCTATCCTCATCACTGTCCAAATATACCTCAATGTAGTGAGCCTTCGTCTTCCCTACACACCTGTGTCCCGGTACCCATGGTTCCTGACAAGTGAAGCATAGTTTCTTCCTTCTCAAATCTTTCCTAGTGTCCTCGTCTAACCATGTTTTCTTGGGAACATCCTGCTAGAAAGGTTTCTTGTCCTTGTCCCTAACAGGAAAATTGGTTTTCAGCGAGAACTTGTTTTTAGGGACTGAATCCTGAAGATCTCTGGCTCTGCTAATGGCATCCTACAGAGTGAGGGGTTTGTAGGCTTTCACCCATCCCCGTAGTGGCTCTGTGAGGGCCTCAGTGAATAACATAGTCAACCTGCTCTCTGATACATCTATTACCATGACTGCTATCCTCTGAAATTCTGAAATGAAAGCTTCTGCACTACTGGTCTATTTGAGTTGAGCCAACTCCCTGAAATGTATCTCTGGATCCTTCCTGTCAAACCTCTCTATGAGCTTCTAAGTGAACTCACCGTAGGAGTGTATGGTGTTGTGACCCAATCCGTGGTACCACCACTCGTGAGCTTCTTCGTCCAGGTGGAGTGTAGCCAATTTAATGGCATTTGTCTCTGTCATGGGATTGAGTTGGAAATAGGTATCCAACTTTTGAACCCATATCCTCGCTGATCCTCCGCGAGTCCCATCAAAGTTCGGGATGGTCAACCTACCCAAGGTCTTCTGCAACTCATAGTTGTGATTGAAACCCTTGTTAAAATTCCTGGGCCTATTCCTACTCTTCATGTTGCAGAAATCTGAAAAAGACATGGCAGCATGAAACTCATCCCCTAAGTCTCTATACTCCTGCAAATAAGCCCCAAAAGGCTCGCTAGGTTCTACCTACATGACCGAACCACCTACTGTATCTGCCAAGAAGTGAGGCATGGTAAGCCTGTTGGAAGGTCTGCTATATATGTGCAGAGTATTCTGCATATTAGTGTACGCAACCTTTCCACTGCTGCTTGTAGATCCCCGATCTACCGGTGAGGGAGGTGTACTGTTGGTACCTATTTCTGGTTTCGCCGATAATCTGTTGATTGCATTGAGCACATCTTTTTGCCCTTTTGCTAAGTCTTGCAATGCAGATACTAAGTTGTGAAACTCCATCCTATCCTCCTCTTCTCCCGTTCCTTTTCCCCTATCCGAGTGTATACCTAGTTGTTCCATGTCTGAATTGGTATCTTCTAGTTGGATATCCTCAAAGTCCCCTCTGTATCTACTCTTTCTCCTCCTATAGGTTACAAAAGGGTCTCCCTCTGGATTCATCTATGTCTCATTTCTTAAGCCCACAGCTGGCCAAGAAGATAGTTCTAATACCACTGTAATATCCCAAATCCCGATATTTTCTATTCCTATGCAATTATGCTGATACAACCGGGCATGCAAACTGCCATGCAAAAATCCCTATTTTATAGCAAAAATTAGGGTTAGGGTTTGTGAGATAGAATGAACACTTACCACTGATAAGTTGGCTGGACTGCTCTTGAGAGAGTATGCAGGCATCAAGAACTAAATTGGAGATGGACTGATATCTTCTGCTTCCGGTGAAACCCCAGCAGCAAGAACCCCAGATCAAATAAGGGTGACGTTTTCAGTGAAGGAGGTGTCTAATGGAGCTGCCGATTTGCAGGACCGATAGCCTTCCCGTGCCAGAGAGAATGCCTGGTACATGCGGAGTTTCGGAGGTGTCTAGGCAGGCTAGCGAATTGTTCCAGAGAGACAGCTGCTCACGCCCGCCTGATCCCGAAATAGCTGATAACTGCTCCGGATGAGCACGGTCGGGTCTGATAATCACCAGGTACCGAAGTAAGATGTCGATGATGAGAATGGTGCCTGAGTTTCGAAGTAAAACTGAGATCTGAAGACCCAACAACTGATTAGGGCTTTCTGGCTGAAAACCCCCCCTTACGGTTGCACACGTGTCCCTGCAACAATCTACACCGTATACTGGATAACTATGAATTAATGTAAGAGCAAATGGTGAACCTGTATGGCTTACCCTGAATGAGACTAGGGCAGATATTTCACTGCCAAAACCCCGCTAGTTGAAGACGCCGTCTCCAACCCCAATTGTTGTGCTGCTATTCAAGAGCTCCCAAAATTATAATCATCAAAAGTGAAGTCTCCTTTCACTTTATCCTCCTTTTATAACTTTCAACTACGAAAACCCTAATCTTTGACCTAATTAGGTCACTTTATCTTCTAATTTGCAGTTGAATTGCATGCATGCGCCTGGAGACTTAAATGAGTGCATGCATCATTAAATAATGCTTGGATGGCATGCACGAAGGTGGCCTTTGGCCCCGGTGGCCCTTCTTGACCTAATGATGATGCCCTAGATTTTCTATGGATGGCATCAGTCCTTAGATGATTCCCTAACTGTCAGTAACCGCTCGAACCCACAGGAATCACATAGGTTAGCGGTTTTTGGGCCTCAAGGCCTAATCGAAAGAGGACATTACAATTGCTCTCATACTCATCTTTGTGACATATACTAGCACTTAGTGTCATGATCTGGCGGTCATAAATATATGGACTTGGATGTATTTATATTATGTATTGATGTCCCTACTTAGACTTGGAAATCCCTGATCTATACTCATTGGTTTTACCCTCCCTAGGGAGAATAGAGGTAATCATTCCCACCGTACTATGGCTTGCTAGTGTTGGCTTCATTATTCATTGTCTCCACCCATCCATTTCCTTCCAGTTTTGTTTTAACCCGACTTACTACTTGACTTGTGGCATGAAGGACCTTTCCCCGCTAGAACCTTTGTTGGACAAACCTCCCTGTTTATATTGTGTCTCGGCTCTGAGTTGGTGACAGAACTTGCCTTTGGTAAGTTGAATTGTATGCCTAAATCATTTTGGTCGGTTGTCCCAATGTCTAGCACTGTGCAGAACTCCCCCTAGTCACTTGAGATGTTGTTGGCTAAAACTGAAAGCTCGTGTACTACTTGTATTGGAAATATTTATATATGTGCCCATGGAAATTGTAAACTCTAGAATGTGTTTCTTAACATATGTGAGTAAAGGGCAAGAGCAATGAAATGCTAAAAATACCCTGCGAAGGGTATCAGAAAAGGTCCCAAAAGCAATGGTTAAATATATGTTATATTCGAATATTGCTGACCTTATAAATTTGAATATGTCCTTGACGAAAGCTGCAATTAGCTGTGCTTTTAAGCGCTGGTGAAGTCCCAAAGGGTCATATAGGCTAAAAAGGCCATGGAAATAAAATTGATGATCCTAATGAACCTGGATCAAACTTGATGTAGACATGATGCCTAAGTTGAATAAGCACTCTCTGAACAACTCAACCATTTGTGAGGCACCGCCATTCCCTGTGTTGTTGTTTGTCTGGCATATGGTTATAGTGAGTATTCCCTTTCCATATCCGAAATGTCACAATGTTGAATTGGTAGTCATCCTTTGTCCTAACCCTGTAAATTTTAGCCTTCACCCTTCACTAGCAAATTGACTACAACTATGAAGTGAGTATAGTCCCGAAAGTCTGGTCTGAGTAATAATAAATAAAACCCTATATATGTATTTGATTGATGTACCGCCAATGAGGTGACTGCTACTTGTTATGATTGTTACTTAAATGATTTGTAGAGCATGTCTTAGCCTTGTAACACTTGCAGCAGATGGATGACAGTCTGAGTTATATTATTGGTATATGGTCATTTACAGGTTATTATTTTGTCTATCGGATATTGTGATGATCAAGCAGAGACCTGGAAGGGGTATGAGTATATACCCTAGATGGATTTGGACTCTCTAAGTCTAATGAGACAACTTGTTTTCAATTTCGGGCATTTGCAGAGATGATCATGCTCATTTTACCCTTCTAATGCAGTTTTGCTTCACTGGATGATGTGTCTGAGCAGGGACATGTTTTTATTGGATCTCCTAGGGCGTTGTATGAGGCATAGGGGGTGCAGCCACTTGATTGTACCATAGTACCCCCATCCCAGAGAGCCTCATAGGCTCAGTTGGCCAACGCAGGCACCCTAGGAAGCTGTTTTGGCAAGTTCACGTTTCCTGAGGCAGATTAAAAAACGATTAAATGGTTATTGAAGAAATCGGTTTGGGCTACTGAGGTAAGGAAATGACATGGAATGAGCCATGATGATGAGAGTGATGTCCTCTGCACCTTCTCCAGCAGTTGCAGCACCTGATTGGGCCCACACCTATTTTTTGGGCACTTTTATATTATTTTCTGGAGCTTTTGGGAGGCTCACGATTTCCTCAAGGAGGCACAAATTCATAAATTTAAAAGATTATATTATTTTATTATGCAATGGGGACACCCAGAGGGAGTTAGTTAACACTCCATGGACCCACCATGTGCTTCATTTATTTCTTGTTGAGTGGGGTACCCTCTTGTTGGGTGATCTAGTCCACTTTTATATTTTATTGTTACATTGATCCATGTATTGTATGTTGAGCTCACCTCAACCATTGATTAGACATTTGTATCTTTTAATCTTAGCCACTCGTTTTGAAAGTGGTTAGGATTTTGGTTCTCTCACTCCTATTTAAAGGAGAGAGCTTCTCATTTGTAAGGGATCTTTGGCTCTTAGATCTGGATAATAGAAAAACTATTCTTGTGGAAATTTTTTGAATCTCCTTTGCATGTGGTGTTCTTCGATGGTGATTGGAAAATCTATTGCTTCCTAGCATTTGGGTATTTGTTGTGAGATCTATATTTTTTGGAAAAATTGTCTTGTCTACAGGAGGCGTTTTTGCAAGGGTTCCTCAACTCGCTTGGACTGGATGCGCTTGTATCAGGGGGTTTTCATTAGTATCATTGCGATCTATGATTTCATCTGGCTATTTTTCTGTTGCATTTGTTCTTTTCTCGTGATGCATCAAATCTGATATGGTTGACGTTTGTTGTGCAAGAGAGAAGGCGCATTGGCTTCCTTGGACAAATCGTTTTACATAGAAGCTTCATCAAATCTTCTCAAACTGATCGGGACGGCATAGATCATTATCATCAAGGCATCTACAAGGTTTTCCAGGTAAGATCTACAGGTTAGTTCTTCTTTTTCTAGATCTCAATCCATTGACATCTTTATTTTCATGTTAAAACCCTAAATATTAAAAAATAAAAAAATATTATAGATCAAACCGCTTGATCTCGGGGCAAACCATTTCTGGGTTTTATAGATCGGGTCAAACCCTAAGTGGGTCTTCAAAAACGTTTTGCTAAAGTGACTCCATTTGGCCCAAATCCCAAGGCATTGTTCTCTAAACCCTAAATATTAAAAATAAAAAATATTATAGATCAAAACGTTTGATCTCGGGGCAAACCATTTCTAGGTTTTGTAGATCGAGTCAAACCCTGAGTGGGTTTTCAAAAACGTTTTGCTAAAGTGACTCCATTTGGCCCAAATCCCAAGGCACTATTCTCTAAACCCTAGCGCTACCATTCATGTTGCCTCCTTCTCTTGTGATTTGACCTTTTCCTTGTGGCTCGGGTACTTTGATACTGTTATACCTTCTTTTGAGTCTATTCCGTGGTACTAGATAGCCCCAATCCTGTTCTTACCCTCCCTGCATTGGTCACATTTCCCAAGGCAATGGATATCTTCATCTTTTACTAGTACCTTGGTCCTAGATCTAGTAATAGGCTTATAGGTCACTTGTGTTTCTAACTTGGATCAAATTTCACATCTCATAAACCCCTGATCCAAGCCCTAGTTCACCTTGTGACGTCATCCATAGATCTAGGGTTTACTCCACCTTACACCTTACGTACTTCAACTCCATTTGATTTGATCTGGTGTTTAGGTTTGATCTCTCCTGTCGGGAGTAGATCTAGGTCTCCCCCATTGTTGTCTTGGGCTAAGATAACATCAAGTGAAGATGGCCTCAATTGGCGTGACAACCATCCATTTAGGAGTATCTTAGTTCCACCTCTTTAGTTGCTTGTCCCTCTATCGTCCATCCTAGATCCATCTGATATAGGCAACTACAAGGTTGGTGATAACAATCACTTAACCAATTCAGTTATATGTTATGTCAAATCAGCATGAACAACAAGTACTAAAATCTATTCAATAAAAAAGATAACATAAGCTGAAAATCAAATTTGCAGGTACACAATATTTGAGCAGCTGGAAACTTCATATATATAGAAGAGATGAAAACTTCATATATATAGAAGAGATGAAGTAAAAGTACATACCATCGCTTTATCACAAAAAGTTGGTACAAGTCAAGCTCTCCAAAACTTAGCTCAGGAAACCGTAGGAAATCCCTAGCCACCAACTTTGCCTAGCTACGTATCATTCCTAACCAAAGCTAATCACTTCACCAAAGATCATCAACAAACTAGCATCACCACCAACAAGTCCTACTTCACGCCTACACTTATGTCCTTAAGTGGACAAGATGCCCCCTCTTCTCCTCCACAACAAGCATAACAAATAGCATCGGAGCTTCTAAATGCTACTAAATCTTGGCCTTCTTCTCTCACAAGAGATACAAGATAAAATTCAATTTTTGCACCTCTAGAGTTTATCATAAACCCTAGTATTCTTTGTCTCTTTAGGGTGAAATCCTAACCCTAGTCTTCCTTTGAATTCCCCCAAGAATCCTAGTGCCTAAGACAATGAGAGAAAATACACATGAAGATTACAAGATGACAAGTTTACCCTAGTCTCACGGCTTTAGCTCAAATGTATGAGTATATGAATTATCAAGTACAAGTATGTTCAAATGATTCTCTCCTCCCTCTATTTACATGAGAGGTGAGGGAGGACAACAATATAAAGTGGACCTAGTCAACTACAAGCAACCTAACTCTACACAAGATAGACCCACATGTTAAGTGCTCCAACTCTTGGGCTCCAAGGCTAAATCCTCCTCAAGCAAGGTCTACGATCTTCCTCCAAAGGCCTCCAAGGCTCCAACACACCTCCTAAACCATGTGTACCTCTAGGTCCACCCCACTAACATGATCACTCCATAACCGAAGCATCCTTAAGTCAAGTACAAGTCTCCATGCAAACAACCAAGTGTCTCCATGCCATCTTCCTCCAAAGCCCTCCAAGGCTCCAACACACCGCTTAAACCACGTGTACCTCTAGGTCCACCCCACCGACATGATCACTCCTTAAGCCAAGCATCCTTGAGTCAAGTACAAGCCTCCATGTAAACAACCACATGTCCCCATGCCATATAGGGATCAAAACCCTCCTCCAAGATGCCCAACACTCCTCCTCCAAGGTGAATCTTTCTCCAAGCAAACAACCCACTCTTCATGTGGCCATCATCAAGAACATCAGCATGTTATCTTGGTCTCCACCGCTGCAAGTGCTTAGAATGGTGGTAGCTCATCTCTAAGAAGATAAGATCAAATAAGATGATTTTATTAATGTCCAACAAATGACCACAAAAGTAGGTCGATGGGACTATGCAGTACCATGATAACAATACAAAGTGGGAGTGTAAAAGTGGCTCATATAAAAGCTAAAAGCATAACCCTAACCAAAACCCTAGATCTATAAAAGGAGAACTGATCTCAGAGAAATATATACAAGAAGAGATATGAGGAGAGCTGATCCAAGAAAGGGAAATGTATGAAGGGAGTGGATCCGAGAGTTTTGATGCAAAAATGGAAAAATTGATGTTGTCATGGACTGTTGGAAGCACTGGAAACACTAGAAGCATTGGGAGTATCTCTCCTACCATCCAAGGCCGACTGAAGGAAGCTCAAAAGAGTACTTTGTGTGGAGGAAGAGCTAGAAGAGGAACTGCAATGGGTAGTGTGTTGCTGCGGGTGCTTGATGCTTCATCCTGAATGAAGTCATTTGGGCTGTTGAGATGGGGCAGAGACTGTCCCAATCGTTGGTGTTGGGCAGAGGTGGAGGTGGACTGCCAACTATGCACATTCACAAAAATCCCATAACAAGATGTTGAAACTATATTAATATCATAGCGTTAAAACCCTTAAGACAAAAAAAAACTTAAAAGCCAAAAGGCCTAACCTAAAGGCATTAACCCTAGGGGTTGAGGCAACAAAAGGAATGAGGGCCTCATGCAAAGTAGTTGGTATATCAACTTCCCAAGGCCATAACTTTTGCATATGAACTCCATTTTGGTCATTTTGAGGACCATTAGAAAGATTATTTCGAGCTTTATGTGTTTTACATGCCTAACTATCATAAATCCCCAATCCAGTAAAATCACCAAAATTGCATGGGAAGGGGCATGAAAAATGCATTGAAAATTTAGGGTTTGCAAAATTGTTGTAAAACTAGCAAGGTTTGGTAATATATTTGAGATAGTGGAAGACTCATATGGCTATCTATGACAATCATCCCATCGCATCGAGTTCTTGCATCGGATGGAGGAAATTTTGCTAAATTTGGAAATTGGTAAACCACTTGCATTGGTGAAGGAGTTACTTTGCTAGCGGGTGCTCTTCACCTTGGTGTGCATGATCCAATCCACTATAGCTTGTTCAATGCAATCAGGGTTGAGCTTTGTACGGGGCCAAGTGCTCTACCACATCTAAGGTGTTCAACATAGGCAAAAAGTATGGTTGAAGCAACTACACATTAAGGCAAGGTGTAAGTCAAGGAAGGGTGGAAGATTCAATTCAAAGGCATTCTCATCCATAGCCTTGGTTATGGTGTAAGACTTGTAGCAAAGTGGTTTGAATTTCCTATAGGGGTTCGTGAGTTTCTCTTTCTACAAATGCAGCATTACTTGTCACCAACTTGAAACTTGTGTGGAACTTGATGTTGATTATGTCACCATTTGTACTTTTGCTTGTACTTTTGGCACCTTTGAGTTGATAAAGCAGATTATCAATCTAAGGGATGGGGTGTCGATTCTTAACTGTGATTTTCTCAAGGCTCTCTAGTAAATATAGAGCATGTCCTATCCTTCTTCTGAACCAAAACCTCCCAACCAATGTGGGATATCATACAACAGGAAGAGGTTTTAAAGTCGTAGGAAGCCTACCAAGGACACATATTCATCTAGCAACTAATTAACATAATGAAAGGCTACTACCTCTGTGGGCATTCTATAACTAGGAAGGAACTAGATCATATTCCCTATATTAATTTGATATCATAAACATAGAATCTTTACGATTCATAATTACATTATCAAATATGTTCACATAGCCCTACTTTATGACAAACCCATAGAGGAAGTGGATGGACATTTTTATGCAATTATATATATAGGCACTCTTTAGATTATTGTAATCTTTGAAAAACACTCTCTAAAATAATAAAGCCTGCACAAAGTGTCCAACGATATCGCAACCATGATACCCAAACATTACACCAGAATAATACCTTCTCAATATTGTCCATCATGACGCCTTTGACCTCTGCAACCTGAGCCTTGGTTTTGGCAAATTTATTGATCTGTTCTGGATGTTGCGCACAATAGTCCATATGCTGTTTCAATTTTGACCTGCATGGTTGATCAACATAAAAATAACAATGAGATCAAAGACAGTACTAGGAAATTCCCTTGATGTTGATAAACCCAACTGGAATATATCCAAACAATGAGAGCAAACACCTACCCGAATTCCTGGTTAAGACCGTTGGCAATAGCTACTTCAGCTCTTCCATCACTATATCTCTTCTTAAGCTCATCTTTAATGCGCTCCAGAAAGGCCATCGGTACCTGTCTTCCAACTGATTCATCTGCCACGACACAATATGCTGCAAAATCCAGAAAAGTAGAAGTTTGCATTTAATCACAAACAAGGAAACAGTCAGTCACAATTGTTAAACTACTCAACCAACTACCCTCGCTGTCCTCGAATCCTTCATTACAGACTTGTGTCCATGCTCTAATAAGCAACCAAAGAAATGATAACATCTCTAAGTTCTAACATTGTATCTAACATCCATCAGCGATTACCGCAGCCAACCCTCTGCATTCAGTACCCTGAGATCATTCATTGCAGGTTTCTAAACGTGCTCAATAAACTGTCAACTATAACCCAAAAACATCATGGCAGCCTGTGAGCCCATTAGATGGATACCAAACATCAGCTATGCCCTCCCCAACTAATATGATAACGAATAGACAACAACGAGGGGAAGTCCAGCATTGAAGAAATGTACAAGGTTTTCTGTAGGGTGCACAGGACAGTATCCTAACGAGCAGAGAATTATCTAAACTAAGTTCTCATATATATTCTGAGATTTCATATCTCCAAAGTTCTATATATTAGCATACATCTATGTGTCAAGGGGAGGTTGCATTTAGCATTGAATTCACTTGGAATCCATTTATTTAAAATACATTTACACACTTAAACCATGATAGAGCAAGATGACAATTGTCAACCCCATAACATAGCTAAAAGACCAAATGGCCGTTTGTCAATCCACCTACACCCTTAGCCCATGGTTACATAACTTGAAATAGGCATCCTCAAAATTTGCAACTACCATGTACATCTAGAACTGTTAGGCCATTCTTGTAAACTTAAAATATGGCTTTTCAAACTCTGTAACTTTCATGTGCATAAATACAAAGAGACAAATAAAAAGAATCGATGAATTACACAAAAGGTTGAAGGATCATTCCTCCCAATTTATGAAATGCAATCCACCACTTCTCTTAATGCAAATATTTTAGATAAATAACGTCATATATGTCCATTCAATTCCCTAAACACCACCATGTACATATAGAACTGCTAGGCCATTCATGTGAACTTGAAATATGACTTCCTAAACTTCGCTACTTTCATATGCATAAATACAAAGACACAAAAAAAATGCAAAGAACTGATGAATCGCACAAAAAATTGAAAAAGCATTCACACAGCCACCTAAATTATAAAATTCAATCACACTTCTCTTAGTCCAAATATTTTGGAAAATAATTGTCATACGAGCCAATTAATTCCCAAAATACTACAAAGTGGAACCAACGAACTATAGCCATGGCCAGGCCTCACAGGATTTCAAACAGTACCTCTGGCAATACGCTGAGCCGTAAGGTAATACTAAATGTAATACACTTGGAATTAAATTAAGGGTGCCCAGGTCAAAATTTACCCACAACGTTAAAAATAATAGTAATTATTTTTTATAACATTAAATATAATAACAATAATAATGTTTACGCACAATAATAAATATAATAATAATCATATTTTTAAGATAGACTCTGTATCAGGATTAATGTTTATTAAGGATGACGGCATGTGCCTACCAATATTACCCGTTAAAGTAATCAGCATCAAGAAAATTCTAAGGCCATTTCAAACGTAATACTTCTACATAATCTACCTTTTTCATGAGGGCGTTTTCGTCAAGAGGCTAGCTAGAAGAATTTGCCTGTTGCTGGTAAGCATTTCAACTCGAGGAGCCTCATTTCAGCTGCCTGAGAGCTTTAATCTACTTTAACAGAGACAAAGAAGGCTCCAGGAAAACTGATTTACAGCATTTACCCTTAAATAATATCAAATCTATAGGAGATAAAGATTAGTAACAGTGCAGTAATTCATACTGGCAATTTATTTCAAGAAACAATGAAAAATTAAAATTAAAAAATAAAGTTCATGATAGGCAAGAACTGGCAGCCAATGTCCAGAAATTAAAATTTTCCCTCTTATTTAAAATCAAACTTAAAACAAGTAATGCAGACTGGACCTCGAAGTATTGCTGAAACAATTATCCGATTAAACGGGTCACAAATTTAAATGTAATTCAACGGACACTTACTAAATCCATCTTCGACGAGATAATTGAAGGTGTGGCGTTGACAGTCAAATGTGAATTTATTGCTGGTGGCAGGGAGCTTCTGGAGGCACTGATAAGCTACGGTGGTGAAGTTCCCAGTGAATTCCGTGTACTCGGCCAGTATGACGGTGCCCCTTGAAACAAAACTGTAAATGAGCGACTGCTCGCCCATTCTTTTGGCCCGAAGTCGAACAAATCGTTGCGTATTTCGGCCCTCTGTAACAGGAAAAGAGAGTCTACACAATAATTCAGCTTTAATTTCAGCAGGCTGATGAGTAAAGTGGTCAGGAGATCGAATCCCTAGGCGAACAAGAAGACGGGGGAATGCGCTACTGACATTATGGGTACTGCTGTCGCTGTCATGTCTAACGGGGTTTGTAACGTACTACTACAATTGCATGAGTTGGCAATGCCTTTTATCGCGCTCATTTGTCATGATTGCGTAGGGTATAGTACATTCAAAACATTTCCTTTCTCTTTATAAAAAAATATTTTTGTTCTTGGTGGAATCTTGTTTGGAGGGGTTCAGGTTGTCTTAGGGTTTATTGGGTCTCAACTTATTCATAACATCCAAAACTGAACTTAATCATAACTTCAAAAAGGAAGTTTGAAAGTTATTTGATTGAATTCGAGCCTTTTGAAGTTTGAAAGTTATTTGATTGAATTCCAGAATAGA
Source organism: Pseudotsuga menziesii (assembly GCA_001517045.1). Classification (NCBI taxonomy): domain Eukaryota; kingdom Viridiplantae; phylum Streptophyta; class Pinopsida; order Pinales; family Pinaceae; genus Pseudotsuga; species Pseudotsuga menziesii. The sequence continues at coordinate 192,332 of LPNX010883538.1, read as the reverse complement.
TGGTCCAAAAATAAGTATTTTAAATTGAACTTAATCATAACCTCAAAAAAAGCTTGAAAGTTACTTGATTGAATTCTAGCTATATGGTCCAACAATAAGTCTTCACTTAATTGAAGTCTAACAATAAGTTTTCACTTAATTGAAGTCTAGCTATATGGTCCAACAATAAGTTTTTAAAGTGAAAGTAGAGAGATGTTGTTATTTCAGTTTTATTTATATAAAATTGTGTATCAGTAAAAATATAAGACAATATTTACAAAACTAGTAGCCTAAAAAGATATAGGTCTAAGGCATAATCTGCATAAGTCTTTTAGATAGTAAAATCAAGGATCCCAAGACATAAATATAGCATAAATACCTAAACATAATGAGCATAATGCAACATGAGTCTTACCTGTAAAACAAAAAGCATAATAACCGGCCAAGAACTATCATCATATGTTCACCGAAATAGCATGCCAAAAACAGCAAAAATACCCATTGTTGAAAGTGAGCCTCAATGTTGTTTCACTAGTGTAGCCTAGAGTGTGGATCAAAAAAGATGCAGGATGCCCGAATCCATCAGGCGATTCCTTGTATATTCTTGCCAAAATAGTTTACCTTCACCCAGACCAATAGCCCGTTTGGAGAGACTATCGGCCTAGGAATTATATTCTCTGAAGATGTGACGGAAATCGAGAGAATTGAAGAGGCCCATGAGGCCTCTCACCCTGTTATCAACCCAAATGGCACTTCTCCGTCCGAGTGCTGACAATTCATTATGTTGGTACACAGAAGGACATTTTAGGATTGAAGTTTGCCTAAACACTATAGATGGTCATGACATGAGATGCATTTACCCTTCAACCAGCTTACCATTTTATTTTTCTATGTGTTGATTGTCGTACGCGACTATCTCCATTGAAGCTCGCGTACATACGCGACTATCCTCGTTGACAACTCGCATACTGTACGCAACTATTCCCATTGCAACCCGCATACAGATCTATACGCGGGTTTCCCTTAGAGCAACTCGCGTGTCATGCGCTGGTTGCCAGTATCAATAGTCGCGTACACATCCATTCGACATTAAAAAATATAAATCACGATTAATGGAGATTAGTTGAACCCTAATCATTAACCATCTCAACTGTCTCAACCTCCTCAACCTTCGAAACTGCTCTATTTCCCAAAGTATAAATAGAGGCCTTGGGGAGGGCATTAATAGAATCAATCTTGGAGAGCAAAGTTATGCTGGTGGTATATCTTCAGAAGTCTTTGGAGCAGCAGAACTCAGAGTCCTTTGGTTGCAGAGGAGTCCTTGTCTCAGACGTTGGGTTGTACACTTATCTCATTCACTGATTATTAATAAAGAGAATTCTTCCAACTTTGTGTTGAGTCTCTTTCATGTATCATGGTTGATGAAAATATTTGATTAAGCACTATATATGTTGTTTATCTAACCTGTCATATATACATGTATAAGATTGTATTTGGAGAATTTTCTCTTTGCAGGTGAAGGAGGTGCATCTCTGAAAGCTTTGGAGAGAAGCAGAGCGGGAGAAGACAAAGCTTGGATCAACCGTTGGTAATCGGGTGAGTCCAACATTTCTTCCTATTTCCTTTCTGTACTTTAAAGCTGATTGTCTACAAGTTTTAGAAGTAAGTTGGTAACCCCAGACCCTAGGTTACAAGGGTGTTTATTCCTGAACAACAGAACTGGCGGCTCTGCCGGGGAGCCCAGACTGTTGTGGGTTAACTATGTAGATCAGTGCCCAGTCTTTGCTTTGATTCAGTGTGTGGTGTTTTGTCTTGGTTCAAACTTATAGTGGTGTTTGAAGACCTTTAAAAAATTTCTTTTTATTTGAAAATTTTATACCTATATGCGTGTTGCTCTTGCACACAGTCTCGTACAGAGGTCTGCGTACGCGGGTTGCTCTATAGCACATTCGCGTACAGTACGTGAGTTGCTCTTGTACACAGTCGCGTACAAGCCTGAGCAACAAAAAAATTGGGTTAGGGTTTGCTTGTCCCTGTCATTCTATAGATTTTGTCTTGATAAGTGGCCTTCACTATGAGCACTGCACTGTGAGTTTAATGACATTGTTAGCCATACCTTGTGCTTTCTTGTAAGCCCTTGAGTTCTTATTGTTTGGATTGTCTTTCTGTTAGCAACTTGAAGTGGATTTGCATGTTGGGTAATAGGTTTAAGTGTTAGTTGTTTGAATCAGTGATCAGGGTTCTAAACACTATATATTCCATTCTATTTTCAAATAGTATTGGGTTGTCACTTGCCTTTGATTGAGTTCAGTGATTTCTATTCATTGTGCCTTCCCAAGCTAGGGTTCCAAGTCTTCCTTAGGTGGTTGATCTTTGGTTTTATGAATCTACTTTAATTCATTTTGCTTATTTTATACAGTTAGTTTATCCAAACATACTCAAGTATTGTGCATTTAGGTGCATAGTAGTCTTTGAGCAATTTGAAAAGTGAAAAGAAAACATTATAAACTTTTGCATTTGATTTGCATACAGTAGTTTTGTTTTCAGTGTTTAAATATAATCTCAAAAATTACAAAAATATAATCTTAGTTTTCTCTTTATTCGTTGCATTCTCATCAGTTTACATTTACAACAACAACAACAAAAAAAACTTGTTTTTTAAGTAGTGATAATTTGCTTTAGAAGTATACACCTATTGTCTTTTACATTTCTTATCGAGTCAAAAACATCATAGTCTTTCACTCCACTTGCCTTCTGAGTAAAAAATAGCCCTTAAAATGAACGCAATAATTAAAATTTATTAGTAATTTTTGTCTTTTAGGGCCATACAACTACTAGCTTAGGCTAGACTCGTGGGATAGGAAGTGTAAACTCCCCATAAGTATTTAAATTCAGACATAATGGGCCAATTGATAGGAAAATCCTTCTCTTTATTGATAGTATCTGGGAAGCTCCTCTCAAACGGGAGTCAAGCACAAGGCCGCATGGAGGCATTGGACTGAGGAGAGAACCCTCTGATTCCTTGTCGAAACGTAAACTAGGGTTTTTACGCATCTGGGGATTCTGTCCTAGACAGAGTTTCGGGCTTAGCTGCCCTGCGCATGCGTACGAATTAGGCTTGTGACTGTCCCCCCAGACTGTTGGTATAGTTAAGGTAGCCTCTAGTCTCTTGACATCTAGGGTTTATACACAGGTAAACTGGAAGGCTATTTCTGGTTCACCTTGGACGGGCTTGGAAGGTAACCCTTGTTGAAAGTGTAGGAGGGCGGTGGGTGATTCCTCCGCTTGTGCCTAAGAACCTCTTCAAGGACGCCAAGAAACTATGTTTCAGCTTTCTTCGGGAATGTATATCTTTTACCCTTGCTGACTGTTGAGACTTTAGGATTTTTTGTAGTGATTGCTCTGTGGTTTGTCTGTGTTTTGCCGACCTTAGGGTTTGAATTGTCAAATTTACAATCGTGGAGGACCAACCTATCAGAAGGTCACGAAGGATGCAAAACCTTCCTCCTCTTATCACATTGGAACCTCCACCTCCCCCTCAAAGGCGGAGATTGGACACAGACAGTTCATTTGAACCGATAGGAATCAGTGAAGTTCCGGGTGAACTAGAACTTAGGGCAAACCGTTTTGATTTTAACACAGTTGAGACAGAAGACTTGCATGCTGACGAGTTTACAAGGAATTTTAATACACGTCTAATTGACTTAAACGATCCTGTGATCATTCAGGTTCGTCCTTTTGATCCACCCGTGATTGGTGTCCCTGTGGGCAGGATAATGTCTAATGCAGGAGAAAGGTCTTTCATTTTCACCTCAACAATCCCGGTTGAAGGGGTGCTACCTCCCTCGGTAAGTACCCCTAGATCAAGCATACCTACTACGCCCTTAACTCCAGTGAGCCAAGTGGTTCAACCACTGGTTCCCACAAGCCTAGCAGGTGTTTCGGGTGGTATGGTCACTGGGATTCCTAGTGTACCTACAGTTCCAACCTCTTTCACACACACTGCCCAGAGTGGTCCTATAGGATCCTTGGCTTTTGTCCAAGGATTTCCTTGGAATGGGGGGCACATACCCCCATTCACTCCATACGTAGGCCCACCACCCTCTTATGTAGGGGTGCGGTTTGGGAACACTAACCCTTATGGTCAAGGTTTCCAAACCCCAGTCTCTGCTCCGTTCACAAGCTCTCCCTTTTCGCTTTTTAGCGGAGGGATACCTGCTCCTGTATTTCAAACCCCAGTTTCAACTGTGGCAGACAGAACCTCTTATACTGCACCTCACACCAACAATCATATGGCTTACGGATGGAATTCGTTTCAAAGTAACCCATCCACTTCGCAACCAGCGGCAAGGGGCAACCCCGCCTTTACATATGGGAATTTGGGGGCAAGTCCCTCTAACCCCCAAACTGGCACTTTTAGTGCTTCGGTTCGACCTAAGCTTCCTTTTCTAGCAACGTTAAACTTTCCAGATTTGTCTAAACTGATGAACGACCCGGTGAGGCATGATCCCTCCTAGTTTCCTGTACCCACCAAGTTGCCATCGGACATCCCAAAATTTGAAGGCAAAGTTGGTGAAGATCCTATGGCTCATGCTGCCACTTTTCATTTATGATGTTCTTCCAACTCGCTGAATGAAGATTCAGTTCGGTTGAGGCTTTTCCAAAGAACATTGACGAGCACTGCAGCAAAATGGTACATTGAGTTGCCTTATGTTGCGTTTAGTAGTTTTTGGGACTTGGCTAACGCATTCCTTAGCCACTTCCAGCTTCCTGTCCGATATGATTTCGAAACGGACTTGTTATCTACCTTCAGGCAGAACAAGGCCACCCACATCTCGGATCACATCCAAGAGTGGAGGTGGTGGAAGAGCCTCAGCAAAGCCACTATCCCTCCTAAGTTCTTATTAGAGTGGTTCCTTAAATCCCTATTGCCTTATATATCTAAGGACGTATCTACTTTAGGAGTGACGAATGAGGAAGAAGCTATCCTCGGGGCCCAGTAATTAGATTTGATTTACTCTTAGTCTGGGATCTTGTATGAGATTATCCCTGAGGCACCGAGGCCAACACACGATGCAGAGAAACCTAAGCAAGGACTCCATGCCGATGGTGTGGTTGGTTCCATTAATTCTCCCACTGTAGAATCTTTGGCCAAATAGCTCCATCAACTATTCGTCAAACATTCTACGACAGAGGCAGCAAAGGCTGCCCCCTCACCTCAAAATGCAAATGTTTTTGCACAGACCTCTCAGAAGGGAAATTAGCAGCCCGGTGGGAAAAAGAAGATAGGAAAGAAAGGGGAGGGAAATCAAAACAAGCAGAAACCCGCAAACAATGCTGATGGGGGAAAGAAAGAAAAGAAAAAGGTGAAATTCCCATGTAAGTTGTGCCATGAGGATCACCTCACCCATCTTTGTCCTCTTATGGAACAGGCTCAAAAGCTTTTAAAAGCTCAACAACCGGCTATCCTGAAGGATCCGTTTCCCCAAGGGCAGAATTTTGCTTTAGCTTCAAATGTAGCAGGGGGCACTCCAAATGCCCCTGGCCCCAATTATATCAACATGGTTCAATCTTCAACTTTGCTACAGACCAAGAATAAGAACTATGAAAAAGAGACCTCTGAGAAGGGTAAGTCGATAGGTGAAACTTCTAACCCTCTCACGATTGAGAAACCTGCCGAAACTATGCCCAAGATACCGAAAGGTGTCTTTAAGAAGACCTTGCATAATCCTAATGCTAGGGCTACATCCAACTACTCTGTGGTTGAAGACTTATCCCAGACACCTTGTGCAATGTCGGCTTTAGAGGTGTTATAGAGTTGTCCCGCTCAACGGGATGCACTCTTAGTATCCTTAGGCAGCATGGACTCATCGAGTCTCATGGTGAAATTTCACTTGTCTGATGTCAAAATTTGCCTACCTTACCATGTTGCCTTATCGATAGATGTCATCCATGGTGGAAATACCATTGGAAGTGCAATTGTCGACGAGGGTGCTTCTACATGTGTTATGTCCTTGTCATGTTAGAAAGCTCTTGGATCCCTAGAGCTGGTCCCGTCAAACACCTTGCTTACTGCTTTTGACAGAAGGTCATTCCGTCTGCATGGTATCCTACCGACTTTTGAAATTGAGCTGGCAGGGAAAGCGGTGTCTATTGAGGTAGAGGTGATTGATGCACCTTTGGATTATAACCTGCTCTTGGGAATAAGTTGGACTTATGCCATGTCTGCTATTGCATCGGCCGTCTTTCGAGTGGTAGTGTTTCCACACGAAGGGAAGTTGGTTACTGTTGACCAACTCAGTTTCACTCAAAAAGGCCGCATGGAGTCTAATGAGTCCACTGTGCCATTGGTTGATCAGGTTAAACCTGTTATAGAGATCATAGGGGCTCGAATGTACGCATCATTGATGGGCACATTTGATCTTCCAGCTCCAATTAATTATATAGGTTCTACTAGTGTGGGGAAGTCCATAGCCACGGTTGTTGATATGACTGATCATTGGGTTCTCCCTTCCCACCATGAGCCTGAAGTGCCCTTATCGATAGTGGAAGTAGCTTATCAAGCTATCACCCAAACCACTGTTGATCCCATTCCAGTCCCCCTCATAGTCTCAGAGGAATTGGAAGAATCCTACCTACCTGCTTGGGCATAAAACTCTATGAATTCTATAGATTGTTTAGATATGGTTTTACCTTCTGATGAATACATTCTGGAATCCATGTGTGGATGAGATAAGGTTTGTGAAGATCTTCATCATCGATCCTATTTTCTTCCAGAGTTAAGCAGGATAAAGAATCAAGAGTTTCATATGAGATTGGCAGACGATGTTGATATGCTCGTTAATCCCTTACCAAGGGAAGGAATGTTTGCTGAGGGGAATATGGAAAATATTTCTGCTACTATCCCTATCAACATCTCTGTAAATCCTGACATTTTGGAAAATATACATATCGGCGCAAACTACTCTCCTGAGGAGATTGTGATTTATACTGCCTTGTTTAAGGAATTCTGTGACCTTTTTTCCTGGTCATATGAGGATATGCTAGGCATTGATCCATCTATAGTCGAGCATGAGATCCGAACATACCCTGACTCTAAACCTGTTCGAAAAAAGTTCAGACCTGTTAACCCGCGTAAAGCGGCAGCAGTGAAGGCTGAAGTGGAAAAACTGTTGAAAGCCGGTTTTATTTATCCCATAGCTTTAACGGAATGGGTATCCAACCTTGTTCCTGTTGATAAGAAGCAAGGGACCATACGCGTCTATACTGACTTCAGATATTTAAACAAAGCATGTCCTAAGGACTACTATCCCACACCATTTACAGACCAAATTATTGATGCTTGCGCGGGAAGTGAAGTTTTTTCGTTTATGGATGGTTTCTCCAGATATAATCAAATTCAAATAAAATTGGAAGACCAACATAAAAATGCTTTCATTTGTCCTTGGGGTACCTTCGCGTACAAAAAAATGCCCTTTGGATTGAAAAATGTTGGGGCAACCTTTCAGCGGGCAATGAATTTTTTCTTTCATGATATTAAAGCCATTGTCGAACCCTACCTTGATGATCTGCCTGCACATTCTCGTAAGAGGATTGACCATCCAGATCACCTGCGTTTGATATTTGAACGACGCAGATACTATAAAATCCGCTTGAATCCCCACAAGTGTGTGTTCTGTGTCAAGTTAAGGAGACATTCAGGTGGATCCGTTAAAAGTTGAGGCCATTGTAAATTTGCCTCCTCCTCGTTCTATTAGGCAGCTTCAAAGCCTACAGGGAAAGTCCAATTTTCTCCAACGTTTCATTGTAAACTATGCCAAGATTACTAAGGGTTTCATGCGCCTGTTAAAACAGGACACCCCATTTGTATGGGACGAAACTGCACAACTCGCATTTGAGGCATTGAAAAAAGCTTTGTTGTCGGCACCATTATTGCATCCGCCAGATTACTCTAGGGATTTTATATTGTATCTGGCCGCGTCCGAGTTGACCATAGGGGTAGTCCTAGTCCAGGAGGATGATAAGCTCCAAGAGCATGTCATTTACTATCTTAGTCGTGCTTTAGCCGGACCTGAACTCAGGTACTCCCACGTCGAGAAGTTGGCCTTAGCAGCTGTCTATGTTGTTCAGAGGTTACGTCACTACATTTTACTGAGGACTACAACGGTAGTGGAAGATGTTAATCCTTTTCAATATGTTTGTCCCGACGGATAGTTGGAGGCAAATTCAACAAATGGATAATCATTCTCCAAGAGTTTGACTTGGATTTTCACTTCGCCAAATCCAAAAAATCCTTAGTTTTTTCTGAGCTTATCGCAGAATTTCCAACAAAAGAAGATGTAGCTATTAAAAAAGACTCATTCCCAAATGAGCACATATTTTTTATTTCCACCTTTGACCCCTGGTACAGAGATATACTTATCTATCTCCAGACTTGGAAGCATCCTGCAGCTTTCTCGCGGGAAGAATGACGTAAACTACGCCTACATGCCAAGAACCACCTCATCATAGGAGATACTTTATATCATACGGTGGTAGATTTCATTTTGTGTCGATGTCTTACCCACGAGGAAGTGGAGATTGTCCTGAATGATGCCCATAGTGGAGCATGTGGGGGTCACTTATCTGGGTTAGCAACGGCCCAGAAGATGTTACGTGCATGCTATTTCTAGCCCATGATCTTTAAGGATTGTGTGGAAGCCGTGAAGCGCTGTCAACCTTGTCAGCTTTACACCAGAAAAATGCGGTCACATCCCGCTCCGTTATTTCCCGTCATCTTAGTGGGCCCCTTCATGAGGTGGGGGATTGATTATGTGACGTGTAACCCAGCCTCGGTTGGGGGGCACAAATATATCATTGTCATTGTGGATTATTTTACAAAATGGGCAGAGGCAATGCCCACCTTTAGAGCTGACGGGGAAACTACAACTTTTTTCATGTTCAATCAAATTATAGCACGATTCGGTATACCCAAGGTGATTGTCACTAACCATGGCAGTCATTTTCAAAATAGCATGATGACTGAACTGACTATTATGCTAAGATTTAGACAAGAACATTCATCCTCGTTCTATCCTCAAGCCAATGGTCAAGTCGAGGCTGTTAATAAAACTTTGAAAACTATCCTCAGACGTACTATTAATGCAGCCCGTTCAAACTGGCATATCATGTTGTACCCTGCTCTTTGGGCGTATCGAACCAATGTAAAAACTGCTATGGGTTTCTCCCCCTTCCAACTCGTTCATGGAGTGGAAACCGTTACCCCAGTCGAATGTGAAATCCCGTCCTTAAAAATAGCTATTCATGTGTTACCTGATATGACGGAGCTTGAAGAACGTTTAGTACATTTAGAACATCTTGATGAATAGCGTAGAGATGCGCTGACAGCAAACCAAGCTCATAAAAATAGGGTCAAAAGCCAATATGATAAGTCGGTCAAGCCTCGAATTTTCTCTGAAGGGGAGCTTGTATTACTCTAGGACCAAGACAAAGAACCCCTGGGGGCAGGAAAGTTCAGGTCTCTGTGGTTGGGACCATATGTCGTGTCAAAGGTGTTAAAGAAGGGCGCATATGAATTAATTGATTTTGATGGGAATAAGTTGCTTGAGCCTAGAAATGGGCTCTACCTGAAAAAGTACTATGCTTAGGCTTAGTACTTTTTCTTGTATTTTCTTGTATGTATTTTCATGTACACTAGTTCGTTGGTTTGTGTTTTTTATACCATCTGCTGGTTGTTTCAGATGTCTTCCGAGAGGTTTGTAGGTTTCGCTGATGGCACCAGTCGCCACACTTGTAATCTAGCTTCAGCTGCATGGGTCATTTATTCACCCCCAGGACAGTTAGTTGCCTCAAGAGGTGCTTGCTTAGGTCATGCTTCTAATAATGTCGTTGAGTATAGGGCTATCATTGAGCTTCTATGGGATGCTTTGTCACATGGTATCACTCAGCTGGAAGTCCGACTGGACTCTCAACTAGTGGTTTCC
>LPNX010883538.1:110501-181161 GCA_001517045.1 Pseudotsuga menziesii | reverse complement strand
TATATATATCTGTGTGTGTGTGTGTGTCTGTGTGTGAATATCTGTCCATATAGATAGGTCAAGTCTATGATCCTCAGATCCAGTCATAACTGTATAATATACAAAAACTATACAAAATATGGATCAAAGTCCATCAAATGCCCCTATATCTAAGCTGGACCACCCTGATCCCCCCGGTCTCCCTGCACTCTGGCTTCTTCAGCCTCCTCGGCTTCAGCAGCCTTAACAACATCTATGTATACTAATACTGCTCTAGTTACCCACCTCAAAAGGCGTATCTAGACAGGTGGTACACCAACCACAAACTCCTGCATGATGGTTGGGATGTGCTTAATCCGTAAGGTGGGTACTCTCTGGGTAAGCCTGGTCAGCTTCCCCTCAAGAACCCTAATCAGCCCCTGGTCTTCTCCCAAGACAGGATGCACGTACATGCGTAAATGCCCTTTAGGGCAGACTGGTCTAATATCTGCATTTTGACATTTTAAAAAGGATTAAAACTCTCATACATATGTATATATCTCTATATTTTAAAATTCATAAAAATTTGAAAATTTGAAAATAAAAAATTACCTAACTCTCCCCATGCTCCTCCTCGAGGGAGGACGAGGTCTGGATCACCACGGAAGTCCATTCCAGCATATGGAAACTGCTCCAGTGCTGGCAACTGTCACTCCCACCAAAAGTAGAAGTCGTCATCATAGACACTCTGCACTGAGCCACCACCTCCCTGGTGGAGGAAGATATCTCCCCATCTACTTAGCATAGGCTGACGAAGAGAACGAACTGGAAAGGGTATTGCAGGGCTCAATCTCGGCACTCTCTCAAAGAAGAAGGATACTAGTATGCCAGAATATCCAAAATTCTTCCTCCTGCCTCTCTTGCAATCAGAGAGCCATTTTCTCATTATTGGCATCACTCCCGAGCACCAGTCATATAGGGTCCCCTGCATACAATCCACTGCTAGTCTCATCTAGTTTTGTGTTGCAAGGTGAAGTGAAGATGACCCTGCAGCCCTCACTATAGTACTTGTCAATACCTGTGGAGGAAGGTCATGTATGTGCACAATAGGGATGCAGCTACCCCTCTTTTGTGTGCCTGGTGTGCAGCATATGTCAATATAGTTCTGGACACTTAGAGGGTTACCACCTCTACCGGTGCCTTCCAAGTTTACAGAGCTCCCCGTCGTGATAGACCAGTAATGAAATAGACATCCTTTGAAGTAATCTCCAAGGACTCACCTTGAAGGTCAAACATGCCCAAGTCATGATCCCAATAATTTATCAGGAACTCTAAGAGGTGGACATTGGCCCGCATAGGTGAGGTACAAAAAAACTTTAACAACCCACTTGAACGTAAAACATTCACAGTGGGGGCATCTTGGAGCATTTCTTGGTCCATATCTTCATGTTCGCACTCCCTCCACTCAAGCACCATCTTTCCACCTAGTAAACAAGCAATTGCAAACCTTTAGATTCATATAAAATTTCGAGATTTTGACCCTATATGCTTCTTTTCCACCTCATGCAGCATACACGACTGTCTATTAAGGCATGTCGCGTACTGTACGCGACTGTCCTTCGGGAAACCTGTGTACAGAACGCGTGTACACAACTTTCAATATAGCAAACCCGCGTACATAGCGTTGCTTTGTTGAGGACGCTTAAAAACATGAAATTACGGCTTAATTTTGATAATTGCTTGGATCAAATTGAAGAGCATGGAGTGTAGTATTACCTAACACTTGCGGATTTGGAAATGGTCCACCGGATTGTCCACACCGAGCAATTGAAGGTAGAGGTGAAAACTTATCTTTTATGGCTAAAATTCCAAATGGTGAGCTTTTTTTTATGTTTTGAACTATTTATAGAAAAATTATTTTTCAAGTGGGTTTTTTCCCTATAGTTCATAATTTATAAAACTAATACCATATATTTTTGCCTTGTAACAGGTTTATCATCGTTTTAAGGTGTTTTTTGCTCATATAGGATGGTTTTTTGTCGTTTCACAAGCATTCTTCATTTATACCTACTCCATCTTAAACCTAGCAATTAACAATCTGACCACGTACTATGGTATTTTTAACCATTAGTGCCTTGTCTTTACCATTGTTCTTCTGTGGATAGGGCTCTCCTCTCATGAGTATCCCCATTTAGAACCTATTTTGTCTTTCGATACTCATGATGTAGCTGTCTTAGGTATAGGGGAATATTTTTAGCTATTTTTCACGCCAAATTGAGCCTCATTTTGGTCTCTTTTTACAAGTTATCCCTTTATAGGACTCCCCGCCTTTATGGAGTTTCTTTAGTCCCAGGTCTGACTCCTTAAAACAGACTTGACTGCTGAGTTAACTTGTCCGTTCAAGCTCATTAATAATATGTGAATGGGTATCCGCATTGGTGGTAGGTTATCTCTTTCTCGGACCATGTGGAATAATATGAGAAAGGATCACTCTCTTTTCTACGGAATTGAGAAGATTATTCTCAGGTACAGGTTTATCACTTTTCCGGACCTGAGGGGCTAAATTTACAAAAAAGGAACACCCGGTATGAGCTCAGTTTTCTCTTTTTCGTGCTCTGGACCTAAACATGAAAAAGATTCCGAGTGTACTTTATGTCTTTGTCATGCTCGTTAAACACTAAGAACAAAGCATCGAGTTTATTGTTGTAAGCCCCATTTCTTGTACTCAAATGGATCTTTCCAAGTGATCTTGCTTTCCTTCACACTCATAAAACTCAAGCTATATGCTACTCTCGAAGGAGCGTTGGGTAGGTGGTAATTTAACCTTTTTTCGGACCTCCCTGACTAAGTACCAAAAAGGTTCACCTTTTCTTCTACGGAAGCTAAGAGAGTTCTTCTATGGTATGTTTTATACTTTTCCTGGCCTCAAGAGACTAAATTGGACAGAAAAGGACCCCCCTGGAGTCTTCTTCAGAGTTTTCAGACTCTCTAAACATGAAAACACCAACTGAGCATGTACTAGTTCGGGCTCATAAAATCCATGAATCAGTGACACTATCAAGCATTATTCCCTCTTCTCTTCAAGCTTGTCAAAAAATGAAGAGAGACTCGAGTTGACTTTCCTGGACTCATGAAAATTCAACATGGAAGGTAAGGAAGAAGTTTTCTTTTGGTTTTCAGTTAGTGGCAGCATGTCATCCTTGAACATAGCACTCTCTGTTTTTTTCGATACTCATGTCTCAGTGTTCACTTTCAGTTCAACTATTACTTTGAGTTTATTACTCCTCCTCTTGTCAGGTCTACCTGGGCAATCTGATCATGTCTCCTACATGACAGATAAGTCTAGTTGTTTTATCTGTAAAGTTAAAAGATGCCTTGGGTCATCTCCGTGTTGTGCTCATTGTTCAAGGACTTAACCCAGTATCTGATCTATATCCCGATCACATCATTGTTGTATCTGTTATCACTTGTGTCTCCCTTCCTTTACCCAATTCCTAGTCACTCTTGTGATCCGTTGGAGGATCTATTGCCTTCCTTATCACTGTATGGTTTCGCATCAGCACTTCCTAACGACGAAGACCTAGAGTTTTGACGATCATACCTCAGGATCCACTTTCATTATTGGTGAATTCCTTTGCTTCAGTTGTTGATTATCACCTATTGATTGACAATCTGTTGAATTTGCTCCATGTTCGACTTCAACTTACATCTATTCACATGGCTTGGATTGTACTAGTTCTTTGGGATTTGTTTATAAAGACCTTAGTTTCCTATCTATGGACTAAGTTGCGCAAGATTATGTTGTGCCTATTTACACAGTTTCCAGATCTTTGAAGACTCATCATTATTGTATATTGTGGCTTCGATCCACCTTTGTAATATACGTGGTCTTGTACCCGTACTATATGATGTACTCAAATATTGTAAAGGAGCTAGTGTTCCAGTATATTGAACATAGCATCCTCAGATATGACTTTGTATATGACATTATTATGTATTTGTTTCAGGTACTACCTCTGCTCCATTGGACTTCTAAGTTCTCCAAAGATAATGATTATAATGTATTTCAGCCATCCCTTCCCTCTGACCTCACACATTAGGGGGCATCTGTTATCAACCCAAATGGCACTTCTTCGTCCGTGCCGACAATTCATTATGTTGGTACACAAAAGGACATTTCAGGATTGAATTTTGCCTAAACACTATAGATGGGCATGACATGAGATGCATTTACCCTTCAACCAGCTTGCCATTTTATTTTTCTATGTGTTGATTGTCGTACGCGACTATCTCCATTGAAACTTGCGTACATATGTGACTATCCTTGTTGACAACTCATGTACTGTATGCGACTATTCCCATTGCAACCCGCGTACAGATCTATACGCGGGTTTCCCTTAGAGCAACTCGCGTGTCATACGCGGGTTTCCAGTATCAATAGTCGCGTACACATCCATTCGACATTAAAAAATATAAATCACGATTAATGGAGATTAGTTGAGCCCTAATCATTAACCATCTCAACTGTCTCAACCTCCTCATCCTTCTAAACTACTCTATTTCCCAAAGTATAATTAGAGGCCTTGGGGAGGGCATTAATAGAATCAATCTTGGAGAGCAAATTTATGTTGGTGGTATATCTTCAGAAATCTTTGGAGCAGTAGAACTCATAGTCCTTTGGTTGCAGAGGAGTTCTTGTCTCAGACGTTGGGTTGTACACTTATCTCATTCACTGATTGTTAATAAAGATAATTCTTCTTCCAACTTTGTGTTGAGTCTCTTTCATGTATCATGGTTGATGAATATATTTGATTAAGCACTATATATGTTGTTTATCTAACCTGTCATATATACATGTATAATATTGTATTTGGAGAATTTTCTCTTTACAGGTGAAGGAGGTGCATCCCTGAAAGCTTTGGAGAGAAGCAAAGTGGGAGAAGACAAATCTTGGATCAACCGTTGGTAATTGGGTGAGTCCAACATTTCTTCCTATTTCCTTTCTGTACTTTAAAGTTGATTGTCTGCAAGTTTTAGAAGTAAGTTGGTAACCCCATACCCTAGGTTACAAGGGTGTTTATTCCTCAACAACACACCCACCTCAGCCAATGTGAAAGATCCAACGAGTGGATGACATGTACCCCCAAAGCCCAGTCAATAATAGCCTTAGAATCGCCCAGCATGTGAAGGTCCTCGAAATGTTTGATGTTGGCAAAGTAGAGGAGGCCCCATAATGCTAAGAGTTCAAATCTTGTGTTGGTACCAATACCTGCATTCATCCTAAGCCAATAGGAGTGAATCATATCTAACCTCACGACCATACCAGCTCCACATCTGCCACCATTCTCAACACCATTAAAAAAAACCAATCACTGCTTCATGACTATGTAAAATTTGTTGGTAGATTTGTATTTCCTACTTCTTTATATATGTGAAATATTTTTTTTTTATGTGGGACTTATTATAGAAATACTTTTCTATTCTATGTGATACACTTGTATAACATAAATGCTTGGCCTATATGTGTTTTTTTTTAATATAAAAAGTTGCATTTATTTTAAAAACAAAAAAAAATATTTTCTATTTACGACCTACCGTTTTAAAAAGTATATTTTCTATGTGCTACCTATCATTTTAATATATGAAAAATCATTTTAATGTATGAAATATAGAGATAAATCAGGTGGAAATCATTTTAATGTGTGAAAATATTGAGATAAATCATGTGGAAAATACATGACTAGATTCTATCTCTCTCATAATATTCTTGCACACTTGGCTTAAAGAATTTGGAGCTAGCTAATATGCCATTCAATTTAGTTATGGCATTTTAAGGTGGAATAATTCCATTGTAAATGTCTCTTTATGGTCTAAGTTTGGTTCAATAATTTTTGCCTTCTCTTTAGGGGGTGGAATATAATGGATCCCTACAACTGGATGTTTTATAGGTCGATGGGGAATCTTGAATCTAGTAGCTTTAAGGAGTTTTGGCTTGTGGATGGTAGTTTAGAAGCATGTTCCAATTTCTCTTGTTGTTCTATAGCTTGTTTAAGGTTTTTGGGTGTGTATTGAAGATGGAGGATCATAGACATGGTAGTTAATGTGTTCTTTCCAAGTTGATTGGTATCTGACAAGTTTAGAGGTGCTATGAAAGTTAGATTTGAGGTAACCAATCAGCAATAACTGGCCTTTCAAATCATTTCCTTGCATAGAAGGAGACTTAGAATCTAGGGACACATAAATATTGGAAATTGTTGTTCAACATAAGAGGCAAATTAAAATGCTTGAGGAGGAATGCAGTTTGTTACATGAAATGGTGTTGAGCTTGGCTAGTAGCTCTCTGTTTAGGATACTTGATAAATGAATATTAATTGGTTCAATTCATAAGGAAGTCAAAGAAGGTGAATTGGGACAATAAGAACTAAGAGATGTGGTAATGGAACCAATCGATCAAGAGGACAATCCTCTCCATAGGATCAAATTGAGACACACAATGGCCATGTCTTTGATTAATTCCACGTTCTCTTAGGATTTGCACACCTAATTTGATATTAGGTTAGTTCAATATCATTTATACTAGTAGATCCAATGTCATTCTCATGAAAAATACAACAAAATAAGTTATATTTGGAAGTTTTTGGAAGACTTTAACGATTTTGGTACTATGGCATTTGAACATCCCGTACTTTTTGTATTATATAATTTTTTTAATGGATATAGATAGGAATTAAATTAGTATTCTTATGTTGAATAGTGTCCTTTCAACCTTTTTTAATAAAAAATAACCACACACGCACACTTATGGTGTTCATAGGTGGTCGCATTCATCTCTTATTTGTGTTGTCATTTTTTATATCTTTAGTCCTTTTTATAATTAAAAAACATCATGTATTTCACCCAAATTTGTTCCCTCCTACCCTCACAAATCCGAAATTTTCTATTAGTGTGTCACTTTCATCATAATGCAACAAACCAGGTTAGTTGTTAAATGCATTACAATTTGATCACAATGTGACAAACAATGTTGTTGAATGCATTACAATTTGATCATCATGTGACAAACAATGTTAGTTGTTGAATTCATTACAATTTCATCTAATCACAACAATTGACCAGAAATAACCAAAGTAATACAACACAAAGTTCATTGGGGAGAGGTCTTGTCAATTCTTGGGAAAACCCAACAATGCACATTTGATAGTGAAATAAGCACTATAACACTTAAATCATTAAAACGAAAACTTGTAATGCCTATAATCCTTTCAAATAAGCATGCGAAAATGCAACATTCCTAGACTCGTTTAATTCAAGTATGTCGATAACAAACTATTATTTTGGTGTCATCAATTTTGGTCAAACTACCAAAGGAATTTTGGAGTCTTAAGGGTTCATAGAGTTATTGCATTATGATGAGAATAAGCTCCCATATCAAGCTCCAAATACATCTATAAATATATCCATGCTCCATTTCAAGAGCCTCCAAAGTTATAATGTTGCTACTAAAGTTGGATTGGGTTCCCTACTTGCACCAATCTCCTTTCTTCATTTCCATATTGTTATGTTGTGGAACTCTTACCTTAATACTACCAATATGTTGTGATTATGTTATCAAAATGAATATTGAAGGATAATTAAAGAGAACATAAAGTGAGGAAATAACCCAAGGAGATAAAAATCAAGACTATTTTCAACACACTTGAGGTGAATGCTCCAATGCCTCACAAAAAAAAAACAAAAACCAAATTTTAAATGAGGTTAAAAATATAGAAGTTAAATTCACCAAAAACAACTCAACAAACACAATCCAAGAGATAGAAAACCAACAAGTTGTGTTAACTCTTATGGCTTACAAAAACCCACAAAAAAAAACTTGGCAATTCAAAATAGCGGTTAGGCTCACCAAAAACAACCCACTCAATTTGGGACCACACGTATGGCTCAAAAATAAATAAGAACCAAAAACTTGGAGATTCAAAGATAGGTTGCAATCACCAAATTTTTGGAGGTTCAATGATAGGTTAGGCTCACCAGACAAACCCATTAAAATCACAATAGAAAGTTCCAAGTCCAACAATTTGTTGCTAATCTCTATGGTTCACCAAAAAGAGTAACCTAGGAAAATATAGAGTACAAAAACACTTTAAAAACATCAAAATTTTTATCTTTAAAAATCAATCTCCTCGCCATTAAAATGGAGAACCACCATTTAAATTGTACAAAATTTACTCCATCTCCACTTGCTCCTAACTAACTTTTTTCAATCCACCAAGTTCCTTCATTCCAATGCTCAATAAAAATCTTCCTTGGATGGGATGATAGGGAGGAAGGGATGGGCCATTAAAAGAACATAGAAAACCCACAACATGGAGAAACCACGTCAATTCATGTAATCCAAGGGAACAAGTGGTGATGTTAGGAAGTATGCAACACGCAAAGGAACACACTGAGGGACTGGAAATTAAGTGGAGGTACCTAATAATTATGACAGAGCATTTCAATTGCAATCTCAAGAGGGAAGGCTCTTTAGGATTCTTATGTGATATGGCACACCTAGAGAACTCTCAAACAACAAGGAAAACCACAATCATGAACTGTGTGGTTGCATAATTATGCATAGTGGTTGTTTACTTCAATTGTTATTGTAGGAAGAAACGATTGTTCAAGGAGAGGCTTTTGAATTTTCAAAAAAGGAGATGTGATCTCCAATCTTATTCCAGACTCAACATTCAGTATTACCAATCTTCAAGCGATTGTCTATCATCATCTATGTTGGGTTTCACTCTCTAAGAAGGGTTGGGACCTCCTATCGCAATTTGGGTCAGGGTTTGCATCAAGTCGCTTCTATGGGAGTCTATCAATCAAGGTGTCAATCTCACCACCAAATTCCCTAAAATTCATAGAATGCTTGTTGTGCAAGGAGGAATCTCTTCTATAGCTTTAATTCCTAGGGAAAGGAAAATACATCGTTGTCATGGATGCAGAGGAAGGGATAAAAGCATTCAAACCAGGGTCATGCAAGTGGCAACAAATTATGCAGACTTACTGTTAACAAATCCTAGACAACATCAACATGAAATTTCTCAAGCAAAGGAATGGGTGAAAACAAAACAAGGTTTCATTTCAAATGAAGAAATAGAGTGTGATATGAGCCCGTGTGTCTTTGACATAGGTACCTCTTTCACTAGAGACACTAAGTATTTCAAGACTATTGCCTTGTACTAGAAAATAAAATCATTATTAGGAAAGGTCCTCATGGATAACAAGGAGGAACACTATGAGATACTGCTTTAGATGGATTAAATTAAAGCCCACATGCAAAAATATGGACTCTAAGTTCAATTTTATTTCTAAATCCACAAGCAAACTCGAATTCACTACAACAACCCATACTTTAGTTTAAGCACAATAGGTTCTCGTGAATTCAATTTCTAATGATGATCAAGTTACTTAGTTTCTTCTTCGTTGGCACCCCTTTTTTTCTTTTAATATTTACCAACTTCTATGAAGACATTTCCAATTATAACTAGTTTACTCTTAGCTCAAAGAACAATAGCATCAAGGATAGTAGAACTATGTTGGTTAAAAATGGCAATCTATTGTTTTCCAACATATTTGGTTCCCCTATGGAAGACCAACAAACTATTTTTTTTGTATATTCTCTTTTAGTTCAATATTAATATAATATGGCTTACAAAAAAATGCTAAATAAAAATCTAAATCTACGAACTCCACTCAAACCCTAGTTTTTTTCTGAAATGAAATGTTTATCTCCTCTCAACCATGTTTATAATTTCTCTCCATAGATGGAAGTAGAAGATAAGAAATTATATGACAAATGCAGACGATGTGAACTAATAAGTTAGTTTCCAAAGGTGAGATTAAATCCAAGGTATTGATTCAGGTGTTTTGGGTTTCTAAACTCATAACTCATTATTTCATAAATTCTCATATTCCCTCTTATTAAAAAAATAGTATGAAAAATATTAAAAAAAACATTTATCTCTCAAATTTAATTGTAGTATCTTATGAAAATATGATTTTCCAAAAAGAGTCTTTGAAAAATATCAAAACTAAACCTAATTTTCAAAATGGTATTTTGAAAAATTAGAGCTCAATTTCACACATAAAATTTATTTTAATTTCTAAATAATCATATTTAGAGGCTATTGTTGGTCACTCAAGTCAAAATTCAACAATTAACCAAAAAGTCTATGAAACATAACTTAAGTTTTTTTTTTCGTTTGCCTTGAATTTTAGAGGATATTGTTGGTCACTCAAGTCAATAATTAACCAAAATCCCTATGAAACATAAATTAAGTTTTTTTTTTCTTGTATTTTTCGAAAGTTGGACCTCTTAAATTGGTTGCAAGACCAAAATGCACTCAAGACCTAACACCAAATAGCTCCTAAATGTCCAAATATAAATTAATTTGTTTAATGACATCATGTGTCAAATGCATATTGATTGAAGGAGCTTATTAATTGGGAAACGAATTATAGGTAGACATTCTTGCTTCTTTATTATATGCATCAAGAGAGATACCAATATATAGAAGCGGTTTTCCTAATCTTCCATGTTGTCACCATTTGTATCTTTTACTATCTTATGGGGGATCATTGGATTTAAGAGAGAAAACATTACACAAAACCATCAATTGGTTTATTTAACAAGAAAACTCAGCTATATGATGATAGAAAGAGAGGCACTCCACATCTTTTCTACAAATCCAATAAGCCATGTGCTGAAATTGATGAGGTTCATTCAATTGGTGTCACAAGTTCTAATTACAGGCATGAGAGAAACTCGATGCCTAAATTATATTGGCATTGATGTAAGGCTATCAAAACCTAAGTCACAAGGTTTTTTTATGAGATTTGAAATTCGTCGAATCTAAAAAATGAAAGTCATTGGAATTCGCTTAATTTCAAAGGAAAATCTTAAACCAAATCTAAATGGGAATTCAAATCTCAAGACAAATTAAAAAATACATTTTTTTTCATTAACTCTATGCTTTTTATGTAAAAAATAAAAATAAAAATCATTTTTTAATATTTTTATATATTAAAAATATTAAAATATATATTTAGATGAAATTTATAGCGAATCTTATCCAAATTTAATTCTCGCCAAACTCAAATTCTAACCTAAACCATGTGACTTGAATCAAAACTAGGAGAGATATGCCATAAGTGGTGCACCTAACCAAGTGGGGCCCACATATCCATGTGCAGAGGTCCATGTGACTTACATCACCCTACCCCCTGAACCTTCCATGTCTTATCTCCATCCAACGCTTTATAAAGCGCACTTTTGGGATTTTTCAGGCTGTTTTCCACACCTTCACAAAATGACACCACTTCAGAATCACATAAGAGGATTAGCGAACCCATCAAAATTGAAAGAAAATGAAGATGAAGACATGCATACATAGGTTTTGCTTGTTCCTTCCAAACCCATCATCAAACCATGGGAAGAGACCAGCCATGGCAAGCATAGAACCGACCTTGGATACGACAAGGAAGTGACAGTTCACTGATTTCTCCAAGCCCGTCTAGTTTCAAAGTGTTGGATTCCTTAACAAGAGTCCATCTTCATCCACATTAGTTCAGAGTTTGGCATGCCAACACTGTGATCAAGTTGGCCACATGAAATATTAGTGTTTTGATCTTCACCCTTGTAAGCATTATGGGAATCACGCCCAATATTTAGACATATGATTCATTATGAAGAAACCTACAAGAGAGAATATTCATTTTGGGTGGATCGATTCTTGACAATTGTTGTCAACAACCAAGAAGGTATATATGTCATATCGAATAGTTCATTCATGAGTATTGACACATCTTCTTCTCCTCGGATTGTTCCTGACAGGGGGGAATGATGAACAATCAAAAGCAAGTGAGTGGGAACAAGCTAGACTGCATCAAATCTAGAGCCTTGATCTTGCCACACTCAAGGCTATATCTAGAGCCATAACTATATCCATGACTTTTTAGTTAATATCATACATCAGATTCTACTAGTATGTCAGAATGTTCCAAGAACCTATGAGCCAAGTTTGAGAGTCCATGGTCAACTTAAAACCACTCATTTAGTAGAAGACAAACAACTCTACTAGCCTTTCATAACGTTCCAAGAACCTTTGATCCTTCAATCAAGGCACCATATTTTGTGGTCGGACTTAAACCACCTTCATGGTTCATGATATTATAGCTGCTGATATCGAGAGATTGTGGTCAACTTCAAACCACCCACATAGTAGAATACTACAACTTCCATCGTCCCCATTTGGTTGGTGGTCAACCAAAACTACCACTTCAAATAGCACTTATACTTAGCAGAAGAATTCATATTCTGCTAACTTGCTTGGCATAGTCGAATTGTGAAGGTGGAGATGTTAAGCCTTTTGCAACCATATTTCCCCATATTTCAGCTCTATTTTCTTGGACTCATGTACACCCCTTCAGATTAAAGGGGGAATTGTTGGGAATCTAATCCATCAGGTTAGGAGACGAAGAGTTTTGAATATTCCAAGGGACAACTTGGAAAACAAAACCCAAGTGTCACTTGCATCTTGTATTTATATGTATAAGTCAATGAAATTATTGAGCTTTCACATCAATCTTCTCTCCTTCATTGACTTGTGTTCAGTCAATTGTTTATTTTCCCAATCGAGCATTATAACACTAATAAATAATTTATCATGATACACTCTAGGGTTTTGAATGGGTTTTTTCTGTATGGCTTAGGGTTTGGCATTCCAAATCTTAATCTGCTTGGAATTTAGTTTAAAGGTCCAAATGTTATGCTAGGGTTTTATAACCTAATTTTAAAGTTCAAATTTGTGATAGGGTTTTATAACCTAATTTTGAAGTTCAAAATTTTGTGATAGGGTTTTATACCTGGTTTTAGGGTTCAAATTGTTGCGTTAGGGTTTTAGGGTCCAAATTTGCATCTGTATTTTGTATTCTATATTTTGTCATAAGTTACCTTGTTTAATGTCTAGGAACTAAAGAAAGAGTTGGTTGAAAGTATACCTCTTGAATAATTCAGGTAGCATATTATAAGGAAACTACGGGAGTTCCAACTAATCTTAAAGCATATGCATATGAATTGGAGAACGAATTAAATGTTGCATTGAGAATTTTGTATGGCATTGCTCGGATCTTCCATCATTTCTATTGTGATCTTGCTAATGTAAATAATCAAAGCCACCATAGGACAATAGATAAACAAAAGTTACAAATTCAGTCTGAATCAATCAATAGATGGAAATTTGAGATTGTTACCCATAACACATTTAAAGACTCCAAACATACAAATAATCCAACTAAGAAAATGAAATTAATTGAAATTTTGGTTGGAAATTTGTAAAAAAAAAACTGAAAAGTTAAAGTGAAGCCTCACCTTACTTAGGATTCTAGTGGAGTACTTATAAATAGGATGAGAACCAAAAGAAAGGGATTGTTGCTTGTTTCATTTTTTTGTAAAAAATCCATTTAGAAATTTAATCGGGAGAGAAACCATTTTGTCCAATCTATTTTGAGAGGAAGACTTTGATTTTGATGCTGTGAACCTATCGAATTTATTTTGTTACTTTGTTGAGCATTGAAGTTGTACTAAGAATATTTCTTTACAATGTATATTATTCTCATGGCTAAATAGTGCATTCTTGCTTCTGTTTTTCTCTCAAATGTGTCTAAAGAAGTAATTTGGGGTTGTAACTAGTTGTTTTGTTACATACTACGCATATTGATATTTATATTAACTCAATAACATTCTTGCTAAAGATAGTAGTTACATGTTTGGTTGTGCTTACATCTATAGTTACTCTTTCTTATCTAAAAATCCTTCGAATAAGATTACAATTTGCATATAGTATAAAATCACATTTAATACTTCTCACTGTTGATGCATTTGTAACTTTGGAATGTATTCACTTGTATATTTCATATCGTATTTTATTGTACCCCGACGGAGATGTTTGTTCCTCCGATCGGGAGAGTCATTAATATAATTAAGTCATGTAAAGTAATTGAGGTTAACCCCATTGTAAGTTGGGGCATTAGACCCCACAATTGAGTTATATTAGGGTTATTAGACTCTCGCAAAGAAGTCAGCCCTGTAGGGTAAATCTCAAGTGGAAATTAAGTATAAATAGAGAGTGAGCCTCTCTATTTGATACACACACTCACTCAACAATAGCGCATGAGTGAGAGAGTAGTAGCTCACACAAGTGAGAGAGAGAACAACTGTCAAAGATCATCTTTGTACTTTTGGGTTTACTTTTGCTATTGGTGCTCATTCTATCTCTGAGGAAGTTGCGGGGTTTTATCCTTTATGGTTTTCCTGAGGAAAAATATTTGTGTCTCTTATCTCTTGTCTCTTGTGATTATTGTTGTGCATGTTATTCTCTCAGATAAGATCCTAGATCATATTGATTAAACGATAAAAATCTAACATGGTATCAGAGATAACCTGAGAAGAAGACACTGTGCAGCTGCAGAAGCTAGGGCTTCTTAATTTTTGGGTTTCTCTCCATAGGTCATCAACAAAAGGAGGCTAGGATAGCTCTCCTTTGAAGGGCACATCTTCCTATCGAAGCAAAATTTGATTCCGAGCATTTTTAGTTTTTGACATATCACTACTGCGAGAAATTAGCACTTTTCACAGAAGTGGAATTTGTGAGTGAGCCCAGCATAGGATTGCTCTCCTCCTCAAAATGGAAATTTAGAGACCAAGATCGAAATTTTTGGTTGGGTAAAATTTCAAGAAAGTCAAACCCTAATTTGACCCCAGACCAGAAAATCAACACTACAAAAGATCAACTCCAAATCCAATTTGGGCATCTCAAATTGGTAAGATCTAAATATTTTGTATTTCCATTTGAGGTTCTCATTAAAGATGTCTCATCACACCAATTTTGATTAAAAGCTTGAAGGAGTTGATAACTTCTGAGCATGGAAGTATAGGATTTCACTTGTTCTTGAAGAAAATGAATTGGACACCTACATAAGTGGAGAGGTTCCAGTTATAGAGGGAGATGAGGCTAAAGCCCTACACAAGAAGAACTTCATTAAGGCCAAGAGGATTATTGATGATTCTATAAAGGATCATCTTATACCACATGTGTCTTCCTTAAGACACCTAAAGAGATGTTTGATTCCTTGACCAAGCTATTTGAAGGGAAGGATATAAATCAAAATATGACTTTGTGAAATCAGTTGAAGAATGTAAAGATCCAGAATGCAAGGACCATACGGTCATACTTTACAAGGGTCTCTCAAATCAAAGAACAACTTGAAGATGTGGAAGAAGAAGTAGAGAATGGAGAAATTGTGATGACCACCTTGAATGGTCTCCCCAGATCGTGGGACTCCTTTATTCAAGGAATTGATGCTAAAAGAAAGTTAATCACCTTCAGTGGGATATGGGAGGAATGCTCACAAGAATAATCTTGAGAAGAAAAGATAGGAAATGAATATCAAGCTCTTACAACACACACCAATAAAATCAAAAGGGAGCACTATCATGACAAGAAAGGTAATCATCCTCACCAGAATCATAAATATAACCCTAGAAGATCTAGTAGAGATCTATCTAATGTCAGATGCTATACATGTGATGAGAAGGAGACTTAGCCAGAGATTGTCCTAGAAATAAAGGTAGCTCCCACAAGAAGAAGAACAACAAAAGAAGACATCATGCTCACACTACAGAGGATGATGAACCTCCCATGAAGAGAGTCGAAGAAGAAAGTGAAGATTCTTCAAGCGATGAAGAGTATGTTTTGATTTCTGCCCTTACAGGAACTATTACACATGGAAGCAATGATTGGCTCAGATATAGTGGGGATTCCAATCATATGACGGGATTTAAAGAATCCTTTGTGAATCTATCCGAACATGAGTCACCCCACAAAGTGAAACTTGGGGATGACTACCAGTATCCTATAAAAGGAAGTGGTGAAGCTTCCTATAAGCTAGACTTTGGGAAGTCTATGAAGATGAAAGATGTCTTGTTTATACCAGGACTAAAGAAGAATCTTCTCTCCATATCTGCATTGGATGCAAAAGGTATGAGGGTTGCATTTGTAGATGGCCAAGTCCTTATGTGGCCAAAGGGAAAGACTATAGATGATGCAGTAGTGATTGGAGGGCAAGAGGGAGGCTTATACAAATTAAAGGGCCAACCAGAACAAGCTTTGGTCCATGACTCAATAGAGCCAAGTGAACTTTGGCATATAAGGCTTGCACATGTGCACTATAGGGCACTACCACTTGCAAGAAAAGTTGTTGAAGGTATTCCAGAAATACAGGAAAAGCATGGAGGCGTTTGCAAAGGATGTGCGAAGGGAAAGAACACAAAGAAGACATTTCCAAGTAGTGAGAGCAAGGCAAAACGAATCTTGGAAATTATCCACTCCGATGTATGCGGTCCAATGTCATCTAGTTCATTAAGTGGTTATGCATATTATGTTTCTTTCATTGATGATTTTCCTAGGAATACATGAATATATTTCTTAAAAAGCAAGGATGAAGTATTCAGTAAGTTCAAATAATTCAAATCCTTGATCGAGAAGCACACGGAGAATAAAATCAAGACCTTTCGATTAGACAATAGCGGAGAATTCACATCATATGAATTCAAAGAATTATGAAGAGACTCGGGGATTAAGAGGGAGTTGACCACTCCATATAATCAACAATAGAATGGATTTACAGAAAGGAAGAATATAACGATTATGGAACCAACAAAGGCAATGCTTCATGATCATGATCTTCCTATGCATCTATGGGAAGAAGCTCCTAGGGCAGCTGTGTATTTACATAATCGTACTTCACATAGAGTACTTGAGAACAGGACACTACAAGAAGTCTTCTCTAGCAAGAAACCAGAAGTTAGCCATCTCATAATATTTGGTTGCCCGGTGTACATACACATTCCGAAAGAAAAGAGGATGAAGTTGTATCCTTTAGGAAAGAAGGGTATATTTGTGGGATATAGTGAAAGCTTGAAGGCTTAAATAATATATTTCCAAGGATTCAAGAAGATCGACATCAGTAGGGACGTGACATTTGACGAAGACTCAGCTTACAACAAATTTAAAAGAGACATGTTGAAGACCTTGAAGAAACAGAAGTACCCAGGATCCTAGATACAACAATGAATAAAGCAACTCCAAAAGAAGATCAAGAAATGGAAGAACCTCAAGAACTTGTAGATCCACCCCATGAGAAAAAATTTTACAAGAGGAAACCAGCATGGGTACGAGAGGTTATCCTAGGTGCAGAAAGATATGGCGCTCCAGAAGGAATACATAGAGAAAGGAAGAGACCTAGGCCATACTACACTTATGTAGACCTAATGTGTGACATCATCGATAAAGAACCTTCCAACTATGAAGAAGCGACATAAAAGAAAGAATGGAAGGATGCTATGATCTAGTATTACCAGTCGATCATGAAGAATGATGTCTGGGATGTGGTCTCGAGACCAGAAGGGAAGTCTATTGTGACTTCCAAGTGGATCTACAAGATCAAGCCTCCTGCAGATGGCAGCATAGAGAAATATAAAGTGAGATTTGTGGCATGTGGCTTCTCTCAGAAGGAAGGGACAACTTATGAAGAAAAAATTGCACCTATATCCAGATACACTTCCATCAGATTGGTACGTTCTCTGGCTGCAGTGATGAAATGGAAGATACACTAGATGGATGTCAAAACCACGTTCTTGAATGGTGTAGCGGAAGAGGAAGTGTATGTGGAGTAGGCACCTGGATTTGAGACACATGATAGGGAGACTCGTGTGTGCAAATTGAAGAAGGCCTTGTACGGTTGGGAGCAGGAACCCAGAACGTGGTACAACAGGATTGACAGCTTCCTCACTAGTTTGGGATTTACCAAGAGTAAAGACGATTCCAACCTTTACTACAAGGTTGAGGAAGGAAACCCAATGATACTCCTACTGTATGTAGATTACCTATTTGTGACAGGTGAGGATGGGTTGATTGATGACATGAAGAGGAAGCTTGCTGTCGAGTTTGAGATGAAGGACTTGGGGATGATGCACT
The DNA here is from genome assembly GCA_001517045.1 of Pseudotsuga menziesii. Lineage (NCBI taxonomy): Eukaryota > Viridiplantae > Streptophyta > Pinopsida > Pinales > Pinaceae > Pseudotsuga > Pseudotsuga menziesii. The sequence goes on along the minus strand of LPNX010883538.1, from coordinate 163,129 downwards.
ACTTTCTAGGCATGGAGGTGTGACAAAGTGCAGATGGAATCTCCCTTAGACAAGGGAAGTATGTAGTGCAGATCCTAAAGAGGTTCGGGATGATGGACTGTAAGGCCATGGCCACACCTATGGCATCAAACCTAAAGCTATTGAGTGATGCTTCATCAGAGTCAGTTGATGCCATGATGTATCGTCATATCCTTGATGTACATGACGAATACGAGACCATATATTTGCTTTGTTGTGAACACATTGATCCAGTTCCCGACGGATCCGAGATATGTTCACCTGATTGTTGCAAAGCATATTCTGAGGTACCTGAAGGGTATAATTAATTATGGGCTCAAGTATGAGGCGAATTAGAAGATTAACCTGGAGGTTTATGTGGATTCGGATTGGATAGGTAGTGTCATTGATAGGAAGAGCACTTATGAGTGTTGCTTCAGTATGGGATCAGGTGTGATCTCTTGGTTTAGCAGGAAGCAGTCCTGCATGGTGCTGAGTACAACCGAAGCAGAGTATGTCGCAGCTTGTTCGGCCAGTTGTTCGGTAGTGTTGTTGAGGAAGATACTAACTAATTTGTTTGATCTCTAGTTGGATGCTACTTGTATATATTGTGACAACCAAAGTTGTGTGAAGTTATCAGAGAACCATGTGTTCCATGACAAGTCAAAGCATATCGAGATCAAGTATCACTATATCAGGGATATGGTACAAAGAGGAGCAGTGAAGCTTCAGTATGTTGCGACAGACGAGCAGATAGCTGATGTATTGACCAAGACGTTAGCCAAAGTGAAGTTTGAGTACTTAAGAGAGAAGCTTGGTGTTCTTTAGATCAAGGTTCTGACATGGTGGCAGGATGATCCTCCCATGGTCGTTGATGTAAGTGCTGAGCCTTTTCGAAATGGTGGCAGTCTGGGCTTCCCATGGTCGTTGATGTAAGTATTGAAAGCCTTTTTGACATGGTGGCAGGTTAGGCCTCCCATGGTCGTTGATGTAAGTGTTGATCCTTTTAGACATGGTGGTAGGATGGGCCTCCCATGGTCGTTGATTTAAGTGTTGAGAGCCTTTTCGACATGGTGGCAGGCTGGGCCTCCCATGGTCATTGATGTAAGTGTTGAGCCTTTCCGACATGGTGGCAGGCTGGGCCTCCCATGGTCGTTGATGTAAGTGTTGAGCCTTTCCGACATGGTGGCAGGTTGGGCCTCCCATGGTCGTTGATGTAAGTGCTGAGAGCCTTTTCGACATGGTGACAGGCTGGGCCTCCCATGGTCGTTGATGTAAGTGTTGTGTTGTGTGTATTTGGGTTGTGCTTCATGTGATGATGAGATGATCTAAATATGATGAGGCAATAGTAGGGTATACAGGTGTTTCAAGGCATGTAATCAGTCCTGGGATGCTCCTTCAGGTTTTGCAGTGGCATATAATCAGTCCTGGGAGATCTTTCAGGTTTTAAAAGAGGCATATAATAAGTCCTGGGATGTACCTACTCAATGGACTGCTCTCATAGATGATGAATACTTACATGGAGACTAGGCCTACATCCAGCATGAAAAAAGGTTAGCTCTATAGAAATTCCTACGACAAGTAGATTTGAGAGATAACACCATTTGCTCAAGATAGCAGCAGCAATGATGATGATGATCCAGTGATAAAGACTTGTGTTGATGAACTGTGTCAAGAGAATACATTCCTAGTTAAGAGGTAGTGTTGAGGTATCTGTAACTTCAGAATGTATTCATTTGTATATTTCATATTGTATTTTATTGTACCCCGACGGAGATGTTTGTTCCTTTGATCGGGAAAGTCATTAATATAATTAAGTCATGTAAATTCATTGAGGTTAACCCTCCATTGTAAGTCAAGGCATTAGACCCCACAATTGAGTTATATTAGGGTTATTAGACTCTCCTAGAGAAGTCGACCCTGTAGGGTAAATGTCAAGTGGAAATTAAGTATAAATAGAGAGTGAGCCTCTCTATTTGATACACACACTCAGTCAACAATAGTGCATGAGTGAGAGAGTAGTAGCTCACACAAGTGAGAGAGAGAATAAGTGTCGAAGATCATATTTGTACTTTTGGGTTTTACTTTTGCTATTGGTGCTCATTCTATCTATGAGGAAGTTGCATGGTTTTCTCCTTTATGGTTTCCCTGAGAAAAAATATTTGTGTCTCTTGTCTCTTGTGATTATTGTTCTGCATGTTATTCTCTCATATAAGATCCTAGATCATATTGATTAAATGATAAAAATCTAACACTCAATAGCGGACATATTATTGTTGAAGAGGGCATTTCACCCTATCAACATCACTCCAATTCAAATCCTACTTATAACATATTTAATCTCAATATTTCTTCCATCTAAGTCTCATATTTGAATAGAAGTGCAAGCAATATATCTAACATTCAAAGCTCTAATTCCTAATTCCTACTATCTAATGGATACTTAACAAGACTACTCCCTAAATACCTTTCTACTCTAAGCTATATAAATTCCTTTCTACAACCTTATAATATATGTAAAGACCTTTACCCTATCTACAAACTATAAAGATCTAATCTATAACTCCTTCCTAAATTACAATATCTATATAAGACTAATAACTAATCCCTTTACAAAGAGATAACCCTTTTCTAAAGAATACATAATTGCTAACTTTCTAACACTCCTTACTAATACTAAATAGTGTTCTATTCCTCTACCTACTATTATATAATTCCTAAAAGTAAGAATCCTATCAACATCACTCCAATTCAAATCCTACTTATAACATATTTAATCTTAATATTTCTTCCATCTAAGTCCCATCTTTGAATATAAGTGTGGGGAAAACTTTGTAGGGATCATTTTAGTTTTGATCTATCTGATAGTGTTCATTAGATTATATACATTCAATGTCACCCATCATCAGTCAAAATAACACAAATCCTGGAGAGGGTTCTGAAATAGGCATGGAAAGGGCCTGAAAAAGCCCAAAAGTGCGCTTTATAAAGCATTGCATGGGGATAAGACTTGGTGTATTTCGTGAGAGTTTAGTCATATCCATCATAACAACTAGGCTTTAAGGTAGCACTAATTTTGTTACAAATGTGTTAAGGTAGCATTCTTTCAAGGATTCCAAACTTTCCTTTGCATTTAGGAGCTCTGAATCTTTCACTTCTCTCAGCACTATTTTAAGGTATTCAAATTGACGGATGAAAAGACGAGTGGAAAAAGTTATGACATAGGATGATGCACCATGTATTGATTTAAGTCCAATACAGAAATGGTCCTAATTTTGGTAATGTTTAGGTCTTGGAATTACAACTCTATAATCAACTAATGAAGTAAATAACTATATAATGCATTTCAAAGTATAAGCTTATCAAGGTATTGTCAATGAGGCATCACATAAGCATTAACTTTAACTTATAAATTTCCTATTAAGAAACTAGTATTGTATTCTTTGCTATAAAGAAAGAAACAATATGGTATGTCCATTCTCACTAAAAAGGAAAATAACAATCTAAAAAACTACGAGGCTTATGCAACTTTTAGAAGCATTTATGACTAATACCCTTCGGAGGTTGAAAAATATTTGTCTTGAGAGTTGTCCATTGTTCATTGTATCTAGATATTCATCAATAATGATATGTTTAGTATCATTCACTGTTATATCTTCATTGTCCATGGAATCCCTCTCCCCTGTCCATGTGAATCTAAATTCATGCTTCACGGCCCAAAGCTAAATAGAAACCACTAGCAGACTTATCAAAAAATGAATGTGTTCCTCCATGAAACCGGAAGGGATTTACACCATACATTACTCGAATATTTGTCCATGGATAATTTCAAGCATCCACTATTAGATAAATAGAAACCACTAGCATCCTTATCAAAAAATGAATGTGTGTTCAAGCATACATTATTCGCGTATACACCATCCAATTGAATACATATTCATCCAGTTAATGCCTTTCTAACCAAACTTTTTCTTCCCTTATGGTTAAACAGAAACCTTTTTCTTCCCTTATGCTCTAGGAGGACATTTTCTTCATTTCCCAAGCTTGTTGAGCATCATACATTCATTTAAGCCCATATGTTTGTGGTTCCTACATTTTCCTGAGAACAATTGTTTGAGGTTCTTACATTTGCTTGATTATGTTGGGTTGAACCTCCCACAATTGCTTGATGCTACGATGTTGCTTGCAACCATGGAGGATTTGAAGACCCATAGCCATGGCTTGTGCCCAATACACATAGGTTGTCGGGAGCTACTAGAAAATCCCATCTTGGATTGGCATATGAATTAGTTGTGAAAAAGGGGGGAGGTGGACCAGTTGGATGATATCGGGGTCCAAGTGGACCAGTGGGAGGAAAGTGGGGGACCTATATGTTTATAAGGTCTTGGCAGAGACATGTATTGTCTGCAAGTTGATCGAACGAGGCCATCCTTTACATATCGATCTCCTCCACAGTTGTCTCCACCTTTTCCCTACCCACATTCTCCTCTTGTTGTCTTTGTTGGACCATTCTTTGTTCGCTTTCATGCCTGGTCAGTTGCTCCTGGTATTCTTTTTCCTGCCTTTGTTGCTCTCTTTTCAACCTTTCATGTTTTCATGATTTTGCTTGGACAATATTTGTTGCCCTCTTCTCCTTTGCAAGTTCCTTCTTCTTTAGTTTCATTTTTTGCATCTCATTTTTCTTTAGTTCAGAGTCGTCCAAAAGTGTGATGTAGTCATATGATGTAAGTAGTTGTGAACTTGCACTTAATCAAAGAAAATATGATGTTCCTTCCCTTTCCTTTCTACTCACTTTCTCCACTCGAAGCCTTAGGAGTTGCCCAAGCATTAGGGAGCCACTTGGATGGTTTTCGGTATCAGCTGGGAATTATGCTTTGTTTGTGCCATCTACACCATGTTATTCATTCCCTAAAATGCCTTCTTCTACATTTGCATCCATGTAATAGTGGACAGACTCATTTTTCATGTATTCTGGAAATGAAGGCATGCTAAGACTTTCTTCATTGGTGCTAGTAACAATTTGTCTAGTCATATTCACCATTGCATCTGCTAACTACCCAGGATGTAGTACCTAGCTTGGAAATGTCAACTCCTCCTCTATACTTTGTTGTGTTTCACATCCTTCAACCATAATCGGTCTGATAGTGTCAATATGTAGTTGCCTTGCATGTTCAGCTTGAGTTTGGTGTGTTCCAGCTCACATGCTTGATTTAGTTGCTTCAACAACTGCATAAGTAGCAAAGATGTGACCATCATATTGAGTTTCATTGACTTGTTCATTGTCATCACCCATTGGTTATCCATTCCCTTGTAAGAGGGATAAGATGTTGTCCATAGAAATTGCATCTTTTGCATCATCCACACCTTCAAATGCTCAGTTACAAGCCATGTCATTAATGAGAGCATTGTGGTCTAGTGGCCATATTGCAGTTTGCTTAAATCCAACCTTGATATTTGAGGGTGTCATTGCCTTTTTAAAAGAATTACTTGCAAGTTTTGCCAATTCATCCATTTTTACCTCTATCCCAAGATTTTTGGCCATCCATGACGCTCTCTTAGTCCTGAAGAAACACTTAAACAAACCGAACACGCTCACGCCAAGTGGCTGCAACCTATGAAACATGTTATACAACTTGACGAGAACTTTATACTCAAAACAAGGACTCTATAAAAAAAACTCATATGTTTGCATTAAAACACCAAAAAAAACCCTAAATAAAAAAGTAGTGCTACTCATAGCAACATGTTTTTTTTGTAGTTAAAAATATAGACATGACCCAAAGAAAACCTTAAAATCAAACCCTGAATCGAAAACTGATGCTACTTGTAACACAATTTTTCAAGAAATAACATGATCATATCATTATATCATAATTTAAAATTGTATTTATTTTCTTTTAGAAACACTAAACACAAATTATTTAAACAATTATTTCACCACTCTTTTCATATAAAATAAAACAATTAAACATAAATCCTTAATAATTACAATCCTAATTAAAACATCTATAATTAAAAAATCTTTAAATTCTTATTACAATATATTATTAATATTAATAATACTAAATTGGGGAGGCAGGTGCGGGGGGGATTCTCCTGGATCCCGGAGGACATGTGGAACATACATTTGCTTGGGGGCTTGGCATCAGATCCAATAATGAAGCTGAGTGGATGGCTCTTATTCAGAGCCTCCATATTCTCAAAATCAAGAAAATTCGTAATGCCTTGATTATTGGGGATTCTAGGCATGTCATTTATAAATTAATTAATGGATAAAATGCGGGAGCTGTCAAATGTCGGCGTCTTTATGAAAAAGCCAAGCTTCTTATGTCCAGCGGCTATGAAGCATATCATATCCTCCGGCACAATAACTCAGCTGCTGACAGTCTGGATAATGGGGGAGTTTCTCTCTCACAAGGGCAGTATAGTCAGGATGGAGATCGCCCTATTCTCAAAGCTATCCCCTAATTTGTGGCACTGGAAGCCTCCTTTCCAGCCTTGCATTACCCAAATCCATGGAAATCAGAGTCAGTCCCCTTCTCATTTCATTCATTTTCTCCTTGCTTCTTCCTTCTCCCCCTTCTCACTCGCTACCCCTTTTCTCTCCCTAGTCTCCTTGGGCTTGTTTGGCCCCCCCCTTATCCTTCTTCCCCCCTCCTTTCTTCCTTCATTTTCCATGCCTTATCTCTCCCTCTCGACCTTCGCAGCCCTTTTCTACGCCGTCTTTTCTCCTTTATTGTTTTGTCCTCCCTCTCCTTTTTCTTCTGCCGCGTGGTCCCTTCGCTGGCACCCTCATCACTTGATTGCTCTGGTATTAAAAGCTCTTCTTTTTGGGGAGTTAAAAACTTCCCCCTCGCACGCTCAAGACTTCAATTCGGCTCCCCTTATGGCTTCTATGGGAAGCAACATGTTTCTCCACCCCTTATCCTTCCCCGGCCCGGGTTCTTCCGATGCTTTGTGTTTTCTTCTGCATATCATTTCAGGCATAGGAGAAGGGAACATTCAAGGTCTCCTGTGGCAGGTCCTTCCCTTTATTCGTTCAATCATGAAAGAGAGGGTGGCTCTTGCAGCCTTCTCCCCGTGCTGGTGTATTTCCCTCTCAGCTTCACAAACAGCTGCTTTTAGTTCAGGCTACCTCTTCGGCGATAGGGAGAACAGCTTGGTCATCGGTTGCAGGTGTTCAGGTTGGAAAGAGGGAGACATGGGAACCTTGGCTTGTGGAAGAAACGGGTCTCTGATTTTCAAGGAACTTGTCGTGCTTCGAGCCTGCTTTGCCCTTTCAAGTCCTGTACCTTCTATTCAGAATCAGTTTGCCCGTATCTCTTTATTAACAGAAGCTGGTGAAATGGCCCAACATGGTGAAAATGCGGGGCTCTTGGATATCAAGAAGAACTTAAGGCGTCTGTACGAGCTGCTTTCAATCAGCGTCATGGACAACCGCAAGATGGCTAAGGTGGTTAATAAGATGGAGGACACAGTCACTTACACCTCGCTCCAGATCAGCAATCACGATTCATGCATTGACGACAACGAGAGCAGTCTTCGGGAATTATTGGGAAAGGTTGACAGGATTCAAGAGGACCTGCAGAAGTACATCTCCATGAACCAGAACAGCCGAGTCCATGCAGCCTCTGATGATGTCATGCTTCCAATGGAGGAGGAATCAGTCTTACAGCCAAGAGGCAATCCTTAGTTTTATTTTGTCTAGCTCTGTTTAAATGTTTTTCTGTCTTTTCTTATGCAATCAGTATGTAAGGGTTTATACAACCCCCGACATTAAAAGTTTTGAACAGACTCATTTTGAAGTGTTTAGGGAAACTCAGTGGATAACCCCCTTGTGTTGCTTCTCTGCTAAGCACAGATACTCTAGTTCACCTTGTTTGTATTGAATGGCTGTGCACATCCACTTTTATATATATTTCTTTTCCGTTTCTGTTAAAAAAAAATATTAATAATACTAAATATTATATACAATACTAAATATACCATTAAAATATAACCTTAACATTCAAAACATTAATTTTAAAAATTCTGGAATCAAAATATTAAATCGTAAAATAATAAATCCATTAAAAAAACAACCTTATAAATTTAATAATATTTAATGAATTAAAATTACTTTTAAATAATTACATTATAATAAAAACCAATAATTTTTCAATAATATGAAATATATTAAATAATATAAAAACAAACATTTAAAACTTTCAAAACTTTAAATCACTAAATAATTTTTTTTAATATTAACATTATAAAATTCAATACAAACAATAAATAAATTAAAACAAACATTTAAAACTTTAAATCATTAAATAATATAACTTTTTAAAATATTAACATAATAAAATTAAACACAAAAAACATTAAATAAATTAAAAATTATCAATGTGCAATTAAGTTTCATTATGATGATGATGATGATGGTTAATGTCCCCTCAGACCAAACTTTGGTCTATCGGACCTAAAGAAACAAATTATTTAGTTTGTTTTAAAATTGCATTTCTTTGCTCAAAGAGCTTGGAGAGAAGAGTCATGAGCTCACTATAATTTTGACAAGTTAAAAGGCTAGGAAGGTCGAGATTGCAACAAAAATTATGAAACTGAGATCTAATGTGAGTGTACGCACGACATTCTAAGAGGAAGTGTTTTTCATCCTCAATATTCATATCCTCACAGAGATGGTAGATCCTTTCCACCCATGGTGTTTTAGGAACTACCCAACGACCAGTTTCACTATGCAGCTCATGAGAGTTCGTTCTTATCTCGGCTATATTAATTTTTTTCTTTGAATTATAGTTAAAACCGAGAGATACTTTTGATCTTCTAGAGTAGGGTTGATGACCTCCTTATAATATCTTAATTTTCTTTTATCCTCTAAATCTCTCTCACACCACATTTTCTCCTTAAACTTAGAAGTAACAATATTTTTAATGTTATTATTTTTCATTGCAACATTTTTGTTGATCTCCCAATGGTTTAACCAAGCTTTGGTATCTTTATACCAACCTTGCTTGAGCCTTAGGTGGTTTTGGCTAGAATTCAAATCTAGCTTAGGAAGTCTATGGTCTCCCATGTTATTGATTTTGTGTTTGTACAACAGGATCCTAGCCATAGCTAGGCTCTCGATAGGGGAAATACCCACTTCTATAAGTAGAATAGGGTAGGGTGTATTGCTTTTAATTTTGAGTTTATACGTTATAAAACACTTCTGGATTCGCTCAATATTTCTCCAGGATTCTCTAGAGATGTTGCAACCCCAGACCTCACACCCATACAAGATAACAGGAGTGACTACAGTTTCAAAGAGGAGCTTCTTTTTATCCCACATCACAAGGTTTGCTACTTTACAATTATTTCAAGACCAAAATAAGCTTTCCACCCTCCATTAATCCTTTTCTTAATGTTATAGTTCCAGTTAAGCTTGTGATGAATATCAATTCCTAGGTATTTGTAAGAAGACACTTCCTCCAAGTTGTTATTGTCATACACAAAATTAGCGTAAGTGTCCTTCTTGGATTTGATAATCATAATTTTTGTTTTGTCAATGTTAACAGTCATACCCATGGTAAGAAGTCTTAGTTGCTTTTCAATATCAGATGGACACCTTGCCAGAAGAACAATATCGTCAGCATAGAGAAGAAGGATGATGACTATTCCTGCTAAGATCGTGTTAGCACAGTCTGCTTCCTCTAAACAACCTTGTAACTTATCTATGCAAATGCCAAAAAGAGTGGGGGAGAGGGGGTAACCTTGTTTAACTCCGATATTACATTTAATATCTTTCGACCACCCCTCGTTGGTCTTAAACTTGGCAATGACATTTTCGTATAACCTTATTGCGGCAACTCTCAACTTGAAAGGAACCTTAGCTCTTCTAACTATTCCATATGTTATTTCTAGGTATCATATCGAAAGCCTTTCTAAAGTCCACAAAGCAACAAAAGAGATTGGATTTATCATTATGACACTCCTACACAATTATCCTAAGCGTAACAAGATGGTCCGTTGTTGAGTGCTGCCTTATAAAACTCGCTTGGCCTTTAGCCTGCTTACCTTCACTTTCAAGCCAAATGTTGATCTTCTTTTCCAAAATAATACCATACAACTTGGATAAGAGAGGGCTAATCATATTTGTCCGGTAAATAGAGGGGTTGTTTGTATCCCCACTTTTAAAAATAGGGATAATGAGGCTTTGAGTCCAAGGTTTAGGGAACCCTTGCTTGACTGCTTGATTGCAAAGCTTGTGGATGTGAGGGTTGAGGACATGACCTCCAATTTTTAAGATTTCTGCCTGGTAACCTTCAATGTTCTTAGCTTTTCTATTTTCCAGACGCTTAACCCCAGAATCTATGTCTTCTAATAGAAAAACTTCTTTCGTTGTTTGCAGGGTTTCAAAGTTATCTATGCCATTTGGGGATTCATAAAGCTTTTTAAGATAGGAAATCCAATTGTGTAAAGAAATTCTATTATTAAAATTAGTTTTTCTAGTTAGGATCTGCCTCCAAAATTTCTTAGGAGCCACCTTAGAGAGGTGTAAGAGATTTTCTCGTATTTTACGAATATATTGCATTTTTTTCCTTTTAGTTAGGGCTTTGTATATTTTTATCTTGTCAGTTTTAAGAGACTCATCAAGAGCTTCCTTAATTTCTTTCCTCGCACTTTTACAATCTTTATCATACCAAGCGTTGATTTTGCTATTTCTTTTATTACTTGAAACTTCAATTGAGAACTTGTTAATAGAATATGAGAGGGTTGTGGTAAAATTATGATAGAGGTCTTCTATGTTGTCTATACTTGATAAATGAAGCAAATTAATTTTTAATTCATTTAGAAAAAGATCATTTTTATTTCTATCAAAGATCAAGTTTTTTTGGCTATGAGGATTATCTTCTATAGGATCTCTATGCATGACAAAATTGAGAGTTACAATTAAAGGTCTATGATCTGAGTCAGGCTCGTGGTCATTTAAGATGTCAAAATTTATTATTTCGTTGTATAAAGGGATATCAGAAATAACATAGTCTACCACGCTGCTACCAAGCCCATGGATACAGATCATCTGGCTAGAATTGGGCCACTTCTTTATACCGTTGCAAATTATGAGATCTTGAGCACTACAAAGCTTGACTAGCTCAGACCCAAACAAAATTTTCCCTAGATCTTCATAGCTTCTTTTGTACCTTCCAGCTAGAGTAAGGTCTTCGTCTAACCAAAGAAGATTAGGGTTGGAATTATTGCTTAGAAGAATAGTTTGGTTGCTTGAAGTTCAAGCATTAAAGTCAGTCACCCATTAAGAGGATACTACCTTCATTCCTTGGGCTAGAAATATCATTCTCTAAATTGTGAGGACAATTTTTATCTAAATTGTTTTTCTTATAGAAGTTATAATCAGTAGGGGCAAAATAACAGATTGATATGTAGTTTTTTTTATCATTAATGTCAGTAATGTCTATCCAAATATACTGGTTGTAAGGGTCTTTTTTATAAATCCTTGCATGGGGGAAGATGTTCTTCCTAATGTAACAAGATATACTCCCATTACCTCTATGATAGGATCACTTGTTCCAGATTGAGCATAGTACAAAGCCATCTATGTTAGGGGCCTTAGATTCTTCGTGCTCCTAAGTTTCAACTAACAATATAATATCAACTTCATTCGAGATCCAACTTAGCTTGGGGCCTTTGTTCCATGGAAAGCCCCAACAGATCCAAGAAAGAATCTGGAGCATGTTTAATTTCTATTTATTACTATCTTTTTTGTTTCTATCTCAAATAACGACTTTTCTATTTTTGATTATTGCCCATTTTCCTTCCTTCCTAGCCTCTTTTACCTTTTGAACCTCCTTTCTGAATTTTACTTAATATTATGGAATGGGATCTTCATTTATAAATATCCCCGTTCCTTTTAGACTTGAGGTTTTACTAAGTATGTCATACTTATTTTTAGTAGAGCTCACCTTTATCTGGATCAACCTTCCTTTATTCTCAGTTAATTTTCCCAACTTTGTTGCTTCTGTGAGACCCGTTGTTTCAATTTGTAATATATTGTGTAATTATGTCCGGACTATGGCTAATGTATCATCGTCTACCTCCTCTTTCAAACTGAATATTATAAGGTTAAAATCCCTTTTGTTATGCTCATGGTCTAGTTCTATCAATTTTTTCATTTCCTCTTTAATGGGTTTGATATCTAATTTACCTTCCACACTATTTAGGGTGAGATTGTTATTGAATTTTTCTTCTAGTGCTTTAATCACGTCCTTCATTTTAAGACTTTATAAAGTATCAACATCTCCTTTGTAATGTCCCAAATTTTTCATTGTATCACAATGGCCAAATCACATTTTCCATATTCATGAAAGTTGTCAAATGGATGCTAAAAGTCAAATAATTGCCAAGGAGGAAAATCACTAGTTTCCTAGGTTGGGGGTGGAAGCTTTGAGATTTGGAATAAGGGGGATAATAAATGATGTTTAGACATTAGAAGAGGATAAATATTTAATAATGTATCTTATTAAATAAATACAAGAGAAAATTGAAGTGGCAATGGAGCATGGAGACTATGGGTTCCACATAAGCTAGAAAATCGGCGCCACATGGCATCCTCCTCTTGCAATCTCGAATCTATGGGAAGCCTAATGTTTTTGGATGGGTTATAAGGCTAATATACTTGTCCATATACTTCATAGGTCTAATTTTGGATGAATTGTAACTTACATGGGAGAGGAAGATCCAAATGGGAGTTTCAAGGACACTTGGCTAGATTCCCCTTACATGTAGCACATCTATGACACCAATGATGGAGATTGTATGACAGTTATGACACAAGTCAGATAAAAAGGCTAAAATACTGACATAATAACATGTCAGGCCTGAATAGAGCATCTTAGAGGTCGAATTTGGGGGTTGGATAATTCCAAGAGGCTCCTACTCGAATTTGGGAGAAGAGGGAAGGTGAAGAGAGAGGCCACATGGAATAGCATGAGAAACCACACCAATTCGACTTGGATTTGGTTTATGGATGGATTTGGAACCTTAGAATACCAATAATGTTTATCAAATATAGGGATCATCCATGAGAATAAGTTTTTTGATCATTTGATGAATTTGGGTTTGTGAAGAGAGAGCTAGTGGATGATTAGTTCCTTGCCTTAGCCAATTTCGAGGGTGAACGATTCCCATCCTAATTGGTGATTTGGAGAGGCCAGTCAGGTATTTTAAGGAGCTTCAATGGAGTCATAAGTTACAGGTGCAAGCTATAGGAAGCTCATGGACATCTCAATATCAGCTTGTTCTTCCATTCATCTCAAGTTTTCTCACCATATTTCAGCTCTATGGAGTGAGGCACACTTGGTGAGCTATTCATCTCTTTGAGGGAGCTTCTCTTGCTCCAGTATTTTGTATGATGATGTAAATGATCTGTATTTAAAGTTCATAAATCTCTCAGTTTGAAAGGCCAATATATCTCATGTATTATTGTACAATATTGAAGAAACAATACCATTTCCCCAATACCTTGTTGTAAACTCTTGCAATCTTGATGGAATCGAATATATGTGTGCACCATTGATTATTTATGAATGAATGAACTGTAAATAATGTATACTATGGGTTTCATGTTCATTAATTGATAATTTGTGGCCATTGGGTCGAATTTCATATCATTTGGAGCAAACTACATCTCGTTTCCCCAAGGGTCCAAAACTAGTTTTTTTATATCTGATTGAAGGAAGTGATAACAGCCATGGGAGGTAGATTGGTTATGTATATGGGTCTCTGATAATTTATTTGACATATCCCCTGTTTCAATTTGATAATTTGAGTGGGTTGCAACACACTTGGGAATCCATTTCTATCTTTCACCCCGGGGGGGATTTGAGCCCCAAAATTGCTAGTTAAAGCATCTATCTAATTTAGAATTTGATATACACTTGCAGAAGTAATTGGAAGGCCATAATACATCCCTGAACACTATAATAAAGTTATTATATCACTCATACACCTTCTGGCACAATTCGAGAGCATTTGGAGCTATTTGGAGTCATCTACCATTGGGGGTTGGAACCTCAAAACTACTAATAAATTCATGTAGCTATATTGGATACCTATTCGACCCCAAAACCACATATGATGCTTCAAATATACTTTAATTAATGTATGATAACAGATCCAAGTATCATACCCACCATTAGTGAAGGTTGTACAGTGTTGTGAAGAGATTTGTTCCAGGACCCAAGGGGGATTCCCACCTCCCAAATTGACTAGTCTTGTCCTGAAACTTATTCCCTTGCAAATTTCATACCATGGTTTGGTATATCAGTTGATTATATGTCTTATGTATGTGCTAATATGTCCCATAACTCCTCAGGACCTTCCTCACAAAGTTTGAAAGCAATTGGAGGAATTTTGGAATCAATTGAATCCATATAACTAGAGTTGTAAGAAGATGAATTTGAGTACATTGTGAAAGAATTGAAGAATTGGTCATTTTGATAAAATTTCCTAAAAGGGGACATTACATCCTTGTTGGGATGTTTGGTTCTTATCCTGGCTTTGTTTTTCTATTACGTGTAATCTAATATATATTGTCTCCATTTTATTCTCCAATAGTTTTATTTTATTTTCTATTTATTTTTGGATCTTATCTTCAAAAGATGTAAATTTATTTTCCAGCATGGCTTCCAAATCGGTTTGTAGCTTAGCTTCTCTTTCTTCTCTACGTTTCTCTAATGACCATATATTCATAAAGGCTCTATAGAATAACTGTGGTAGGTCTACCTTTGACAATCTTTGGTAGATGCAGTGAATTATTCATACTTGTGAACAAAAAAAAAAATATGAGCAGTAGATATGTATTAGAAAAAAGAGGAATGTGTGCACCTAATATAACCGTTCCAGATCACCTTCCAACCCTGGTTCAGATCGATGTGGATCCAACGGCTGCAATAACCATGAGAGTTTCTTCCTGATTTACTTCAAATCTGTAAATTCTTAGTGATATTTCTGTCAATATAATGCCCCTTCAGAACGCATGCAAATCGCCTCCAGATGTTGGCCGAGGGAGGTCACCCACAGAGATCAATCAATAAAATCACCCACAAAATCAGATCACACCCGCAGTAATATGAGAGGTAAATAAGGAAATTGCAGAGATCAAAACTCAGGCGAACAACGCATGCAACAACTCGCATTCGGTGGATCGACGTTAAACCCTTCAGTGGATCAACGTTAATCTTCTTAGTGATATTTCTACCAATATAATGCCTCTTTAGAAGGCATGCAGATCGCCTTCAGATGTTGGTCGTCACCCACATAGATCAATTGCAGAGGGAGGTCAATCAATAAAATCACCCACAAAATCAAATCACACCTGCAACAAGATGAGAGGTAAAAATTGCAGAGATCAAAACTCAGGCGAACAATGCATGCAATAGCTCGCGTTCAGTGGATCGGCGTTAAACCCTTAAGTGGATCGGCGTTAATCTTCTTAGTGATATTTCTGTCAATATAATGCCCCTTCAGAACGCATGCAGATTGCCTTCAGATGTTGGTTGTCACCCACAAAGATCAGTCGCAGAGGGAGGTCAATCAATAAAATCACCCACAAAATTAGATCACACCCGCAGCAAGATGAGAGGTAAAAATCGTAGAGATCAAAACTTAGGCAAACAATGCATGCAACAACTCGCATTCAGTGGATTGGCGTTAATCTTCTTAGTGATATTTATGTCAATGTAATGCCCCTTCAGAACACATGCAGATCGCCTTCAGATGTTGGTTGTCACCCACAAAGATCAATCGCAGAGGGAGGTCAATCAATAAAATCACCCACAAAATCATATCACACTTGCAGCAAGATGAGAGGTAAAAATCGCAGAGATCAAAACTCGGGAGAACAATGCATGCAACAACTTGCATTCAGTGGATCGACATTAATATTCTTAGTGATATTTCTGTCAATATAATGCCCCTTCAGAACGCATGTAGATCGCCTTCAGATGTTGGTCGTCACCCACAAACATCATAACAATCCCTCAACAAAAATAATCACAAAAACATTAAATAAATTAAAAGTTATCAATGTGCACGTAATTTTCATTATACACTTACCAATCCTTCAACAAAAATTGTATCTGATGAAAAAAGAGCAAATAGAATCGGTTTGATGCTCCTCGCGGGTTTATCGCTCGAAGGGTGGTGGCACCACCACCTATCAAGTGGTAGACTGGAAAGGGTTCGATGCTGACTCATCTTATTTGCTCTTTTTTTAATTTTAGTTTTTTTAGTTTTTAAAATTTAATTTTAGTTTTTTTCTTAATTTATAAAGATTTTTTTTTCATTTTTTGTATTTTTTAATGCTTTTATTTTCTTTTAATTTAAAACTATTTTTTTTTTAAGAATTATAAAAACAAAATATTTAAAAAACTTTTTTAATTTAAGGAAAATAATTGTTTTTTAAATGTATTTTTGTATTTTAAATTTGATGAGTTGTTTTTTTTAATTTAAAAGATTTTTTTGATGTTTTTTTTTTAACTCTTCTATTAACATTTGGTTGATTTAGGTTTTTTTATTGCATTGTCATCTTTCCAAAAAGTAGTAATTTTAGTCTTTTCAATTCTGGAGTAAAAATAACCACTAAATGCAACCTATTAAAAAACCAGAACTATTTAGAGTTCTCGTGGGGTTGTATATTGTGTTATAAGTTGTATGTGTTGGTAGAGTCAACGAGGCAATTTCCATCATGATTGCCTCTTGCATGGTTTGTAAAGCTATGTGGCTGAAATGGCCATAAAAAATCAACAAGTGCAATTTCAGGAGATACACCACTCGACATGGATGCAACAAAATGGAAAATTCGATTCATGAATAGTTATTTTGTCATCGATGGAATGGGATGAGAAACCCTGCATGCTCCTGGCTCACAGTTCTTAATGTAGTTCTTCATTTGGGTCTTTTCCTTGAACAAGTAGAAGCCAGGGATTGATGATCCAATTACAATTATGCAACACATAATAGTAATCCACTCCCAGCTCTTAGGAAAAAATCTGGGCACATTCTTATTGCCTCTCTTGGCCACTACTAGCATGCCACAATTCTTACCTACTTGTAATATTTATTTCATCGCAATTCCATATACGAGCTGGACCATATGAATGTTTGTAATATGTGCATGACATAGTGTCTTAGAACTTTGTAACTCCCCAGTTTTGACCCCATGGTATTTTTATTGTACATGATGTATATATTGTATTAGGATCATGGCATGGAGCTCAAGGCCAAGGACCTGTCATCGATCTGGTATTTTGTATCAAGATGATCAAGGTTGAGGCCTAAGGTTATGGTTATTGTGTTGGTCAAAACACAATGCATTTTTGAATATCATGTAAATGCACAATCTAATAAAATACCACAACTAGCTATGGAACTGCAACGTGAAAGAGATGAGGGCATGATCTCACAAGGAATAGGGTGGGGGAGTTGATCAAACCTATGAGCCTTAGGGTGAGGCCAGATGTCGATAGGAGAACCTATGAACCCCCAACTAACTTTTGTCCTCTGTCCTCAATCATTTATTCTTCTAGAAGGTGGTTGAGGCAGTTAATCCCTTGGGCAGAGCAAGGCATGGAGTCAGATTGCTTGTCTGAGCAAGTCTGCGCAGACCTACAGCCTGGAAAGGCGCGTTCTTGCTTCTGCAACAAGCAATCATGTGAATGTGTGTGCATACCATTATTCTCCATCGCGTTTTGCTCTAGGGTGGTTATTCATTCATTCAGGAGGTTCACTCACGCGTTTTGCTCTGGGTTGTTCCCCATTCGAGTTGTTCACTCATCCCGTGGACGTTTTTCATGCAAGTTGTTCACCCTGGTCGTCTAACCCATAGAGGGAGAACCGTGTTCTGATCAGGGGACTGAGTATTTGCAAGTGTTGTTCCTTGCCGAGCAAGGGCAGTGGAGATCCCTCGCTTTGTGAACAAGTGTGGTCATCTGTGGTTTCCCTGGCATTGTTGTTCAATGGTCTCCTCTGTCACAAAGTGAATGCAATCCTGTTTTGTTGTGTTACATCATGGTTTGGTTGTGTTGTGCACCCTAGTTTGGGTGTGAACTATATGTAAGACTCAGGAGTGAGAGAGACGTAGAATATGCTTGATAAACCTAGTGTGGAACCTCACAATAAGATAAGAGCGGCTGGTAAATCTTCTATGCACGTCCTTAAGAGCACTTGAAGGGAAAGTGTAGCCCGAGGGACTGTGGAGCAGAGAAGTGGACACTTGCTTGTGTTGGGTGTGTAGGAAACATGGATGCCAAGCCAGAAATATCTTGCGAAGGTGTCCATAGCTATGTGGATGAGCTCATTAACTTAGCAATTCTTCCTGTCCACTACCTTAGCAGCCTGATAAACCCAAATTGAAGGATGGATTGGCTAAGTGCCTGATAAACCCATCATTTGGCTTAGTCATGTCTTGTTGTGTTTGGCCATGTGAGTAATCCTTGGCTAGACAACTTGATAAACCCAACTTAAATGATGGCTTGGCTGGTCCTTAAACTAGTCGCTTGCTTGACTGTGGAAGGCCTCTTAAACCCACTGTGAATTATGACTTGGCTGAGTGTCTGATAAACCCAACTGACGGTTTGATCCGGATTTATGCAGGAATGCAACAGAATACACAAATAACCATAGAAACAAATATGCAGTAGAAATAACACTTCATTTCATTAATCACTAACTGAAAATTGTATACATACAGAATGGAAATAAACTAGCTAGAGTGCTGGTAACTTATCTCTTAGAAGAGATGTGGTGGCTACATGCCTCTGAACTCTGTGTTACATTGAGGCTCGAAGGCCTATATATTATTGAAAAACAATGGAAACCCTACACATCCAAAAACCTAACCCTAGGAGGTGAAACTCCAAAATGTGGGCCCCGTTGGGTAACTTGGTACATCAATTTCCCTGGGTCGTAACTTTAGCATACTACCTTCGTTTGACGCGCATGATACATCGTTAGAAAGATCTGTTTAAGGACTACATCTATAAACAACAAATATCAAGTCTAGAACAGACTCATATTGTCTTGACCATTCGATACCGAAAAAACGTCGTTTAGGGCCTCAAAAGGGCTTCGAAAGTTTAGGACCCAAAAACTACCAAAAATAGTAAATTGTGCTACAGTTAATGAAACTGGAAAACTGAAAGAAACAATGGTGGGGGTCCAAGTAGAATAGGTGGGTGGCCACTAATATCCTCCTGGATCATTCCTCCCCCCTTAGGAAGCAATGGTCCCCATTGCGTTGAGTTCCTCCATGAGATGAGGAAACTTCTGCTAAACTTGGTCCCTGGTGAACCACTTTCCTTGGTGAAGGAGTTTGCCTGCTTTGACAACTCGATATAGCTGGATCTTCTGCTGGCAGGTGTTCTTGATCTATGTGTCCATATTCCGATCAGTTGTGGCTTGTTCCATGCAGTCAAGGTTTAACTCAGTTGGTGTGAGTTGTTCTGCCACGGTTGATGTGTCCAGTAGAGGTGGAAAGTAGGGCTGAAGGAGGTCCACATTGAACATTGGGTGTAGACCAAGGAATGGTGGAATACTGAGCTCGAAGGCATTGTCCCCGATAGCCTTGGTGATGGTGTATGGCCCATATCGGAGCGGGTGAAGCTTGTGGTGGGGTCTAGTGAGGCGCTCCTTCTGCAAATGTAGCCACACTTTGTCACCCACCTGGAAGTTGTGTTGCACCCGATGTTGATAATGTCAATGCTTGTACTTAGCATTATATCTATCCAATATGTCATGAACCTATTGGCGAATGTGTTGAATGCGCTCAATGAAGTTGTTCGCCTTGGAAACTTCAGACTGGAGCCTGAGTAGCTGCAAATGGCATGGCTACGTCAATAGGACATAGTGGATGGAATCCCAAGCCCACCTGAAAGGGGATGTGGTTGGTTGAGCTATGGAGGGCCCAGTTATAGCTGTCTTGTACATAGGGGAGGCTCTCATCCCATGTGCGTGGATGCTTTGAGTTGTACATGCGCAAAATGTGTATGATCATCCTGTTGACGACCTCTGTCTGGACATCAGTCTGGGGATGGAAAGTTGTGGACTTAGTGAGCTTGGTGTCTAGCATTGACCATAGGCTAGACCAGAATGTACTAAGGAAAATGTTGTCCAGATCTGAGATTATAGACTGTGGGATCCCAAAGTGTATCCACACTCGTTCAAAGAAGAGTTTAGCAGTGTCTTCTGCTCTGATATTCTTCTTGTAGGCCGCCATTATGGCCATCTTTGAGAATCTGTCAACGACCACAAACACACAGTCGTTGTCGTGCTTAGTAGAAGGAAGGCCCGACATGTAATCCATGGAGATGGATTCCCAAGGTCAACTAGGGTTAGGAAACAGAGTATAGAGGCCTTGCTTCTTGATTGATGGTTTGGCAATGGCGCAAGCAGTGCAGGATCGGATTTACTTCCCGATGTCCTGTCGAAGGTTCGACCAATAGAAATACTTCTGCAGTGCTGCCACTGTTTTCTCGACCCCGAAATGCCCAGTGACCCGATTGTAGTGCGCTTCCCAAATCATCTTGGCACGCTCGCTTGAAGGAACACAAAGGTTTCCCATGTGACATAGTAGTACATCTTGGAGGTGAAATTTTGGAACTTGGTTTCCCTCCAAGAGTTTTTGGTATGTGTTGCTGAATTCTGGATCGCTCTTGTAGAGAAGCGGCCAATCAGAAGTCTCGTGCCCACAAGAGTTGAGCACGGTGGTTATCGCTACGATCAATGGTCGACTGAGGCAGTCTGCAACATTATTGGTGCTTCCCTTCTTGTACTTGATGTTCAAATGAAACTGTTGTCGATATGTGGACCACTTCTTATGGCGATCGTTTTGTAACTTCCCTTGTGTCTATATGAACTGCAGGGGTCGGTGGTCTATGTGGATGATCGTCTCCTTCCCCAAAATGTAAAGCTTCCATTGTCGGCAAGCCTGTACAAAGGAATACATCTCTTTGTCATAAGTGGGATATTTGCGAACTGTGTCAGACAGTGTCTCATTGTGATATGCAACTGGATGCCCTTGTTGAGTAAGGACTACCCCAATAGCATAGTCAGAGGCATCTATCTTGATCTCAAATGGTTGTTGCAAGTCTGGTAGTGTGAGCACTGGGGCACAGCAGAGGAGATGTTTCAATTCTGCAAACACTTTTTATTCAGTTTACGACCAAAATAATTTTTCTTTCGCTCCTCCCTTGGTGACTTAACTCAAGGGCCAAGTGATATGAGAGAATCCCAACACGAACCTGCTGTAGAAATTAGCAAGGCCCAGAAAACTACGAAGCTCTGTTAGAGTAGTCGAGGCTGGCTAATCCTAAATGACTTGGATCTTGGTTCGATCCACATGTACCCCACACTCATCAATAATGTATCATAGATACTAAACCTGGGTCATGCCAAAAGTGCACTTGTCCAAATTGGCACACAACTTGTGCTGCCGCCGTGTTTGGAGGACCTGTCGGATGTGGTGGAGGTGCTCTTCCCAAGTCTGGTTGAATATCAGGATGTCATCCAAGTACACTACTACAAATGAGTTGGTGAATGGCTGCAAGATGTCCCCCATCAGTCTCATGAAGGTTGCATGAGAATTCGTCAGCCCGAAAGGAATGACCAACCATTTGAAAAGGCCCTCCTTGGCTTTGAAGGCAGTCTTCCACACATCGGTCGGTTAGATCAGTACCTGGTGATACCCGGACTTTAAGTCAATCTTGCTAAAATATTTTGCCCCTTTAAGCTGGTCGAGGAGGTCATCAATCCTTGGGATCAGGTACCTATTCCGGACAGTGATCTTGTTCAACGCCCGATAGTCAATACAGAGTCTCCATGTCCCATTATTCTTTTGTACAAACACGATCGGGGCTCCCACAGGGCGATGAACTTGGCCGGATGTGACCCTTTTGCAGCAGCTCCTGAATTTGCCTCTTGATTTCATCATTCTCCAAAACAGAGCGTCGATAGATTGGTCCATTGGGAAGCGACGCACCTAGGGTCAGATCGATGGGGTCCTTGACCTGACAGTGAAGAGGCAACCCAATGGGTGAGGTGAATATGTCCCGGTACTCCTCCACGACCTTGTCCATTTGTTGTTGTCGCGCAGAGGGGCCCTGTTTGGAGTTCGTGGCCACGATATTCTTCTTGCCTTGAGAGCGGATCATCAAAAAAACAAACTTCCCGGTTTTGGAAATGAGCTTACTGCATTGTTTTGCAGTAACCAAAGAGATATCGGAAGGAGGTGGTACCTTTGGTATCCTGTACAAATTATTTCCCAACGTAATAATAACAACGCAAGGCCTGGACTCATACATAGCATGTCGCTTCCATAAGTATGGTTGACCTAATAATACATCACAAACATCAAAAGGAGCAATATCACATAATACCTCATTGGTGAAGGGCTTGATGCTGTAGGGAAGGCGACACTGTTGGCTGATGCGGAGATCCTGTCCTTGGTGAAGCCACCCGATGCTGTACGACTGTGGGTGTGCTGTGGTCGGAAAAACCAACCACTTCACGACCTCTGCTGAAATCAAGTTCTTTTGGCTCCCACTGTCGACAATGAACTATAGCGGGGAACCCTTTACCCACATCTGGGAGTGGAACAGACGCTCGTCCTCCTCTGAATATTCTGGTTCTTCCTTTTGGATCTTCGTGGTGGCAACGGTGGCGTTGGGATCTGCATCGATAATCTTCTTCCCTCTGTCATTCCCCTTCTCAGGTTCTGATTCAGTGTCAGAGTATGCATCTGATTCAGAAACCTTTATCTCGACCACCAGTGATTACTTGGCCCGACACTCACATGTGTTGTGAGTGGGGCTCTTATGGAACTCGCACCACTTTCCCACTTCCTTCTTCGGCTTTGCAGTGTTGCTCTTTGCTTGTGGCTTTGGCAAGTTTTCTTGAGTCGCCATGCCTTGGTTGTGTCCTTGGTTCTGCGGTTTGGGGGCACCTTTCCCTTGCTTCTGATTCGCAGATCCAAAGTCTCGTTTTTTTCTGTTTGAATTTTTGCTCAATTTTGGCAACATACCGATATGCCGTACCAAGCGAAGAGATGTCGAGGAACTCCATTTCCTCCTGAATATATCTGTGCAGACAACTGTGGTACTTCAGCACCAAATGTTTCTCTGAATCTTTGATACCCAACTTGGTGCGCAGGGTATGGAACAGATTCGTCAGCTCATGCACATCTTAATCTCTTTGTTGCCGCATCGTAGTCCATTGTATGTACTTGTCCTCATAGCTCCCCACCGGATAATATTGTCCCTTTATGGCATCTTAGAAAGAATTCGAAGTGGGTACGGCCAAGAACAAAGAGGGTTCCTCCTCGTCCTTTCTCTCACAGTAGATTTCCCACTAGTCCTTGACATGGGGGGTAGCTTTGAGTAGAAAAAAAGTAATATTTTCCTGGTCGAAAAAGTCATGACCGAGAAATATCCTTCTAATAGATTCAACCATCTATCTACGGCATCTGCATCTATTCGACCATCAAATATGGGAATGTCAAAGTTTACTTGTACCTTAAAAGGGGTTGCGCATCCAAAGTGGCTGCTAGATGCAAATGCGCCACCAGTGGGAAGTCATTGAAGGATCTGGGCGAAGTTATCCATCATCACGTTCCTTTGTTTTTCAAGGGCCTCCTCGAGCAACATTTTGATAGGATCTTCTGCACCCTCGTCTTTCTTTTCGTCCCCCATGGGTGGCCGTCAAGATTTGCGAGGCTGATCTTGCAAAGGCTCAACCAGATCAAGCCCTAACTCTTTATACCCTGCCCTCGTTGGAGACATGCAAAGAAGGATCAAGAAAGAGAAGATTGCTCTGATACCACTGATCCGGATTTATGCAGGAACGCAACAAAATACACAAATAACCATAGAAAAAAACATGCAGCAGAAATAACACTTCATTTCATTAATCACTAACTGAAACTTGTTTACATACAGAATGCAAATAAACTAGCTAGAGTGTTGGTAGCTTATCTTTGAGAAGAGATGTGGCGGCTGCATGCCTCTGAACTCCGTGTTGCATTGAGGCTCGAAGGACTATATATTATTGAGAAACAATAGAAACCCTACACATCCAAAAACCTAACCCTAGGAGGTGAAACGCCAAAATGTGGGCCCCGTTGGGTAACTTGGTACATCAATTTCCCTAGGTCGTAACTTTATCATATTGCCTCCGTTTGACACGCATGATACATTGTTAGAAAGATCTGTTTAAGGACTACATCCATAAATAACAAATATTGAGTCCGAAACGAACTCATATTTGCTGACCATTCGATGCCGAAAAAATGTCGTTTAGGGCCTTAAAACGGCTCTGAAAGTTTATGACCCGAAAACTGCCAAAAATAGTAAATTGTGCTACAATTAAGGAAATTGGAAAACTGAAAGAAACAATGGTGGGGGTCCAAGTGGAATAGGTGGGTGGCCACCAATATCCTCCTGTATCACGGTTGGTTTGACTATGTGTGTGTGCTTTGGTCTGGCTATGTGTAAGTCTATTGGTCCCTAATTCCTTGTGGAAATCATGCCCATCTCGGGGGTGGCTATGTGTTGAGGGATTAGGGAACACCTTGGCCTATGGTTGGGTGGAACGTTGCAGCGACATAGCTAGTTGCAGGACATCATAATCATCAAGATAATTATTCTTTGTCCTTCTAGGTTATGTAATGTATTTGTTTATGAATTGCTATGTCCATGTTGAATGCTTGTTGATAATCAAGTAGGGGTTACTTGTGTATGAATGTCCCTGCATTTGCTTGTTTATGCCTTGTATGTTTTATGCATTTTACTTCTGTACATGCCTTGTATTTCTATGATGCTTTTTGCTAAGTTCATAAAGGCTAGAAGTTTGTTACATGGCTAAAAATGCAGCTAAGGTAAGAATCATTGAGTTTCCGCCCCTTGGAACCCGCCTGCGGAAGGCGGAAACCAGAAGAGGAAAGGTTGAACAGAGTAGAATCGTTGTGGTTCCGCACCCCGGGATCCGCCTACAAAAGGCAGAAGACGAGGGGCGAGGCAGAAAGGGTCGTTGAAAACAAGGCAGAGAGTGTGTTTTTTGATTTCTAAAGTCCGAGGTCGGAAAGCGGAAGTCAGCGACGCAGAACAATTCTAAGGAAAAATATAACTTTCTGATTTCCGAGGTCGGAAAGGCAGAAAGCTAAAGTGCAGAAGATGGAAGGCGGAAGAGCCGTTTAAAGTGTTTCGTCACATCTTGAGTTTCGATTTCCGAGTTCTAAAGTGCAGAAGGAGGAAGGAGAAAGAGGCATTTAAAGTGTTCTGTCACATCTTCAGTTCCGATTTCTGAGTTCCAAAGTGCAGAAGGCGGAAAGCGGAACTGCGGAAGGCGGAAGAGACATTTAAGTGTTCCGTAACACCTTGAGGTTCCGATTTCTAAGTTCTGAAGGGTGGAAAGCAGAAAGTAGAAGTGCGGAAGGAGAAAGATGGAAGGTTCATAATTCACTTCGTCGAGCCTCTGAGTTTCCGAATTTCAAGTTTCGAGGTCGTAAGGGCGGAAGGAGGAAGTCGAAGGGCGAAGTGCGGAAAGAACATGTCCAATGCGGAAATGGTGTTTCCAGTCGCAAAAGGGATATTTGAAGGGTAGAAAGGTTGTTATAGTGCCTTCTAAGCCTGAGAATGAAGGTTGAAGCGTGTGTTAAAGTCCATGCCATGTGTTTGAAAAGAGAACAAGTGTTCTTGAGGCAATTTTTTTTTAATTAATCTGCATTATGGGGTATGGGGACGTTACAAACTTGGCCACAACTATATACCTTAAATTCAAAGCTCTCTTGTTATCTAGACCCTCTATTGTTTGCAAGAGAAGCTCTAAGTGTCTAGCCTTGATTTCCCAGGAAACCCACCTCTGAATAGATTTGTCATTGACTGACATATTTGCACCACATCCATTTTAAGTTTTATCAACTCCATCCCATGGGCCATTTTGGCCATATCCTTACACCAAACAACCACTTTTTCTTCCTCATGTTCAATCAACATTGTAAGAGGTCCTCTTCTCTTTGTATGAGTGAAACCATTCAGCCAACAATGCAAAGATGTAGGTCCAATCCCAAATTTCCTTGCAGTTGCTCTCACCAAATACCCATTGAATTATACATCATTAATTGCTTTCATCATATCCTCTTTTGTCCAACCCCTGATAGCACTGATCTTCTTTCTTGAACCAAATCCCTGCACTCTTGTTGGTGGTGGAGTGGCATCAATTGTCTTTGCATCTGTGTTGACATTTCCTTGCACTATGTTTGATGGTTGACTGGAAGCAACTGCATGTTTATTGGCATTATGGTCCATTTATTTATCTGAATTAGTCCATCGTAGTTGTGCACCCCTAGTCAATCATCTATGTTCCCTCCTTGCTCAATTAGCATGCTTCCCTCTTGCCGTGATTGTATAAATTTGTATTACAGTGAAAACCATTATTATTTCTCTATTGGATGCATGTACAATAAATCAATTGGATGTATGTACAATTGTATAAATCTAAGTCTATCCTTCAGCAATAGAGATAGTAGGGTTGTTTGTTAGTTTTCCTTGGTATCTTGTATGTCCTTGATTTTGGCTTGTGACATATAAATCTGATTATTTACAATGTCATTCGTTCTTCTCTTGCCTAAAATACCTAGCAATATCTATTTTCTTTGAGGATCAACAAGTAGAGTTACTCTCAAATGATTTATTTGTTATTTATATGCTATGTTATGTCTTTGTTTCAAGAGTGTCCACAATAGTCTACTGCTTTTAGCAGCCATGAGCACAAATAGTTTTACTATCTAACAACTAACTCGCCACTTAATCACTAGAGTGGGAAAATGCACAAGGCTCACAGCTCCTCAAGCAGCACTTGAGAGACTCGGTTATAGATTAACTTGGTCTGTCTCTAGAGAGAAAAAAAAAGGTTTTGCATGGGTGAAGTGGAAAAGATATGCAATCTGAAACACCACTTAGGATTATCTATTGCTTAGTTCACTTGTTTTTTCTTTGACAAAGAATAGGGTTGCTTGGTTCACTTGCAACCATACACTTTAGGATCATCTATTATCTATTTATTGCTAGGTATGCACTTTTGCATTGTAATATATGTAGTATGGGGGACTTAGAAGTGTTATCTAGACTGGCATATCTTGTTCATTAGCTCATTTCTAGAGTACTAAGAGGTTTAAGCTAGAACTCTTGACCCAGCATATAGTTTCATTCTTATATATATGGGTATTGATGTATTTGTAACTTCAGAATGTATTCAGTTGTATATTTTTTATTGTATTTCATTGACCCCGACGGAGATGTTTGTTCCTCTGATCAGGAGAGTCATTAATATAATAAAGTCATGTAAAGTCATACAGGTTAACCCTCCATTGTAATTCGGAGAAATAGACCCCACAATTGAGTCATATTAGGGTTATTAGACTCTCCTAGAGAAGTCGGCCCTGTAGAGTAATTGTCAAGTGGAAATTAAGTATAAATAGAGAGTGAGACTCTATTTAACACACACACACTCAATAGTAGCGCATGAGTGAGAAAGGAATAGCTCGCACAAGTGAGAGAGAGAGAACAATTGTCGGAGATCATCTTTGTACTTTTGGGTTTTACTTTTGCTATTGGTACTCATTTTATCTCTGAGGAAGTTGTGGGGTTTTCTCTTTTATGGCTCCCCCAAGGAAAATTCTTTGTGTCTCTTGTCTCTTGTGATTATTTTTGTGCATGTTATTCTCTCAGATAAGATCCTAGATCATATTGATTAAACGATAAAAATCTAACATGGTATCAGAGCCTCTGTGAAAGAAGGCACTGTGCAGCTGTGGGAACTAAAGCTTCCTAGTTGAAGGTGTTCTCTCCACAGATCATCAAGCAAAGAAGGCTAAGCTAACTCGCCTCACTAGGGCGCATCTATTGGTGGTATCACCTTTTGAATCAGAGAAGTTTCACTGTACAGCCGAAATACAGCTGCAATGGCAGCTAATGGAAATTAGGGTTTCATGCTTGAAAACCCTAGAAGACTGAATTTAGTAATCCTATAACTTTCGCTATAACACGATATTGGAGCAAGCTGAGAAGCCAAAAGTTTTATAGGCCGAAGAGAAATCTGTGTTGTACACTGTGTAAAAATTTTAGCCTCAAATTCGCTATACTTCAGGAGATATGGTTCCTCCAAATCAGGGTTCCAGCCTCCTCCAGAATATAGTCATAAACAAATGACCTAGAGAGATTTGCTATATCTCGGGCTAGGAAGGTCCAAACGAAATTTCGCAAGATTTTCCAGGTAGGGAACAGACTGTAGTTTCTTTGGTACGTTTTTCAGACTTAGAATGTGAAACTGTGACACGTGTCAATCCATACAAGTTCGCTATGTTGAACAGTCCCCAAAACAGTCACCTTGGGAAACTCAACATAAGTCCCACTTGGAGAATCTATTTCTGCTCTAACCTATGGGGTTGGAAAGAAGACTTATCAGAATATCGCAGTGAAAAGTTTCAGACCTTAAGGATCCGAAACTTCGGAGATACATCAGAAGCAATATCAGTCATTTCTGCAGAAGAAATTGAAAAACTAGGGCTTCCTGTTCCGGGAGCTTGCCTCCACTATTTTTAGAAAAGGAATACATTGGACAACTCGCCTTGAAGAGTCTCTTCTTTCTATCCAATCAAAAGTTTGAAATTCCAAGTTTTGAAAATTAAGGTTTCTCTAACAAACCCTAGATCGACCAGCTCCAAAACCAGGACGAACACCTCAAATCGGTAAGATCTACATTTTTGCTATTTACATTTGAGGTTCTCATTTCAAAATGACTAGTCACACCAACTTGATGACAAGTTTTGTGAAGCTGACAACTTCCGAGTATGGAAGTATAGGACCTCTGTGATCCTTGAAGAAATTGACTTGGATCAGTCTTTCAGTAAGGAAGTTCTAAGAGCCAGAGGGAGATGATGCTAAGGCTAGAGTCAAGAGAATCATTGCATATTTGTTGTAATCTCACGGATCACAGAGGGTTACCAATACTACACATAGAAACATATAAACATAACAGAAACGAGAGACAAGAATAGATGAGGAAGTAACAGATTATATTATAACATGAGGGTCCATACATACACAAAACTGAACCAAGTTCTCATCCAGCTCAACAGCCTAATATATATGATTACAAACAGTTACAAATAACTACTTGTCGGTTCGGTCAACCGACACGACTTTATGCGGCCGACCTAATATCTAATTAGTCAGCTATTCGACTAATCGTCTCACCAACTAGCTCCTCCAACAATATTTTATTAAAGATAATCTCATCCCTCATGTGTCATCCTTGAAGACACCAAAAAGAAGTGTTCGATGCTATGATGAAGCAATCGAAGAAGAATAAGAGATTGTTATAACCACCTTGAATGGCCTTCCAAGATCATGGGATTCATTCATTCGAGGAATGTGTGCCAGAAGGAAGTAATTACCTTCAGCAGACTCTGGGAAGAGTGCACACAAGAAGAAGCTCGACTCATAATAAGAGAAGAAAAGATGGGAGCAACTGAAGATCAAGCTCTCTCGATTCAAAAAAGATCCCACAAGTGATGAGGAATATGAAAGACTTAATTCTTGAATAACCTCTTATACATCTTAGCATTTGGATAAGAAATGATGTTGTCATGAATGAAGAAGATGATGAAGTTGAAGGCTCAATAAGGAGTCTACCTACGAAACAAATAAAAATAAGTATTCAATTGTCATTTCATGATATTGTTTGGTTATGCATTTGTTTATATTCAATTGATGTGTTATGCATGTTTGAGTATTTGCATTTATACTATTGAATTGCACATGATGGGTAAGAAGTCAATGATTGCGTCGAGAGGCGCTCTACAGCCCAGTATGGGGGAGATCTTGTAACGTTACGTAACGTTATTTTTATTAATAAAAAATATGGGGGAGATGTTGTAATCTTCCTACCTAACAAAACAATAAAAAAGTAAAAAATTAATTATCCGTAAAAAAAATGTGGGTCACGAAAAAACACAATATGGAGGAGATGTTGTAATGTTCCTACTTAACAAAATAATAAAAAATAAAAATTTGAATTATCCTAAAAAAATGTTGGCCTTGCACATGGTTTTAAAACCATGTGCAAAACCATGTGCAAGGCCTTCTAAACAACCCATGGCTTTATTGTATATGGTTTATGAGGGCCTTGTTAAAACCATGTGCAAGGCCTCCTAAACAACCCATGGTTTTATTGTACATGGTTTAGGAGGGCCTTACAAATGGTTTTAAGACCATGTGCAAAGCCTTCTAAACAACCCATGGTTGTAGGAGGGCCTTGCATGTAGTTTTAAAACCATGTATGGGAAAATGTTGTAATGTTCGTTCCTAATAAAATAAAAAATAAATAAATATTATATGTTGGCCATAAATAATATTAAATATTAATAATAAAAATATTATATGTGGACCTTAAATAAAAAGATGTGTCTTTTGGTTTGAATCAAATCAATGGATACCTAAGAAGAGATTTGATCCCTCTCGACGCTTGATAGAGCCTAAGATTTGGATCTACGCTGGTTTTGTACAACATTCCATTCTAGATTGAAACCTCTTTGCTGGCATATTAGGAGTAGTACACACTCTTAATAACATTAGGGTAGAATGCATCTAGAAGTTATTTTATGTATACATGATATGAATGAATGTTGTAGCATTGGCTAAAATAGTCGCATGGCTATGTGACATATATATTTGTCACTATTAATATGTTTTGGAAATTATGATATGTTTCTAATCATGCAAATGAACTTGACTTGTAGATCATGCCAAAGAACAAGTAACGATAGAAGAGGAACCTGAAGCTTCCCAGGTCAAAGAGACCATGGCGAAAGAAAGAGCTTCAGAAGAATAAAAAGAGAACGATAGATCCACCTCGAGTGATGAAGATCTTAACCTTTGCTACAAGATTGAAGATGAAAGCCTATAGAGGATAACAAACTCACAGATGGGTGCAAGAAGAACTTTTCAACAAAGTTCAAGATAGAGGATCTTGGTTCTTACATGGTGGCAGGTTGGGCCTCCCGTGGTCGAATGTAAGTGCAGAGCCTTTTCGACATGGTGGCAGGTTGGGCCTCCCGTGGTCGGATGTGCAGAGCCTTTCCGACATGGTGGCAAGTTGGGCCTCCCATGGTCGGATGTAAGTGCAGAGCCTTTCCGACATGGTGGCAGGCTGGGCCTCACATGGTCTGATGTAAGTGCAGATCCTTTCCGATATGGTGGTAGGCTGGGCCTCCCATGGTCGGATGTAAGTGCAGAGCCTTTCCGACATGGTGGCAGGATGGGCCTCCCATGGTCGGATATAAATGTTGAAGATGATGAAACCTACATATAGCATGAAAAAGGGATGGCACTGTAGATGAAGACCTACATGGAGGCTAAGCCTACATCCAACATGAAAAATGGTTCACTTTGTAGAACTTCCTATGACGAGTAGAATTGAAAGATAGCACCATTTGCTCGAAATGGTAGCAGTAGTGATGATGATGATGATCCAGTGACGAAGACTTGTGCTGATGAACTGTGTCAAGAGCATACCTTCCTAGTTAAGAGAGAGTGTTGATGTATTTGTAACTTCAGAATGTATTCACTTGTATATTTCTTATTGTATTTCATTGTACCCCGACGAAGATGTTTGTTCCTTCGATCGGGAGTCATTAATATAATAAAGTCGTAAAGTCATTGAGGTTAACCCTCCATTGTAATTCGGGGCAATAGACCCCACAGTTGGGTCATATTAGGGTTATTAGACTCTCCTAGAGAAGTCAACCCTGTAGAGTAATTGTCAAGTGGAAATTAAGTGTAAATAAAGAGTGAGGCTCTCTATTTCACACACAAACACTCAACAATATCGCATGAGTGAGAGAGGAGTGAGAGAGAGAGAGAGAACAACGGCTGGAGATCATCTTTGTACTTTTGGGTTTTACTTTTGCTATTGGTGCTCATTTCATTTCTGAGGAAGTTGCGGGTTTTCTCCTTTTTAGTTTCCTCGAGGAAAATTTTGTGTCTCTTGTGATTATTGATGTGCTTGTTATTCTCTCAGATAAGATCCTATATCATATTGATTAAACGATAAAAATCTAACAATGGGCACTCTTTGCGGGTAGAAAGACTGAATATGTTTCCTCCTAGAGTGGTTTTAGTGTACATAGTTTTAGATCCACTAATTCTATATCATCATTGTACTAAGTTGTTAATATCTACCATAAATTTTAACTTGGCTTTTAAAAAATGCCACCAAGAGATAAAAGGAATAGTTTGTTCTATTAACCAATTTATTGGGGACACATTCATTGAGCATCATGTCTTTCATGAGTTCACTTCTAGAGTACTAAGAGGTTTCTTCGGGATTAAGAACATGTTCACCATAGGTAATAAAAGATTATTTTCATGACTTTTTATGCAGCTATGTTGTATTCACGAAATGAGGGTGATTCTATTATTATCATCAAGCATGCACTTATGTTGTATAATTCCTTTGGAATAATGTGATATGCATTTATTGCATACTTATGACATAGTATATAGTTTCATTGCCAAACACTCTTGACACAACCTATAGTTTCACAGTTAAATAGGAGAGCATATTCATGGGATCCCTCTCAGGCTCTACAAGGAGTATTTTGAAATTCTTTTTCTTCAAATCAGGCCCATGGTGGAATTAGAGTTCCCAAGAATGCCAACGGTAATAACCCACACGATGAACAACGTGTTATGTGTAGGTAAATTTGAATATTCTCAAGGGTTTGAATGTGTGATTGTATTGTGGTTGTAATGTGAACTTGAATACGGATCTCTATTTTGGTTTCAAAAAGGTCTTTTGATCTACATGACAAAGGATTGTTGATGCTCATGGACAATTTCCCATATTAGGAATATGTGAAGGGCTTCATTGTGAAAAAAAGAAGGGCTTCAGGTTTATGGAAAAACAACAAAATCAAGTAATTAAGTTGAGCTATAGCAAAAATATAGTATACATGTGTTAATGTTTATAGTATAGTAGAATTGTTTGATAACGTGCTTGGCCTTGTTTGATGTGTTGTGTGAGGCCTCTTCTCGATGATTCCTTCAAGCAATGGTTGAGTAAAGTGAAAATGGTGGATTTGTGTGATTGATTTATAGAATTGTAGGTTGGTTTTGATTGGCTTTTTGAATTGGCATGGATTGAAGTCTTGTGTTTTGGATTGTCTTTAGGATCAACGGAAGTATGATCCAATGGCTATGATTATCATCTTAATGATCTTTGTGTTTTCCTGCAGAATGATGGTTAATATTTCCTGTGCATTGTCGATTTGATTGTGTTGGTTCATAGTTAATGCGTTGCATGCTAAATGCAGGGTGCACTGGTGAAAAATGGATTGGTGAAAAATGTAGCAAGTAAAGTTGAACATCTCATCTCCTTTTGTTGTGCAGGTGTTACTCCATTTGGGCTCACGGTAGCCCTGATCCTAGAACATGTCTTTTTTGGTCATCCGTTGGGTTTGATTATATGTTGTACTCTTTAAATTGACTTTGGTAGGAGGATTTAAGGTTTGATAGATCTTGTGTCGGATCATTGTAGGATATGGCAGTGTTAGAATGTTGTGTAAGCCAGATTGGTCTAAGATGTGATTGGGACAGGGTGTTTTGTAAGGCAGATCTTTTAGACTTGCACAGTTTGTCATAGAAAGCCTGATACTAGTAAGATGTGAGCCCAATCATATTATGGCTACTTTTTGTAAAGTTTTTGGACATTATATATAATTTAAATGACTATTTTATGTTATTTATTTGGATGCATTAGATTTTGTTAATGGATGTGAGGTGACTACAACCTTCACCACATTTGGTCTTTGCCCCACATATGGCATCTCTCCCCTATGTCCATACATATAATGAAAAAGAAGTGATACCAATGAAATACAAGACACGTAGAAGCACTCTTATTTAATCACCAAGCTCGGGAAGAGCTTTAGTTTTTGTATTCAAGCTCCTAATTTTATGTGTTTTGATATTAAATCTTTATGACATCATATTTCAATGATTGTAAAAGCATCAATTTTATGAGTTGAATATTATTTCTTAATTAATTAGTATTACTTGGCTAAAATTGGGATTTGGGCCTAAACTTCAAGGTTTTCCCTTCTTGTAATCAAAATATCTTTCAATCGATCACAATATACTTCTATCTCTTAAAGATATTTTCCATCCAAAAATTCAGATAGGTGCCTCCAACGCCTTATACTTTGGACCACTAGCAGCCAGTCGGGCGGCCAGGTGATGGGACACCATATCTACAAATTCAGAAGTCTTGGGCCTTTCTATCAAGGTAATAAAGAACTGCAATTTTCAAGGCTAGATTAAGATAATAATTCTAAATGAAGAGTTTTTACAGATATTTTAAAAAATAGGAATACAACATTTGAAAGAGATACTTGGTTTGTGGGAAGAACAGAATTGATTATGAAAAAATGGCCATTTAGTTTCAACTCTTTGTAAGATTTGCCATTTTGCAAGTAAAGAATAGTTGCAAATCTTGGGCTACAATTAAAACCAGTGATTAATGACGATAATATTTCATCACTCAAATACAAATTTGGGCATCGATACACTGGCCTCCAAGAAGAGATTCATTCAAGAGAACCTAAAGCAATTCAAATGACAATTCAAGAATAATATGAAGAGGAAAGGGAATGGTCCCAACTGCCTACTAAAATAACAGCATTCATATAATGGCAATAGTTTCATAAAGAGAGATTCCTCTCAGGTCCAAACTTAATCCAACAAGATGTGATAGTACTTCCCTCGACTAATGTACCAAGAAAAAAAAATACACCCATTTAGGTCAATGGCCCTCTTAAATGTCGAGGATCCAATAAGAATGTTTTGAGAAACACCAAGTGTCAAATAGCCTTGTGATCTCTTTCCTATGTGGCAAAAATGCCTGCAACTAGGTGTACCAGAATGTAAACATAGTTGCTCTCGTGTTATACCTATTGCACTTGATATTATGAAAGATTGTGTTAAAAAAAATCAATTACTCTACATGGCACTGAACCTGAACTAAATCTCGTCAAACATTTGATTGTAAAGTTGACCCATCTTCAAATGGCTTTTACTACTAAGCGTTAACTACAGTTTGATATTGACAAAGAGGACATAGGCAACAAGTAAACAGTTTTCAGATCCTCAAGCAAAATACTTAGTAAGCCATGCAATTCGCTTAATAAATATTGTGAATTCCAAACACACTCACATAAGAACCTAATTAAAAACCAATGTCAATGAAAACCTTCATGATTTTTCAAGGAAAGTTGGAAAAAACAGGTTTGTTTCTGAAATGCTTCGAATTTGTTTAAGTTACAATGGCATATAGTTGTCATGCCTCAGACAAATGTCTTCATAACAAGTTAAGAAAAATATTCAAAAATTTTCAAATAAGCATATCCAAGCATATACAAATTCCCCAAATAAGAATAGTTATTTTACCTTTATTTAAACCTTCCCTGTTC
Source organism: Pseudotsuga menziesii (assembly GCA_001517045.1). Taxonomy (NCBI): domain Eukaryota; kingdom Viridiplantae; phylum Streptophyta; class Pinopsida; order Pinales; family Pinaceae; genus Pseudotsuga; species Pseudotsuga menziesii. The sequence continues at coordinate 127,560 of LPNX010883538.1, read as the reverse complement.
CTAACCAAAGAAGGTCCCTAGATATAGATGTCTTAAAAGTATCTCTAGTTAACATTATTTACAGATTGCCTAAAGCAGAAAGATAAAGAAAAGCATGAGGAGCAGTCAATGCCAAAAAACTCATTTATTGCATCTTGCATTAACTACAGTTTGATATTGTCAGAGATAACATATACAACAATTAAACAGTTTTCAGATCCTCATGTAAAATGCTTGGTAAGCATGGCTTGCAATTCGCTAACCTATAGTGAATTCCAAACACGCTTACATGAAAAACCTAAGTAAAAACTAATGTCGATGAAAACCATTATGATTTTTCATAGAAAGTTGGAAAAAACATGCGTGTTTCTGAAACACTTCTAATTCGTTTATTTTTCAACGTATAATGTCATAGCTGTCATCCCTCAAACAAAAGTCTTAATAACAAGTCAATAAAAATATTCAATTTTTTTCAAATAAGCATATCCAGGTACATGCAAATTCCACAAATAAGAATAGTTATTTTACCTTCCGTAAAACCTTCCCTGTGCCTAACGAAAGAAGATCCCTACATATAAATCCATCAAAGTCTTAAAAGCCTCTCTAGTTACACTATTTACAGATTGCCTAAAGAAGAAGGGTCAAGCAAAAGCACGAGGCCATCAATGCCAAAAGACTCACTTATTGTATCTTGTCTACTGGAGGGCTCTCCAGAGTCCAAACAAAAGCCCTTAGAAAATTTTGGGAAACAGCATAATATGTTGCATGGAATAATACCCCAAAGAGAGTTTACAAAAATGGCCATCATGGCAATCGATTAGAGTTTACGAAAATGGTAAATAGGAAACATTTACCACTGTAACCCACCTAAGTCAGCATGACTGTGGCCTTGCATCGAAACACCAGCAGTAGTAATCAGGTCTCGAAATTGCTAATAAAGCTTCAGGTGTCATTTTCTCCAAATCTGACTGTCTCAATGAACTGAAGATATTGTTTCTGTTGGATTCTGCAGTACCCTCACCACACTTTTGCTCATGGACTTCAGACCGCATTTTCTTATAGAGGCGCATTGATGCTATAGCATCCTCACAAGGGTCATGATGACCATTTTGTATCTGGTACCTGTGCCAATCGTATTATAAATCACAGTCACTACTAAGATCAATCATCAAATAAATCACAAGGCAAGAATTATAAAATCCCAGGTTTCATATTGATTAGTATATCTAATTTTGGAATTGTGTCCTATAATATGGAGCTTCAACTTATGACCAGTGATGATAATTGCTAGCCACTGATCAAAAGAGCAAGGCAACTTAATCTAAACACATCAATAGATGAACCTCCCTGAAGACGTCTTCAACAAGACCTATATGTCCTTCAAACTTTCACTCCAAACTCCTGTTTCAAATAATAGAACTCGCAGGAATACCCAAATTGAATAAAGAAAAACTTTTTCCCTAAAATATGGAATAGTTCTAGATTTGCAGAAGGAAAGCACAGTACCCTAATAATCTTTTAGTGAGATAATTGAGAGAGTGACTCGTCTTTCCAGTTTTGCGCAATGGTGGATACTTGGAGGTGTCCCTGAAGATGATTTTATGAAATTATACATTACAATTATATCACAAATAAAACAGGAGCAAGGTAATACTCTAGATTCTGTTGTTAAAGGGTCAAGAAATAAAAAAAATTGGAAAATACAGAATACCTAGTGAGATTACTAGGGTATTCAAGCATTAAACATTGCAAATCATGGTCTAGGCCGTGTCCTACAAGAAGCTTTGCTTTGCCCCCTATCAGGCGTACTCGTGAGACTGTTTCACCATTATACAAAATTTGCTTGACTCTCTCTGCTGCTTCCTTCACTGGCATTGCATCTACAAGATGCTCTGCTTTTATGCCAGTTATGTCAAACCTGCAAAACAAAACGATACTTCACAACTTACCAAGTCTAGAATATATAATTTCCAAGCTGATTTTATACAAGATATTCACTCAATATATCACATTTGCTGCAACTATCCTAAAACAACAGATTTAAATTTTTGTATCAGCAAGGTAGTCCCCGATTTGTCACCTGTAATCTGTGACAGGAAGCTGTGGCTTCACGTATGTCTGAAAAAGCACATTTTCTTCTTCATCAACCAAGCAGACTCTGGCACAGAGGTCAAGTGAACCATCCTGTCCACCACCAACCATCTCACAATCTAGAGCAACAGCAGAAGCTGGACCACTCTTTTCAGCTTGGATACGCTTATTAGCCCGAGAAAGAGAACCAGCTTGAACCTGCAATAACGAGCCAAAAGGAGCTAACATGGAAGATTAGGCCTCAAATTTTCACAACTGTTGTGGTTCACTGACAAACTAAGTAAAGCAAGCACTAAAATTGGAACATCCTACAGTCTATTATTAAGCACACCATAAACCAAAAAAGGCATTCACTTACAGAAGGTGAAGCAGATTGCATTAGGCATGTTGCCTGATGAATGGTGGCTGCTGCAGGGTTATCAAAAACAGTCAAACACAATGGACACCCCCTTTTGCTGAATTCTTCAGAGCATTCAGCTTTAGGCAGAGGACCTGTAACAAAAAATGCACTAAAAGTTGAATTGTAAATGAAAGCATCTTATAGGACCAGAATTCTAGCAATCAAGATCCATCAAACTTGAAATTACAGCAATATCAATGCAGTGCTACCAAGTGAGCATAGTATTAAGTATTAAATATGCTTTACCTATACTGGCTAAGAAAAAATTATGGGCATGCTTGACTATGCCAAGAAAAGATTGAATAGCAACATAGTAGACAACCAGAATCACATTACAATAATAAGATGCTAAATTTGATTGATTTCAAAATTAACCTTTCCTCGACACCTATCCCTGGGAAGAAGTCTGGAGAATCTTTTTAGTGAGATGACTCTTCTTTGGAGATGCTTTGAGGAACATGCCATATAATGTGGACTTCCTGCAGCTGAGGTGCCAAGTCTGAGGAGGTATCTACTCTACCAAAAGTTCAAAACCAAACGAAATTGCACCCAGCCTCATCACTTTGAACCTATGTTGCACAAGTTTCCGGAACGCGGGAACGTATGGAACGTGGGTACGAGTATCGGATACGTCTAGAGGTTTCCCCCAAATTTGTAGGAAACGGCAGGTTGGGAACGTCAAAACATATATTAAAAAAATTAAAAAACATGAGAAGAGAAGAAACATAGAGAAAAAAGAAACATTAACACAAATCGGATGACTTAACTTATCCCTTGTATTACGATTGTAACTAGAACCTCTTAGCAGATGGAAATGGCAATAAAATGAAGATTACCATCAACGTCATTGATTATATAAGGTAGACTCTTTCATTGATTATAGTCCCTATATTTTAGGCTATATGTATGGAGTAAGTTTTTAGTTTTGTGTCAACTATGATTAAAATGTATTAGAATATTATATGTTTACAAAACATTCTATGCCAAGGTATTTGCAAAGGTATATTAATATAATTATTCAAATTTAAATTATTATAAAATAAAAATCAGGATATTTTTATTTAAATGTAATATATGAATTTAGTTTTAAAGTAAGAGTTAAAACCATTTACAATTAGTTAAAAGTTTACTTTTTATTCATAAAGTAAATAATCAAATAAACAAATTTATAAATTATTTTCTTTTATTTAATAATATATAAAAAGTCAAAATAGATTTACATTTATTATTGATTAGCGATAACTGCAATTCAGCGTAGGGATGAGTTAATACTCTAGCACGAGCGTTAAATAGAGATCAGTGCACCAACTCAACAAGGTAGCACGAAAAAGACTTATTGCAACTTAGTTTTCTAGAGATTTTTTTTTTAGTCAACCATATATATGTATGGTCGCAAGGAAATAGGAATGTTGTTAACAACCAACATGGCGATCATGAATGCGCGAAAGTTCCCAACAAAGGAAACGCGCAAAAAGAAGTCCCCAAGTTCCAGATTTTAGAGAGTAAAAGTTCCCAACAAGTTCCCAACCATCCGGAACGGTTCCCATTGAATTGGGAAAGTTCCCTACAAGTTCCAAAGTTCCCTAGAACATCAGAACTTCGGGAACGAGTTTCCTAAAAGCCGGGAGTGGGTCCCGTGCTACATAGCTTTGAACCCATCCCAGGCACAAGGGAAGACGAAAGCAAGATTGGAACCTGAATGAACAGAACATAGGAAACTACAAGAGGCACACTGCAATGATTGGATACCAACTTTGCTTGATTTCAAAATTCATAAGAGAAAGCACCTCCCCCTGCCCCAAAGTCTAGGGAATCTTTTCAGTGAGAATGGAACCCTAGTGAACGGTTTATGCTCTGTCAACCTCACAGTGAACCAAGGTCCCTTGGCAAAGTTCCTATGTTGCACAGGGACACATCCCCACCTTAAAACCCCACATACCTGATGATCCGATGTTTCAGAGACCTAGGAACCCCTTGGAAATGTTTCAAATCTTGCGTAGCCACCATTGGGAACTGAGGTACATTTAAGGGATCATCCCCACGATCTGGATGAAATTTTAGGGGACTGTACCCACGTCCTCAATTTTTCAGGGACTCCTATACATCTCTCATGCCTATATTTTTCTGGTTAGGTTAAAAATTGGCCAATTTTTTTTTAAAATGTCACTGGTAAAATGGGTCACATTCATCTATGAAACTATTGTCTAGTGAAACTTTGAGAGTGAAGCCACCTGTAACAGGCCTCAATGTTCTTCCCTTATGATTTAGTCCCTTTGATTTATTTCAAATTCAGATTTATCAGATTGAAAAAGAGGACCATTAGTATTATTAAGGGAAGAATGCCAAGCTAAATTGTCTGACACAGTTCTTTGAACAACTCCCTGTTCTTGGTTGTAAAAATTGTACTTTGTTATCAGGTATGCATTATGATGTCCAAAATGTGATGTTACTTTGATTGCTGGAGCAGTTTGGAATTGTTTTTTTAAGAGAAATGGATTATTTGTTATGTTACCAAAACTTGCACTTCACCTCATTTGTCTATAGGAATCATTTCAGACATGGGAACTAGTACAAGAGCCTTGGGAAAGACTACAAAAAATGTTTCCTACTAGTTTCCTGTATATAAACTCAGTAATACTCTGTGATATTGCCATATTACAATATTTTGATTTCGTAATTAGACTGTATACTTGGCACTCGCTTATTTCTAAAAGTGGATATTTAGTAAAATAGTTCTATTTCATCATTCATGTCTTTTGTGAATTCTCTCTCTCTCTCTCTCTATATATATATATATTATTTTTCCAAGAAAAAAAGCTTTATATGCGATATTTCAAGAAGAAATCAGAACGTACATAGTTCATGTCTCTCCAACACTACCAGAGCATTAGATCTCTGCTATCATCAAAAAAACAATTCATACGATCACCTAATGTCAGTCTTTACAGTGTTCCCATTGGTGATTATGACAAAAACTGCCCTATCAAAAATAGGAGACCACTTCAAAACAGAAAACAACCTAATTACAAACAGAATTGTGATATAAATTCAGCAGATATTCAATATAATAGTTGAAACTTTTCCACGAGAGATCCTTCTTCATTACTTTCAACTTTGAACGAAAAAACTTCCTGTATATGTAAAGGCTCTTTTAAAGTTTATCTGCCTTTTTATTCAGCTTTCTGAAAACATGATTTAAGGATACATCTAGGAACTTGCTCATTGCCTCTGAACTGTATCCATAATTGAAATTAGGGGTAAATTTTCCAAACTGGATATCAGTTTGTCCAATCAATAATCAGGTTGGAATCTTTCCATTACCGGAATATTTAAGATACCTCTTCCTGAAGCTATTCCAAGCAACAACCATTATGTAAATATTTAATAATCTAGCCCTGTTGTTTGTCCTTTGCCCTATAGATGTTTTAAAAGAAATATAATAATTTCCCTTTATGAAACAAATACCCCAAGTTCCAGATACCCTAGGAGTTCCTTTACATGCACCATAAAAAAAAACCCACACCACAGATTATCTATTTCTGGACACTTTAGTATCTTGGGTGTCTCCCATGAACTTGACCTCCATATTCCACCATATGCAAAGCTAACTTGATGATAAACTTGAATTGCAGGCATTTCCTTACCTAGGAAAGTCACTTTATTTCTTGCTAGCCATATTGCCCAAGCAACTGTGCATGTCTCTCACTTGTGGCCTGAAACAGATTTAGCTTTATACAATCCTTGAAAGCTGGCTGAGATAGTCTCTCCTTCCCACTTTCCATTGCCTACTATTATAGCTTCAATGCCTCACTCCAAACTTCTTTAGGATAGGGACAGTACTAACAAATGATCTACATACACTTTATTGAATTTACACGGAATACATCTTCCTGGGCTTGGCCTTGTCCTATTCTGCGAATTATCCCAGGTTAAAGCCTTGTTGGATAAGACCAGCGAGAGAAAAATTCTTGTTCTTAAAGGGCATTTCAGTTTCCACATTGCTACAGCACCATATGCTTTCTCCTGCTACCTTCTCCATTCTGGTCTCGTACCCTAGTTTTGCTGTGTAGAGTCCAGAAGCTTTGTTCTTTGACCAAATATGAACTCATTTGCTAATTCCCAGTCGAGTTCCAGTAGTAAATAACTTTCCCATCCTTGATTCCAGTTGTAAATAACTCGTATCCTCGTACCCTTGGGCCTCATGGCACTATTGTTTAGGCTGAATACAAACTCATCTGCTAATTCCCACGCGAGTTCCAGTTGTAAATAACTTTCCCATCCTTGACTCCAAATAGAACTGGAACCTTGATCTGCCGCACTTGCTAAGTGATATATCTGTGTATTGTTGAGGACATTTTTTAACTGATCTGATAACCTTAAGTTACCTGACCCATGGATTTTCTCTGATCCTCAGTCTGTTTCCATTAGCAACTTTCCAAACCAACCATCTCCCTAACAGCGGGAAGACTCTCACCAATGCTTTCCAAATAACTGATGCTCCTCCAGAAAGCTTTACTCCTCTTCTTATCCAGTCCTCCCCAGATCCAGGACCTATAAACTTTTCTACCATAACTTTACCCCATAAAACCTTCAATCTGCATAATCCTCCATAGACATTTTGCTGCCAGAGCCTTGCCAAATAGGTGTATATTTTCAGACCACAACCTCCTACCTCTTTTGGCTTTGCAAGCCTAGTCCATTTGACCAGGGAATTCGCTTCTTTTTCTCTTTTCCCGTTCCATAGGAAGCTGAAGAAATTTCTTCTAATCCTGTCCAGCATACCTTTCAGAAAATATGCAACGGGCAACCAATAAACAGTCTGGCATTGATTTTACCATGGTCAACCTCCACCCTATGGACAGCCATCTGTAACATTAGTTTGCCACTCTTCCTTCAATCTTCTCATACAGCCATTGCCAATCTTTAGTTTGTAATGATTAGGTTTAAGATGGAACCCCAAATATTTTAGCCATTATCAAAGGCCGTGAAATTATAGGGCACAACTGGGCTAACTGCCTTTCTTTTCTTTTGTCCAAGCAATTAAAAATTTAAATAGAATAGAAGATTTGTAATTATTCACTTCCATCCCTGTTGCCTTGCAATAGAGGTCAAGAATTTCTTCCAATTCCAAACAACATTACAACATCCACAAATAAAAGATGTGTCAACAAGAGTGACCTTCCCAACTTGATACCTCTGACAGATCCGTACTTTTGGAACCTGTAATTAACCTACTTAGACCCTCTACCACCAGCTGTGATACCAGATGTGCCACCCTTGTGTTTAGGATCCGTGGTTCTGATCCAAATCCACCAAGATCCACCTAGAATCCACCAGGGAAGCAAATCCCCTAGAGAAGGAAATGGAACCTGAGCCTTTGAAACAGATCCCATGAAAAATGAAGTGGATCCTGAAATTTTGAAACAGATCCCAAAACTTCCAGTGCTTTATTGACCCACCAATCCCCCAAAAAATTGTTTTTTAATGGAAAGACTTCCAAATTCCTATAGTCCTAAAGGTTAAAACCCTAAACCCCTTTAATCCTCACCAAGGTCTGATCTATCCTTATGTCAAAATCTGCTCTCAATGTCTTCTCTGAAGATCTGCTCTATGAAGGTCTGCTGTCAAGGTTTTATCTATCATTATGGTCAAGGTCCGCTGTCAAAGATCTGATCTATCCTTATGTTCTACATTGTTGCTCACTTCACCTACACTATTATTTAGACCTGCAATAGCCTTCAAGAAAGCCATTTTTTCACTGCTGATATGGACATGTGGTCGTGGCTCACAAGAACGTTGTTATGGACTCACTTCATGCTCATGCTGAAATTGTCTATAAGATTATCAATGATCATGATAACTTAACAAATTATCAGTTATGGTACATGGATGGCTAATAGTAATATGAATGAGAACTCTCTTGTTTGTTTATAACTTGTAATTTTACTCCTGCGATTTGTGAATGGCTTTGATTCTTAACTCCATTTTATTTATTATATATTTGTATACTTTTCTATGTTAGATTTTCTTAAGATCTGATTAGATTATCTAGGATCTTTATCTGAAAGAATAACAAGTACAGCAAAATGCATAAGATATGAAAAATACACGAGACACAGATTTTCATCGGGCAAACCATAAAGGAGAAAACCCAGCAAACTTCTTCAGAATAGTAAGATGATCAAAAGCAGTAATAAGAAATGTTCAGCAGTTATTTTTCTCTCCTCCTCTAACTCTCTCTCTCTCTCAAATGCCTTAGAGAGTGTGTGTGGTGTGTATAAATGAGAGAGAACGCCTCCCTATTTATACCCTTTCAAGTCACTAACCAAATATAAGACTCGAGCCTACAAGTCATCTCACATGGAGCCCACTTCTCCTAGAGATACCACAATTACATATTACATGATGTTACACTAGGGACTATTGCCTTGACTTACAACGTAGGTTGTACCTCAAGGTCTAGACACAAATTAGACATCCCGTAAAGGGGTAACACACATCCCCAATGGGGATACAAAAACATACAATAATAATATACATCAAATATCTTCTGAAGTTACAAATACATCAACACTCCCTCTTAACTAGGAAGGTATTCTCTCTCTACACAGTCATCAACACATTTGGTCAGGTCTTCAACGCATCATCATCATCACGGAGTCATAGAGTCTTCATTATAGATGTTTCCATCATCTTCTTATAATTTCATCATCGTCTCATACTATCTGTCATCAAAATTTTCTACAATGCCAGCCCTTTTTCATGCTAGATGTAGGCCTAGTCCTCTGCTACTTCTTCAACAGTGCCAGCCCTTTTTCATGTTGGATGTAGGCCTAGTCCTTTGCTAGGTCTTCATCTACAATGCCAGCCCTTTTTCATGCTAGATGTAGGCCTAGTCATTTGCCAGGTCTTCATCATCTCTGCGAGCAAGCCATCAAGTAGGTACATCTCAGGACTTATTATATGCCCCTTGCAAAACCTACAGGATCTCCCAGGACTGATTATATGCCACTGCAAAACCTAAAGGAGCATCCCAAGACTGATTACATGCCTTGCAACACCTGTGTAGCCTACTATTACCTCATCATCTTCAAATCATCTCATCGTCACATGGAGCATAGCCCAGATACACATAACACAACACTTATATCAACGACCATGGGAGGCCTAGCCTGCCACCATGTCGAAAAGGCTCAGCGCTTACATCAACGACCATGGGAAGCCCAGCCTACCACCATGTCGGAAAGGCTCTCAGCTCTTACATCAACGACCATGGGAGGCCCAGCCTGCCACCATGTCGGAAAGGCTCAACACTTACATCAACAACCATGGGAGGCCCAGCCTGCCACCATGTCGGAAAGGCTCTCAACACTTACATCAGGACCATGGGAGGCCCATCCTGCCACCATGTTGGAATGGCTCATGTGTATCTGCGTCTTCCAAACTCATCACTTCCCCTTGGAAGAAACCTCGATTTGAAGTACACCAAGCTTCTCTCTGAATTATTCAAACTTCACTCTGGCCATTTCTAGCATAGAATCACATCAAGACTAATTATGTCCAAGGATAACCTGCGAGCTTCGCCAGGACTGATTACATCTGAGGACAACCTACAGGACTGATTACATGTGAGCAACCTACGAGCTTCGGCAGGATTTTATGCTCAGACAACCTGTCTCACCGACTATGCTAGAACTCATCACTCCCTCTTTCGAGAGATCTTGATCTAGATCACATAATGGAGCTCCACTGCTCCTCTCTGCATCATACAAAAATGCAAGTCAAATCGATCAAATCAAATAGTAGCTTTCAAAAGAAACATACTACCTCACAAATAGCCGAGCAAGTGGCAACATATTTTGCCTCGATTGTACTCAATGCCATGCAGGACTGCATCCTGCCAAACCAGTAGCCCATACTAGATCTCAAACTGAAGAAGCAACCCAAGGTGCTCTTCTTCTCAGTGGTGCTAGCAATCTGAATCAACATAACCATGCAGGTTAGTCTTCTGATTCGTATCATACTTGAGCCCATACTCAACTGTACCCTTCAAGTACCTTATTGCATGCTTTGCAACCATGTGAACATGTCTCGAAGCCATCAAGAACTGGCTCAGGTCGTCCACAGCAAAGCATGTGTCTGGTGACTCTGGTCTTGTATTCGTCAGGCACATTAATGAACAAATCATCTGAGGATACATCGTGGCATCAACCGTCTCTAATGAAGCATCACTTAATAGCTTCTAGTTCAATGCCATAGGTGTGGCCATGGCCTTGCAGTCCATTATCCCGAACCTCGTCAAGATCTCCACTGCATACTTCCCTTGTCCAAGGGAGATTCCATCCGCACTTTGCCACACCTCCATGCCTAGAAAGTAGTGCATCATACCCAAGTCTTTCATCTCGAACCAGGGTCACTAGATACCAAGATATTCTATGTATCCATCTAGGGTCACTGGATACCAAGATCCTCTATCTTGAACTTTGTTGATAAGTTCTTCTTGCACCCATCTGTGAGCTTGTCATCCTCTATAGGTTTTCATCTTCAATCTTGTAGCAAAGGTTAAGATCTTCATCACTCTAGGTGATCTTCAAGCTCCTTATGTAACTGTATGTTCTATCCCATGGGTGCCTTCTGAGCTCGTATAAGGCCTTCTTTAATTTGCACACATGAGTCTGCCTGTCATGTGTCTCAACTCCCAATGACTGCTCTATGTATACTTGACTCGTCACCGCTGCAAGTGTCTCTTCGTAGTCTATGCCTTATTTCTGTGAGAAGCCTCATGCTACGAATCTTGCCTTGTATCCCATGATGTTGCCATCTATTGCATGCTGGATCTTGTAGATCCATATGGAAGACACTATGGACTTCCCTTCAGGTCTCGACACCACATCCTAGACATCATTCTTCTTGAACCGGTACTCTTTGATCATAGTCTCCTTCCCTTTCTTCTTGTCTACTTCTTCATAACTGGAAGGCTATGCATCAATGATGTCGCTCAACAGTGTCACATAACTAGAGTGTGTTTGAGGCCTCTTTCTTTCATTTGAAGTATCGTCATACTATTCTTCATCTTGGATTATTTCTCATGCTCAAGGTGGTCTTCGTCTCTCGAGGTGGATCTACCATTCTCTTTGTATTCTTCTGAAGCTCTTTCTTTCGCTATGGTGTCTCTGACCCGAGAAGCTTCGCGTTCCTCTTCTGAACTGTCATTACTTGTTCTTCGGAATGATCTACAAGTCAATTTTAGTTGCAAGATTAGAACCATATCATAATTTCCAAAATATATTAATAGTGACAAATATATGTCACATAACCATGCAACTATTTTAGCCAATGCTACAACATTCATCCATATCATGTATACATACAGTAACTTCTAGATGCATTCTACCCCAATGTTATTACGAGTGTGTACTACTCATAATATGCCAACAAATAGGTTTTAATCCTAAGTTGCACGAAAAGGGGAAACGGGGACGCGTTGGAAACATGACCCCCCAAAATTTAGGAAACGGGGAAACGTGATATATATATTATAATTATTTACAGATTAAATTCAACATCACATTTAACATTTTTACTCATAATTTCATAAGTGATTCCATAATACAAGTACTAAGTAGTAATATCCAAAAACAACACAATGATTTTGCCCATAAACGATTCCATAATGCAAGTGGAAATAGCCAAAAAACAACCTTCAAAATGAGGTTAAGCCGCTAATACATATATATCCAGATTCCAAAATCAGCCTTTATATATGAGGCTACAAGTACAATACTACATCAACATGAACAATGAAAATATAAAGAAAACATGAGCTGAAGCCCGAAGACTAATAATCATCATGCTCGAGCTCGTCTTCATCCTCCACCAATCTGCAAAACAAAATGGCACGACCTTGACCACACTGTCAATATTCAGCAACCCAACCAGCTCCCAACACAGTGTCCACTTCTTGAGCCTCCACCGTGACCTTTGCACCACCACCATGAGCTGGAAATGGAGGCGTGGGCTGCCAAAGAGCCATGAGGATGAATGAGCCGTCCTGCCCAAGATAATGTATACACTAAATCCAAAGATCCGTGATGATGAACCGTAAGCCTTGAGCTATGCCAATGCACCGTTAGTTATGCAATGGACCATGAGCTGCCAATGAGCGTTGGGGATAATCCGTGATGGCAAAAAGGAGGCATGGGTGTTATTTTATAACAAACCCCAAGGCATAAAGAACATTCCGGAAGCCTCTAAAACCGTAGCCAGAAAAGGCAAAAACCCAAAAAATTAAAAAAAACAAGTGTTTTAGGCGGACTGTGGAAGAAAACGACGGATTTTAGTGAAATTTGATTTGGAAACGGATTTCCAATTTAAGGAAACAAGTTTCCAACACGCGAAATGGTCCCCATCAATTGGAAACGGGTTTCCCTACCGTACGGTACAGGTTTCTAAGTTTCCGTCAGGAAACGGGCTGGAAACGTTGGGGGGCCAAGTTTCCTGCAACATAGTTTTAATCTAGATAAGTAGTAATGGAATGTTGTACAACATCATTGACTTCTTACCCATCATGTGCAATTCAGTAGTATAAATGCAAATACTCAAACATGCATAACACATCAACTGAATATAAACAAATGCATAACCAAACAATATCATGAAATGACAATTGAATACTTATCTTTATTTGTGGGTAGACTCCTTGATCCTTCAGCTTCATCATCTTCTTCATTCATAACAGCACCATTTCTTATCCAAATGCTAAGATGGATAATAGGTTCTTCAAGAATTGAGTCCTTCATATTCTTCATCGCTTAAGGGATCTTCTTTGAATCGTGAGAGCTTGATTTTCAATTGCTCCCATCTTCTCTTCTCTTATTATGAGTCGAGCTTCTTTTTGTGTGCACTCTTCTAGAGTCTGTTGAAGGTAATCAACTTCCTTCTAGCACACATTCCTCGAATGAATGAATCCCGTGATCTTGGGAGGCCATTCAAGGTGTTATAACAATCTCTTATTCTTCTTCAATTGCCTCGTCATAGCATCGAACACTTGCTTTTGGTGTCTTGAAGGATGACACATGAGGGATGAGATGATCTTTAACAGAATCTACAATGATTCTCTTGGCTCTAGCCTTAGCCTCATCTCCCTCTGGCTCTTAGAACTTCCTATTGAAATACTGATCCAAGTCATTTCTTCAAGGATCACGGAGGTCTTCTTCTTCCATACTCGGAATTTGTCAGCTTCACCAAGCTTGTCATCAAGCTGGGTGTGATTGGTCATTTTGATATGAGAACCAAAAAAACAAAAATTTAGATCTTACCGATTTGAGGTGTCCGTCCTGGTTCCGGAGCTGGCTGATCTAGGGTTTGTCAAAGAAACCCAAATTTTCAAAACTTGGAATTTCAAACTTCCGATTGGATAGAAATATGGGCCTCTTCAAAGCGAGCTATCCAATGTACTCCTTTTCTGCAAACAGTGGAAGGAAGCTCCTGAAACAGGAAGTCCTAGTTTTCCAATTTCTTTAGGAGAAATGACTGATATTGATTCTGTTGTATCAACGAAGTTTTGGATCCTTAAAGTCTGAAACTTCTCACCGTGATAGCCTGATAAGTCTTCTTTCCAACCCCACAGGTTAGAGCAAAAATGGATTCTCCAAGTGGGGCTTATTCGGATTTTCACAAGGTGACTGTCTTGGAGACTGTTCAGCATAGCTAACTTGTACGGACTGCCACGTGTCACTGTTTCACATTCTGGGTCTGAAAAGCATACCATAGAAACCACAGTCTGTGCCCTACCTGCAACATCATGCCAAATTTCGTTTGGACCTTCCTAGCCCGAGATATAGCAAATCTCCCTAGGTCACCTATTTATGACTGTATTCTTGAGGTGGCTGGAACCTTGATTTGGAGGAACCATATCTCCTGAAGTATAGTGAATCTGAAGCTAAAACTTTTACAAAAGGTACAACAAGAATTTCTCTTCGGCCTGTAAAAGTTTTGGATTCTGAGCCTTCTCCAATATCGCGTTATAGCGAAAGTGCTAGAATGACTAAATTCAGTCTTCTAGGGTTTTCAGGCATGAAACCCTCATTTGCATTAGCTGCCATTGTAGTTGTATTTCGGCTATACGGTGAAACTTCTTTGATTCAGAAACTGCTACCACCAATAGATGCGCCCTAGAGAGGCGAGTTAGCCTAGCCCTCCTTGCTTGATGATCTATGGAGAGAACACCTTCAACTAGGAAGCCCTAGTTCCCGCAGCTACACAGTGCCTTCTTTCAGAGAGGCTCTGATACCATGTTAGATTTTCTTAAGATCTAATAAGATTATCTAGGATCTTTATCTGAAAGAATAACAAGTACAACAAAATGGATAAGATATGAAAAATACACAAGACAAAGATTTTCATTGGGGAAACCATAAAGGAGAAAACCCCGCAAACTTCTTCAGAATAGTAAGATGATCAAAAGCGGTAATAAGAAATGTTCAGCAACTATCTTTCTCTCCTCCTCTGGCTGTCTCTCTCTCTCAAATGCCTTAGAGTGTGTGTGGTGTGTGTATAAATGAGGGAGAGCGCCTCCCTATTTATACCCTTTCAAGTCACTGACCAAATATAAGACTCGAGCCTACATGTCATCTCACATGGGGTCCACTTCTCCTAGAGGAATCACAATTACATATTACATGATGTTACACTGGGGACTATTGCCCCGACTTACAACGGAGATTGTACCTCAAGGTCTAGACACAAATTAGACATCCCGTGAAGGGGTAACACACATCCCTAATGGCAGTACAACAACATACAATGATAATATACATCAGAATATCTTCCGAAGTTACAAATACATCAACATTCTCTACTCACCATTTCCTTGCCATATATATGTTTTGGCTTTTCAAAAATTTGGAGAATCTGTATCTGTATCTTGGTAACTTAGGCCACCAGTAAGAATAGGAAAGGGGGAATTGAGCACCCCTTCCTAAGTCCCCTCATAGCATAAAAGAAACTGGAGGGAGATCCATTTATTAATACTGCAAAAGAGGCTGAGGGGAGACAACCCAATATCTAGTTCACAACTTGGACCTTCATTCCTATTTGAATTAACAACATCTTGAGATATAACCAACATACTTTGTCATATGCTTTAGCTCAACCAAATTCATCGCATAAGACGAGAGTTTCCTTACCTCTATTGTATGAAGACCTTCTTGTGTTGTTCCCACAACATCATGTATTTGCCTGTTGTAGAGAAACATGACCTACTCTTTTGTGTCTATTTGCCAGGACCTTCATTATGATTTTGTACACTAAATTGCAAAGGGAAATAGACCTATAGTCTTCAAAAGTCTCTAGTGCATTCTTCTTTGGGATTAAAGCTATAAAAGTTGCATCTAGGGCTCCCAAAACCTTTCCAAAAGATGTAGTGTCTTCTATTAGAATTAATAACTCTTCTTCCAAAAAAATCAAAGAAACCCAAATAAAGTTCCATTGTCCATACATTTGGCCCTAGGCTCTCTTTGCCTTTCATAAAGTACTCTAAGGATGCCTTTAGTTCCTGTTTTGTAACAACTGCATCTAACTCCTCATTTTGCCAATCATATATCATCTTTGGAAGGAGTGAAGCCACTTTTAGGATCTTTGCTATATTGGGTCTGGGAGGTTCTCAAAACAAGTTCTTGAAGCAACTGATTCCTTCTTTTGTTATTTCCAAGAAGGAACTAACTTTAGAGCCTCCTTGCTTTCTTATATACCTCCTAAGCTTGTTTTTATACCTTCAATTAACAAAGATGAATTTATTAATTCTAAAGAATCTATCCAACCCTTTTGTTCCTGGAAAATAACTCCCCAAAAAACGCTAGGGCACTTAACCCTCATTCTGAGAATGGTACCTAGTGTAAAGCAAGGGGTGCCAAAGTTCCAAGTACCTTTCCCTAAGGGAATCGAAGAGAATCAAACCCATGACCTCCCCTACATCGAGGGGAGAGATCTCACATCTTACCCGTGACCACTTGAGCTAACCCTTGAGGCTAAGAATCTTTCCAACGTACTTGTGCTACCTCTTACATAGTGTCCTGAATCTTAATAATATCTTGCCTATATTTAGACAACAATATTTTTAGGGCTAACTTCTGATGGGAAACCCCTACCTCTCGCATTCGGTAAGAGAATTATCATTATGTCACTTTGTTTGAGTTCAATCTTGTTCTAAGGCCACCCTTAATAGTCAATTGTTTACCTTCCTTCACTTCCTTTTTGCCATGGATGGGTAGGATTTTGTCACATACTTAAATCCAGAAATTCAAAGAAAAGATAGAAAAACACAAGAGAGAATATATAAAATAGATAGCTATGTTCACTTGCCTCTTCAAGGGAGCAACCTCCAAGAGTAAAGCTCCAAGAACAATCACAATTATTGACTCCCATTACATAAGTACTAGTCTATATATAGTGCTTCAATAGCCAAAGGACTAGCTACTTGTGGTCCCACTATTAATGAGGTTCAACCACCTAGAAACCTTTATTCAATAAGGAAGACCCTTTTACATTAAGACACTACCCACTAACTAACTAATGGGCCTTATGGCCTTG
>LPNX010883538.1:12844-110408 GCA_001517045.1 Pseudotsuga menziesii | reverse complement strand
TATTATTTTATTATTTTAACCATTATTTTATTATTTTAACTATTATTTTATTATTTTCCTTAGGAGGCCCATTTTAGACCCCAAAATTCCTCTAATGGATAAAATAGGGGGGTTAGGACCCTAGCATGCCCTCCCCCTCCAAAAGCAACCTCGTTCTAAAGGCTGGAGATGGGAAACTACTGTAAAAGGGCTAACGGTTCCCAAGCATCTTTTGGCTACATATCCTTCCAATGGGGTAGAACTTCCTTGACTATGAACTAAAGTAGGTGACGCTCTCATTTGGTCAAAATGGTTGTGGGATGAATCCAAATGGAACCTTCTGCATCGAGTTCTTGTAATGGGGTTTGAACTCAACAATTCTCACCCACACCCTTCTTCAAATAAAGCACATGAAATACTAGGTAGATCTTTTTGTGCTTCGAGCGCTAAGTTGTAATCCACTTGACCCATGCCTTAAACAATCTTATATGGACTATAAAACTTTGGTGACGGGTCGTTGGATACCAAGTGAATGTTGGAATCTTCCTTAAGTTGCTTGATGAGTTGAGATGTAGTAACATTGGTGAGCCATTTTTGTCATGCTTTTTTTCTATCCATTCCTGTATCAGAGAAGATAAGTCAAAGAGGGATCCCTCTTCCACATTTCCTTGATAAAGCATTTGCAATAACTTTATCTTTTTCCTTTTTGTAGACGATCTTGTAATCATAACCAAGCATCTTGATGACCCACTTATGCTACTCTGAGAATGACAACCTTTGTTCCAAAAAATACTTCAAACTACGGTATTTTACCTAGAAATGTTTTCCTAGGAGATATTGTCGCCATGTGTTGACTGCATACATTTCTTCCTTGTAGGTAAACTTCTCTAAATCCCTATCACCCCAACTACCCACCGGTAAATGCTAAGGGTCGTCCATATTGCCTTAAGATTGCACCTAAACCTTTTCTAGAAGCATTACATTCTAATACAAAGGTCTTATTAAAACCAGGCATGACCAAGACCAAAGTGATGCACATGACATGCTTCACCCCAACTGCCCACTAGTAAATGCTAAGGGTCGTCCATATTGCCTTAAGATTGCACCCAAACCTTTTCTAGAAGCATTACATTTCGATGCAAAGGTCTTAGTAAAATCAGGCATGACCAAAACCAAAGTGATGCACATGACATGCTTTAAAATTACAAGCGCTTTTTTGTCACTTTGTTCCTTGCAAAAGCACAAAAAATCAGGACACATGTACCCATTCTCTATTGATTCTTTAGCAGCATCGAGAGCCATTCTCTGGGAGAACGGAGGCACCTGGTCAATTACCAAGAATTTGATTCTAGTCTTAGACTGAATCTCAGCTTGGGGCTGAGAGCCATTCTCTGGGAGAATGGAGGAACCTAGTCAGTTACCAGGAATTTGATTCCAGTCTTGGGCTGAAGCTCAACCAAGGGCTATGAGCCATTCTCTGGGAGAATGGAGGCACTTGGTCCATTACCAGGAATGTGTTTCCAATCTTGGACTGAAGCTCAGCCTGTGGCTAAGAGCCATTCTCTGGGAGAATGGTGGTACTTGGTCACTGGGATATGGGACCTTCTCAAGGAACTGGACACCCCTTGTTGAAGTACCTAGCACATGATCTTGGTGTCAGCAAGGAGAACAAGAATAATCTTCCTTATTTATGATGATGCGCTTTGAGTTGGCACGTGTGGACCATACAGACCAAGAGAAGGGTCTTAGGTGACTTGTTTAAGGAGCTATGGTTATGGAACCCCCATGAAGGTCCAAGAGCCCACCAGTGAAGGTCCAAGAGCCCACCAGTGAAGGACCAAGATCCCACTAAGGAAAGACCTCAAAAGATTAAAAGATCAAAAGATTAAAAGACCAAAAGGTCAAAAGACCACAAAAGGTCAAAATAACAAAAGATTAAAAGCCCCTAAGAGTGGTTTCCTTAACTTATGGATTTATCTTTCTGATTGATCGATTATAAATAGAAAAGCATTCTCACTTGAGAAACACACTTCACATGATCTCCATCATTGATCCAAGAAGACTATTTTTTTGGGTTTAATGCTGGTGTTTTTCTCTCTCTCTTCACCTATGAAGGTCTAGTTCAGTCTTGGGAGCAGGGGCAAGGGTATTAAAGGTTATGGGAGGTACTCAGCAGTACTGTTAGGGTTGTCTCTAGCACACAAAAGCCCTGCTAGGGCCTTCTCCAATCAGCCAAGCCCTGTTTAGGGCATGTTCCAAGCACCCAAGCCCTACTAGGGGTTGACCATAGCGTTCAATGAGCACTTGAATCCCTTATTAGGGCTTCATCAGACCACAATGGCATCCGACAGCCCTACAAGGGCTTATACTGAGGCACTCAAAGACACCAAGCCCTGCTAGGGCATTAATTCAGTCAACAACACAGTCAAGAGTCAGCAGTAGCCTCAGAGGTTGTCAAATCAGTCAACATCAAGCTTAGTCTTAGTTAATGCATTAGGGTTTGGATGAGTTTGACTGGCGGCAGCAATTATCTTGTTCAGGACAGTCATCTTCTAATAGTCTTCTCTTGGTATGTATGTCCCAGAGGCAAAGTTATCTTTGATGTTAAATTCTGCTCTATATCTAGTATCTAC
The DNA here is from genome assembly GCA_001517045.1 of Pseudotsuga menziesii. NCBI lineage: Eukaryota > Viridiplantae > Streptophyta > Pinopsida > Pinales > Pinaceae > Pseudotsuga > Pseudotsuga menziesii. The sequence goes on along the minus strand of LPNX010883538.1, from coordinate 107,796 downwards.
TCATGTAAAAACTCAGTCATCTCATATTAAGGAAGATTATTCTCATTGGGGTTTTATCCCTTTTAAAGGTTTCCCCAAGGTAAACTTTTTGTGTTCCTGTGTTGATTGTTTCTTCTTTCCTGCTGGTACATTACTTTATCTACTGCTGGTACATTAAATTATTTACAGTCTGTCTACTGCTAATATATCATGATAAGGGTTTGCTAGAAATTGTAAAAAGTGACTGTTGCTACTATCAAATCAGAGCAAAGGAAGTGAAGAAGCACAGTTTTGAGTAGGTTACTGTTGCACACGTGATCTTGGTTCAAGTTTGCAGGCTTGTTTCAGCCATAGTGGAAAAAATCGACATTCGCAAAAAATCGGCGAGGGTCCAGAAAACATCTTCTCGACAACATCGGCAAAAATCGGCAAACCGCGACAAGCATTAAAAATGCAAAATTAGCACTTTAATAGGGTCAAAATTTGCTTACCGATTTTTGCCCTATTCACCGATTTTTATGATTTTTCCCGATCTTTCCCGATTTTTTCAGATGTCTGAATTTTTGAAAATTCGCGATTTTTTGGGACATCGCCAAATTTTCGGTGATTTTTTCCACTATGGTTTCAGCATATGGCTTCAATAACTTTCAGACCAGAGGATAGACTTGAAGGGTCACCCAACTTCAATTCTTGGAAAGCAAGGATCTTGGCTACCTTAGGAGGAGAATGATCTTGATTACTTGGCCATCGATGGTGCAAAAGAACCCACCACTAATGCAAGAAGAGCATCCTACAAGAAGAAGCAAGCCAAGACAAGAAGAATAATTTATGACTTAATCAAGGACAGTTTGATGACAACCACTACTCCATTAAACACTGCCAAAGAATGGTTTGATACCTTGACCAACCTATATGAAAAGAAAGCTCCCAGCCAAAAAAGAGTCCCGAAGAACAAGCTTCGTACAATGAAGATGGAGAAGGATGAAGGTGTGGCTTCATTCTTTACAAAGATCTCCTAGGTAAGAGATCAACTCTTAGCTATTGGTATTAAAATAGATGATGATAATCTTGTTCAAAGTGTTGTTGATGGTCTTCCTAGTTCTTGGTAAACTTTTCTCTCTATTGTAAATGGCCGTGAAGTCTAGCCAAACTTTGAAAGACTATGGCATGATTGCTTACAAGAGGAAGGAAGGATGCAAAGCAGAAATGGTAACCTCAAGGAAGGGAATCTTTCCCTTGCTGCCAAGACAAAGAAAAGCAAGAAATTCTTCCATCAAAAGGACAAGGGTAAGAAGCCTCAAGGTAAGCACATTGATTTATCTAATTTTGAATGTTTCAATTGTCACAAAATGGCACATTATGCCAAAAATTGTAGAAAGGCAAAGAAGAACGTAAGAAGAAGAAAAACAAGAACCAAGAACCAAAGATCAAGAACCAAGAAGAGAATATTGCAGTGTTCCACGGGGAGGCGTCTCCCAAGGTCGAGGGTGCTTCCCACGCCCCGGGGTCTGGGAGCCTCCATGGGAAACGTTTCCCAGTGCCCCCCATTCCACTAAACTTGGGGAAACACAGGTCTAGGAGTTTCCTAGGTTGGGGGCTCCCACACGCTCCCTCCTGAAAATGGGGTTCTCCCACAGGCCCCCACCCCCTTCGAATTTTAAAATTTTTTTACTTAAAAACAAAAATGGTCCATCTTAAATTTTAGTCTTTTACAGTAAATGCATTATAAATCAAAACAGAAACAAAGATCGATATGATATGCTTGGCTATATCATTACATTTACATTACACTAAACTCTTCAGGAACATAAGAGTTTATATGTTGGGGTTCATATTTTTATTATTTTTCTATTTTTTTATAATTTTAGAGACCCCGACACCCCCCCGTCCCCCAAAATACCCCAACATTTTGGGGTGTCTCTACATGTCCCCAATGTGCGTTTCCCCGCTCCCACGCTCCCGCGTCCCGAAAACTTGGTGGAACATTGGAATATTATTTGATTTCAGCCCTCTCCGGATCCATTACTAATAGTACTGAATCTTGGTTGGTGGACAATGAAGCTTCCAAACATATGACAAAGTTTCGTGAAGCTCTTACAAACTTCAGAAAAGAGAAGTTTACTACTCAGGTGGAACTCAAAGATGATACCAACTATGAAATTGAAGGAATTGGTTCAGCATCCTTTCAACTCGACTTAGGGACTACCTTGCATATCGAAGAGATATTATATGTTCCCGACTTCAAGAAAAATCTCCTCTCAATTGCAAGTTTAGAAAATAAAGTTTACAGAGTAGTCTTCATGGATATAAAGGCTATCCTATGGCCAAAGAATGAAGAACTGAGTTCAACAATGATGATTGGAGTTCGAGAGGGAGACCCTACAAAGCATCCGAACATTCCATTCAAGCATTGGTCCACGGCACAATCAACCCATGCGAGTTATGGCATCGAAGGTTCGAGCACCTTCATTACAAGGCTCTTCCCAGTTTACAAAAGATGGTAACAGGTATGCCTGAGTTTTCTTATGAGCATATGATGGTATTTGTAGATGTTGTGCTCTTGGAAAGAATGCCAAGAATTCCTTTCCTAACAGTAGTAGCAGATCTAGAAAGATTTTGGATTTAATTCATTCAAATATATGTGGACCTATGACTTCACCTTCTGAGTGGTTGTTTGTATTATGTGATTTTCATAGATGATTGCTCCCGCAAATCTTGGATTTATTTTCTAAAGACTAAAAATAGAACTTTTGATAAGTTCAGACTTCAAGGCACTGGTTGAAAATCAAACAAGTAGGCACATTTGTATCTTGAGGTCAAATAATGGGGCCGAGTTTGAATCTCACCAATTAGATGATCTTTGCCGAGAAGCAGAGATCAAGAGGGAGCTAACTATGCCTTACAACCCTCAACAGACTGGGGTTGTGGAAAGAAAGGAAAGGACAATATGTGAAGCTGCCAAAGCCATGTTAAGTGATATGGATCTTCCTCTATCTCTATGGGCTAAAGCTGCCAATACTGTTGTATACATTCAAAACAGAAGCCCTCATGCTATTTTGGGGGAAAAGACTCCAAAGGAAGTATTTACAAGTAAGAAACCAACAGTTAATTGCATGAGGATTTTTGGAACTCCAGTCTATATCCATGTGCCAAAAGAAAAGAGAACAAAATTGGAGCCTTCCAAAAAGAAAAGGTATATTTGTTGGCTATAGTAAAAGCTCAAAAGCTTATAATATCTATGTTCCTGGTCAAAGATACATTGAAGTCAGCAAATATGTGATATTTCATGAAGAAGTTGCCTTCCGTCATTCCAGAGAGCTTCCAAATGATTCAAAATGTCCTCCTTCGGAAGCTCTAGATTCTCCTCATTCAGATGATCAGAGGGAAGAGAACGATGAGGCTTCAATTCTAGATGTTGCCATAGAATCAGAGAAACCTACTAAAGAATTGCTTGAGATTCCTCTTTCCAAGAAAAGACCTACTTGGTTTTGTGAAACTCTACAAGAAGCAAAAAAACATAAAGCTCCTTCAGGAACTTTAAGAGAAAGCAAGAAGCCTCAAAAGTAATCTAGTCTTATAATTCAATTGGGCCACATCATTGATGCAAAACTTGCCACTTATGAGGAAGCAACCAGTCAACAAGTATGGAGAGATGCAATGACAAAATAGTACAATTCCATTATGAAAAATGATGTATGGAAAGTTGTCCCAAGACCAAAAGGGAAGTTTGTAGTGACTTCTAAGTTGTCAAACATGGTGTTGATGGTAGTATTGAAAAATACAAAGCATTGTTTGTGGCTCGTGGATTCTCTCGAAAGGATGGCATAGATTATGATGAAACCTTTGCTCCAATTACCAGATACACCACCATCAGAATGGTTATCTCCCTTGCTGTAGTTTTGGAATGGAAACTTCATCAAATGAACATGAAGACAGCTTTACTCAATGGAAAGGTAGAAGAAGAAGTCTATATAGATTAGCTATAAGGTTGTGTGATCCATTGGAAGGAATCCTATGTTTGGAAGCTGAAGAAAGCCTTGCATGGACTTAAACAGGCTCCAAGGGTCTGGTATGCAAGAATTGAAAGTTACCTTCATAGCTTGAGTTTCTCCAAGAGTGATGCTAACTCCAACCTGTATTTCAAGGTTGTTCAAAACCATCCCTTGATCTTGATCTTATATGTCGATGACCTGTTCTTTACTAGAGAGGAACAACTGATAGCTCAGTGTAAGAGGGAGCTCACTTCAGAATTTGAGATGAAGGATCTGGTATCCACTATTTTCTTGGTCTAGAGGTCTGGCAAAAGCTAGATGAGATCTTCCTTTCACAAGGGAAGTATGTAGTTGATATATTACGAAGGTTTGGGATGCAAGACTGCAAGCCCAGGAGCACACCTATGACATCAAACTTGAAGAAGCTACATGTGTCAGCTTCTTGTTCAAAGTCAATGTATCCTACCTTGTAATGGCAGCTTATTGGATCATTGATGTACTTGGTACATACCAGACCAGATATATGTTATGCAGTGGGTCAGTTTATGTCTTAGCCCAAGCACATACATTGGATCGTTGTAAAACATGTACTTAGATATCTATGGGACACTATTGCATATGGACTCAATTATACTTCTAGCAGTGGAGTGATGTTACTTAGTTATGTTGACTCTGATTGGGCAGGCAGTGCAGTAGACCGAAACAGCACATCCAGGTATTGCTTCAGTATGGGATCAGCCATGATCTCTTAGTCCTGTAGGAAACAATGTTTCATAGCTTAGAGCATAGCAAAAGCTGAATATATTGCTGCTAGTGATGCCTGCCGAGAAGTCGTGTGGCTTAGGAAGCTCCTTTCTGATTAGTTCGATGGAAAGCTTGAGCCAACTATTATCCATTGTGATAACCAAAGTTGCATGAAGCTTTCAAAGAATCCAGTGTTTCATGACAAATCGAAACACATTGAGATGATGTATCAGTTCATCAGAGATATGGTCCAAAGAGGTGCCATGAGACTTCAGTACATTCGTACAAATGAACAGATTGCAGTGTTATCCACCAATTCTGCACTTAGTGGATTTCCAGTGAGCCGCCAGCTATTGAACATGATGCATATTCATTGCAAGAGTTTAGAAGTTCAGTGTGTTCCAGAGTTAGCCAGTTTTGGCTAGCCTTTTTTTATTTTTTTGTGGAAATGACCATGCCCCATGGGGTTGTAATAAAGTGTGCTAGTAGGGGGGTCTTGAGTGGCTCGGTTCCCTTGGACTTAACAAACAAATAGGGTATTCCAAGGAGTTTTTTCCCTTGTCAATTATTTCTTTGCCTTTAGCCAAGTTATAAACGATGAGTTTTTCTCCCGCTACCTCCAAAGCTGGAATGCCCAAATTTGGCGGTTAGGCCTTGGAGAGTTATTAGAGTCCACCATTAAAATATGAACCTACTAGACACTATTGGTATGTTCTATGGTCATTTCTTACATCCCGAGATGCATCAAAACATTGTCCGAAAAAAAATTCTCGAGCGTCCCTAGATTTTTTATTTTTTATTTTTTGACTATAGAGAAATAATTAAAATTTTCAATTAATCAAACCATTTTTCCTATGGTTTAATTGAAAATTTTCAAAATGTAATAATTAAGTGATCTGGGGGTGGATTTTGGCAAATAAAGACCTATTTTCTAAACCAAAACACTCATTTAACCCCTATAAACATTTATCCTAAGTTTAAAGTGATTATTTATCACTTAAGTGAAATTCTCTCCAAAAAACGCAGAAAGTGAATAAAAAATTAGAAAATGGGAAAATATGGAGAAAAAACACATCCCTAAATCAGTGGGAACTTGTCCCATACATGTTCCAGGTTAACTAAGGATGATGTTGGGGCTAATTGGAGACCAAGTCAAGATCAAATCAAGCCGAATCCAATCAAATCCATGAGGGGGCGAATTTCTCTTTATAGGGGCACATTTAGCCATGATAGAGCTCGCCTCTTATTGTATATGTGTCATAGAAAGAGGCAAGGGTGACCTACCTTGTAAGAGGTGTCATCTAACACCTCTAGTTCACTATAGTTCGCCCCCAATCATCTCAAAAAGCTACAACACTTGGCAAATTCGCCCCCCTTGGGGTTTGCTCTCATTTTTCCTATTTAAGCGAGGCCTTCTTCCTCATTCCAAATGGAAGCAAAGAACATCTGCTCATGTACTCTGTTGTTACTATTTGAATAAAGTTAAAGGCTTTGGAGGCTTATGAATGTGATTCTGTGGGTGCATACTTTTGGTGGATAAGGTGATATGGTTGCATTTCTGTCATGCTTTGTTCTTTCATAATTAATTTGGCTTAGAAGGTTATCTTAGAGCACGTAGAGTAAATATTTGCAGTTGTCAATGTATTTACTTACTCTTTACTCTTAGCAATTTAAGAAGGCATGTTTTATTAAGTTATAGTTCATGCTTTTTTGGTTTCTAACCGTGAATAGTACCAGATCTAATATGTTTGTTGCAAGTGTGATAGCTTTTGTTTGCAGATCACAATTCCGAGTTAAAGGGTGAGCTCAACTGCATCTCCTTTTCTTGGATCTAGAGCAAAACACTTGTGGTCTCACATTCAAACTTCCAAGTTTTCCAAGAGATTCAAGCTGGAGTAGTTGTTATCGCTTCTTTCGATAAAAAACTCAAAATCTCCCTCTCTCCCGGTTACCTTTTCTATTATGCTTAAGAAATAGATTTGTCTTACATACTTATTACTTGGAATCTATCTTTCTTTAAGTATTCATATATGATATGTCATCAAAGAACTTCATCTAAGCTTGGAAAAATAATGCTTTTGGTTCAAAATTTTGAAAATTTTTCTAAGTATAAATTTTTTCATTTTTTAAATTTTTTTCATTATCTTTCCCATTGTTTTCTAACATTTCTTGTTTGCTGGTTTTTAGCAGGGTTGCACGTAAAAGTGGATTTTTGGAGTGACCAAGACCATCAAGGAGGCCCCAGAACCATCAAGTGGACACCCACTTTGCTATAGTGCCTCGGTGCATCGTTGTGAGCTCTTAGATCCAATTTTAATGGACTAAGAGGCACTCCATCTTCAACATAAAGGGTTGTAAAAAATTAAACGAGAGCAGTGGGGTAACCAACGTCCACATCCCATCCTCCCTGAGGGGATTTGCGTCTTTGGTCATTTTTCATGAGATTGCTTTTTCTAACCCCACCACTTCACACACTCACTTTTTTAATGCAGAGTGTATACTTCTTTCATATTTCACTGTTTAATTCATTGTTTTATTTTTGCAAAAGTAATTTAGACATAAAATCATTCTTCGTCGCCACGAATTATGCTCTCCCCTCCACCCAAAGGCTTTGCCGATTGGTGGAGGTTGATAAGAAAAGTGATGCATAAGTTTGGCCAACATATATCTTGCATCTGTAATGTTTTATTTCTTTCATGTTCTAACTTTTTTAATAAAATAAACCCAAAGTTTCTTGAACTTTGTTGAAAAGCAAGTCAAGAGCGCTCTCTGTCAGAAAATTGTTATTGTTAGTTTTAGCTTAGCTGTTTTTCTATTAATCTTTCATAAATCTCTCGAATCTCACCTTTAGGCGAATCAAGAGTGCTCTCTGTCGGAGGGTTGTTACAATCTTCACATCTAATTAAAATCAGAATAAATATTTGCGCTACGTTGTGTATGCTCTACCCATTTGGGATACCCAGAAGCAACCGTAGACTTGTCCAATTTTCACATTTTAATCCAAGTCACCCTAATAAAAGTAACCACCGAACAAAGATAAGTGAAAATACGACACTTCGGTTAGATTTTGTGTGGGCAAATTCCGCCTGGGGAACTGTACTTAGATCTTGGGGGCACCGTTAGGCTACATCCCTGGTTGGTGTAGTGTTGAACACGCCCTTGGGACTTTGGCAGCCAACATGTCTTCGTACGGAGCCACCAAAGCCTAAATTCCGGACATATCTCCAGTACCGCAAGGTATATCTTGGAGATCCCCTTTCCCTGTAATAATCAACTCACCTTTAAAAACTTACATTAAAACTTACCAAGAAGCACTTGCAAAACAATCTCTTGCACACTATTTGGCACTGGTTTTCATTTTAACTTGCTTATTGTCTGTCTAAAGCATCGCACCATTTAAATTATCTATTGATTCATATCATGAATGCTTTGTTTTAGCTGTGTAACTGTCGAAATTATTCATTTCCATTTTACTCGCACATGTTCACTTGGTTCGGTTTTTTGTAAGTGTTTATCACAAACTCCTAAACAACACCCATCCGCATCATACACTTAAAAGAAAAACATCTTTAAAAAACTTGAGCCTTGGAAACTCTTTAGGGACTACCCCCCTGGCTTCGTTAGGAGTTTGCCAAAAAGTAGGACTCGAGATCAGGTGACAGCACCTGACTCTTTGCTTGCCCCCAAGGGCCGCACCTCTCCCTTCTGCCAGGAGACAGTCGTTCGAAAGATTCTCGGCTGACGATGTGCACATCGGTGGGCAACATGTAGATGTGTTGACCAACCCTTTATCATTGATGAAGTTTGTATACTTTCGAGACAAGCTTGGTATTGTAGAGAATGCCTCTCTCACTGAGAGGGAGTGTTGATTTTTTAGCAGCATCGAGAGCCATTCTCTGGGAGAATGGAGGCACCTAGTCAATTACCAAGAATTTAATTCAAGTCTTGGACTGAAGCTAAGCCTAGGGCTAGGAGCCATTCTCTAGAAGAACGAAGGCAACTGGTTAGTTACCAGGAATTTGATTCCAGTATTGGACTAAAGCTCAGCCTGGGGCTAAGAGCCATATTATGGGAGAATGGAGGCACTTGGTCAATTACCAGGAATGTGTTTCCAATCTTTGACTGAAGCTCAACCTGGGGTTGGGAGCCATTCTCTGGGAGAATGGTGGCACTTGATCAGTGGGCCCCTATGGGACCTTCTCAAAGGACTGGCCACCCCTTGTTGAAGTACCTAGCACATGATCTTGGTGTCAACAAGGAGAACAAGAATAATCTTCCTTATATATGATGATGCACTTTGAGTTGGCACGTGTGGACCATAGAGACCAAGAGAAGGGTCTTAGGTGACTTGTTTAAGGAGCTATGGTTATGGAACCCCAGTGAAAGTCCAAGAGCCCACCAATGAAGAACTAAGAGCCCACTAAGGAAAGACCTCAAAAGATTAAAAGATCGAAAGATCAAAAGATTAAAAGACCAAAAGGTCAAAAGACCACAAAAGGTCAAATGACCAAAAGATTAAAAGCCCCTCAGAGTGGTTTCCTTAACTTATGGACTTATCTTTCTCATTGATAGATTATAAATAGAGAAGCATTCTCACTTGAGAAACACACACTTCACACGATCTCCGTCGTTGATCCAAGAAGACGGTTTTGGGGGTTTAATGCTAATATTTTTCTCTCTCCCTTCACCAACGAAGGTCTGGTTCAATCTTGAAAGCAACCGCAAGGGTATTAAAGGTTAGAGGAGGCAGTCGACAACACTGTTAGGGCTATCTCTAGCACACAGTAGCCTTTCTAGGGCTTTCTCCACTTAGTCGAGCCCTATTTAGGGCTTGTTCCAAGCACCCAAGCCCTGCTAGGGCTTGACCACAGTGTTCAGTGAGCATCAACAACCCTTATTAGGGCTTTATCATCTACCACTGTGGCATCCGACAACCTACAAGGGCTTATTTTGAGGCACCCAAAGACACCAAGCCATGCTAGGGCATTAATTCAGTCAACAACTCAATCAATATTTAGCGACAGTCTCAGAGGTTATCAAATCAGTCAACGACAGCCTTCGTCTTGGTCAATGCATTAGGGGATCAGTTTGACTAGTGGCAGCAGTTATCTTGTTCAGGGCAGTCATTTTTAATTGTCTTCTCTTGGTATGTATGCCCCAGAGGCAAAGTTATCTTTGATGTAAAAGTCTGCTCTATATTTGATCATGTAAAAACTCAATCATCTCATATTAAGGAAGATTATTCTTGCTAGGGTTTTATTCCTTTTAAAGGTTTCCCCAGGGTAAATGTTTTGTGTTCATGTGGTTGATTGTTTCTTCTTTATTGTTGGTACATTACTTTATCTATTGTTGGTACATTAAATTATTTACAGCCTATCTAGTGCTGATATATCATGATAAGAGTCTACTAGAAATTGTAAAAAGTGACTGTTACTGCTATCAAATCATATCTATGTTAAAAATTTAACATTCCCTTCTTGCTTTAAAACCATAATCACCGAGGATGCATATGGGCTAGTGCTGGGATGAATGACTCCCACCTCCACAACTCCTAAGTGATCTTTCCAATTTCATTCTTTTGTGCAAATGGATGCCTATATGGGTGTGCATTTGGTAGTTGACTGCCCGGAATCAAAAGTATATTATGATCATGCTTGCCTCTATATGGGGGTAAATCCTTCGGTGTCTCAAAGACCTATTGATGTTTGTCCAAAATCTTTTGTAAGTCGAGATGGATTTCTAGTGTGATGTTGTCTAGAGCATGTATGGCATCGTGGAAGTGAGAAATAATTCCAAAGTGGCCTTTCTTTAATAATTTTTCCATCTGATGAGAACTTATGATTTCAGATAAGCTTGCCTGGGGCCCTTTGAGGGTGATCAAAGTCCTGAGTAAAGCTAAAATATTATTCCTTGACGTCCATGGTAACTAGCCCCAATGTGTGTCGCCATTCAACCCTAAAACTATATCACAAGCACCCATATTGATGGCCAACATATGAGTTTTGAGATGATAAATCACCCAATTGGAGCCTCACATTTTCACAACCCCCCCCCCAGGTTTCACTATCCTACCACTAGTTATCATAATTTGGAAGTTTGGCACCGGGTGGACAATAGTAGAGTTCTTCAACCATTCGGTGATGAATAAAATTGTGGGTGTTGCCACTATAAACCAATACTACCACTTAGTGGTGCTTGATGAAGCCCAAAAGTTTCAAGGTTTGCGAGGCTAAAATACCGAACAAGGCATGAAGAAACATGAGTGGTACCCATATTAATGTTCTTAGATTACAAGGGTGCACAACAATGTTCTTGATGAACTTCAATTTCCACTTTTTTCATGGGAGAAGTTTGGTCAATGGTCTCCAACTTAGGGGTATCTTCCATAATGATGTCTTCATAATGGGTAAGAGCAGTCACATCAATTTGAAAGAACTTTTGTTTTTGTGTTTATGACCCGGAGTATATTTTTCATCACAATTATAGTAGAGTCTTCGTCTCTGTTGATCTTCCATTTCTGATGGAGATAACCTTTGTACTTCCAAGGGAGGAGAAGAAATTGTGCTTGAGGAATTAACATGTGTAGGGCTTGAGCAAGGAATGAAAGAGGGTTTGTTAGTTTGAGCATTTATCATCGCATCTACTTCTAGAGCCCTTTGCGATGCCTCCAACCAGGTAGCAAAATGCTACATTCCGACTTGTGCTTGAATTGCCTCCTTGAGGCCACTAATGAAACATTCTTTATAGAAAGAATTTGTTAGGTTCTCTATATAGATGGATAACTACTCAAAGGCTGAGATAAAATTTGTGAATGAGCCTGTTTGGCGTAACTTGGTAAGTCACCCCTAATAGTGAGTATCTCACTCATAATAGGTATTGAGAGCTTTAGCCTCTAACAAATAAACTCCAAGTGATGAATTTCACATAGGCTTTTTTACGCCACTCCCACCATTGCCATCATTCCGAACTAGGTACAAGACCCCCGCCTTAAGTTTGATCAAGTCATTAGTAATGCCATGAAGGGCAAAGTAATGTTCTATTTGGGTGACCCATCCTGATGGGTTAAAACCATCAAATTTGTTTAAGTCCACTTTAGGACATCGTCTCCAAGTGTTATTATCCATGGAGAGTGGTTTATGGTTGTGAGGATCATGAGGGTTTTGTTAATGGCTAAATAGTCCCAAGTAAGTTGTTTCTTCCTGGAGTGGATCACTATGTTGTGTATTCCAAGGGATTTCTTCATGAGGTGACATATAAGCTAGCATTTCATATTTACCTACCAACTGTCGATCCAACTTTTGGTCTAGGTTGCTTACTTCCTTCTAAAGTTTATAAATCCCTAGGCTACTTGCTTCCTCCCAAAGATTCTAAATCTCTCCCATATGTCAATCATCATTTTCCTGGATTTTGGTCAAAAGATTCTTAAACTGTTATTTCAAAGCATCAATCTTCATGGTATTAGAGCGGGTAATCATGTTGTCTAAGGTGTTGCAAGGCGATCTATGAGGAGGTTCGCCCACCATGGGATGGTTGGGAGAGAGTAAGGTTTATAGGGTCCTAAAGATGGAGTGTCATGTACTATAGCTCTCTCATATATGTGCAAGGTCCAACAATAGTACACGACGCAATGTCTTAAGGCGCTAACTAAGGAAGCTTGATCATGCCCTTGGCCATACTACTCGACTACCTAGGCACTAGAGAGTGATCTCCCCAAGTGTTGTCCTTGGTGTACTATAGCAACAAGACGATAGAGTAGTTTATCTATGGTTGGTTCCAGGTACACCTATAGGACTTCTAATATACCGGAGGGTACGTCAAAGTGAAAGTCCATATACAAGTGCACTCAAATGGGTATATGAGTCTGTATACCCTTGTAACCTTTGGTGCACTCAAATGGGTACCAACAGAGGTTACAAGGGTGCACAACAATGTGACTTAAGCACCCTTGTATTTTTAGCATGTATGCTTTCTCAACTGCAAGTTTACATGTTGAACAAAAAATATTTGTGTTATTTATAGACGTTGAGACACATCTTTAAAAAAATAAAAATTGATCTTGTTAACCTGAGAAAGAGCTCTACAATCAATGGAAAAAAATTTACTTTTCAAGGTAGGGTTTGAGGCCAAAATTTTGAAATAAGCACAACTCCTTGTAAAACCCTGATTTGGAGATAGTCCTCTTAGCTCACCTTGAAGCTTTGGTAACTCTAAAATTTCTTCACCTTAAGCCTAAAATTTTGTTCTATAGTATCCAAATCTGTCTACTCTTCAGTGCCAAAAGTTTGATCTCTACTCTTCAATTCCACAAGTTTGACTGAATTGTGACGTGCCAAGAAAAAATAAGGGTAATTTTCCTAAAACTTATTGATTTTAGCCTTCTCAAAAGAGCGAACTTGTATAGACTCTCAAATGTCCAATTTTTTAGATTTGGATGTGAAATTTTACCAAAAATACTTTGGTTTGTCTTCTATCAAATACAACTAGTGGCACTTAATTTGGGATTTCTTCAAATATAACAGTCTTACCCAGAAAACCTATTTAGGGCTAGCTTTTGGGCTAATCACAAACCCTAACTTACGCAGGGCTTATCTATGAATGTATAGCAACCTAGAACCTTAAATTTTGCCCCAAGCTACTTCCTTATGTCCTCATTGTAACCTAAAACTTTCAAACCCTGAAACTTTACACACACACAAAATTGGAGTGAAAATACCAAGCTAACTCATTTGAAGGAGCCTAACCTTTTGGATTTGTAAAAAAACCTTAAATTACAAAGAGTGTATCTCTAAAATTATAGCAAACCAAAGGCTGAAATTTTGACACAAGTTACTTCTGTATGTCCTATATGTACCCTGAAAAATTCAAACCCTAAAACATTATAGAAAAAAATTTGGAGCAAAGATGCCAAGATAATTCATTTGAAAGAACCAAACCCCAATTTTAAAAATTCTTCCTTTTTAGTCCAAGAGAGAGCTCAGATACCAATTGTAATATAATTATACCCAAAAATTCAGAGAAAAGATAGAAAAACACAAGAGAATAGATAAAATAGATAGCTGTGGTCACTTGTCTCTTCAAGGGAACAACCTCTAAGAGAAAAGCTCCAAATACAATGACAATTCTTGAGTCCAATTATATAACTTACTACTCTATATATAATCCTTCAATAGCCAAAGGCCTAACTACTTGTGGTTCCTCTATTAATAAGTGTCAACCACCTAGGGGCCTTTTGTAATGTCTTCTTCTACTTAAGCACCAAAAACACCCGCTAACCTATTTAATTCCCATAGGTTCGAGCAGGTACTACATGAAAAAGAAATTGACTGAGGACATTTGATACCTAGACCAAAACAGAGCATTCATTCAATATTAAGTCATCAGTATGGTAAAGAAAGCCTTATTTCTTTAGGCTTAAAGTCAACAAGAAATTAGAATTGCATGCATGCAAAAAGTAAAGCGTAAACCCTAAAAGTGACATGCAAACCCTAAAAGTACATGCTAAGCTATATAAGAAGGGTCATTGAACCAAAGGGATTATCTATGATTATTAATATTGAGTTTGGTTTCTAGAGCAGCAACAGGTGTCGCAGCAGCAAGTTGGGGTTGGAGACGGAGGTCTTCAACTAACAAGGGGTTTCGACAGCAAAATCTATCTGCCCTAATCACTTCAGGATAGATCATCCAGGTCTATCACCAGTTATTCACCATATTCATTCTTCTTCAGCAATCCAGTATACAGAGAGATTTATTGCAGGTTCTCGTTTTGCAGCTGGGGTACAGCTAGAAATCTTTAGAGTAATTCGTTGGGACCCAGAATCTCAGTTTTCTTCCTGCATGTCATCACTATCCTTCTCAGCAGACTCTCCACACTCTATTGGGTGATTATCAGTTCATTGTTTGCATATCCGAAGCAGCCAACAGCATATTCGTGGAAGTAGGGAGACGTCATCATCCAGAGCATATCAATTCGCTAGGTGCCTTAAAGGAGGCAAAAACCTCCGCATGTGTCTTCTTACCTTTCAGGAAGGCCTAGACCATCACTCTTACAAAGTTCTAGTAGCAACAGACTACTCCTACCTCAAAAACGTCAATATCATCAAAAGGAGGGCACTCTTGTAGCTGGGTGTCAACTTCAGGAGAGGACCACTATTATCTTATCTTTCCAACATAACCTGCATGCATCTTATCTATTGGCAGGCTGTCCGCATTATTATCAATGGTGTGTGTATATCTTCTTACTAAAAGTCTTTGCCCTATTATCTCTCCAGATTAGCTATTTTTTGGGGTCGTTTGGCACAGCACTTTTGCATGCACATTTTTATTCATCTTTCTAGCACATCTTGAGTGTCTGAACAACAAACATAGTAGCAAAGTACAATAGAATATCAGTTGGGATATTACAATGGTACCAAAGCATGTTCCTTGCCAACGGTGGGCTTGAACATGAAAAGTAAATGAATCCGAAAGAAGATACTTTTGTAACTTATAGGAGGAAGAGTAGATACACCGAGGATCTGGAATTTGAAGATATTCAGTTAGAGGATACAAATTCAGGCATGGACCCAATAGGAGTACACTCAGACTAAGGAAAGGGAATAGGGGAAGAGGAAGACATGTTGGAATTTCGTAACTTAGTTAATGCATTACATGACCTAGCTAAAGGGCAGAAAGAAGTATTGCATGCCATAAACAGGTTGGCTCTTAAGCCACAACAAGGTCATAGCAGCCTACCTCTTTCACCAGTGGATAGAGTATCTACCAGTAGTAGCGAAAAACATGCATACACTAATATGCAAAACACTCCTCACATATACAACAAACCATCCATACCTACTATGCCTCACTTTCTAGAGAATGTCGTTGTAGGACCAGTCATGCCAGCAGAACCTAGTGAACCATTTGGGGCTTATTTACAGGAATACTAGGATTTGGGAGATGAGTTCCATTCAACTATGTCATTCTCAGACTTCTGCAATATGAAAAGCAGGAACCGTCCAAGGAATTTTAACAAAGGGTTTACCCAAAACTATGAATTGCAGAAAACTGTGAACAAGTCGACCATTCCTAATTTTGAAGGGACTCACAAGTGTTCAGCAGGAATATGGGTCCAGAAGTTGGATACTTACTTCCAACTCAACCCTATGACGAAGACAGATGCCATTAAATTGGCTACCTTACATCTGGACGGAGAGGCTTATGAGTGGTGGTACCATGGGTTAGTGGCATTGGGTCACAACACCATCAGTTCTTACAGTGATTTCACACAGAGGCTAATGGAGCGGTATGACAAAAGGGACCCGAAGATACATTTTAGAGAGTTAGCACAACTCAAACAGACAGGCAGTGCAGAGGCCTTCATCTTAGAGTTTCAGAGAGTAGTCGTTATGGTAACAGATGTGTCTGAGAGCAGGTTGGTTATGTTATTTACAGAAGCTTTAAGACCCGAAGATACATTTTAGAGAGTTAGCACAACTCAAACAGACAGGCAGTGCAAAGGCCTTCATCTTAGAGTTTCAAAGAGTAGTCGTTATGGTAACAGATGTGTCTGAGAGCAGGTTGGTTATGTTATTTACAGAAGCTTTAATAGAACCTTTACGTGGGTGGGTGAAAGCCTACAAGCCATCCACTCTACAAAATGCGATCACCAGAACCCAAGATCTACAAGACTCAGTCCCTAAGAATAGGTTTCTGACTAAAACAAATTTCTCAATAAAAGACAAGGACAAGAAACCTTTTCAATAGGAATGGCCAAAGAAAACTTGGTTGGACGACGACACGAGGAAGGATCTGAGAAGAAATAAATTGTGTTTCACTGGTCAAGAATCATGGATTCCAGGTCACAGGTGCGCAGGGAAAGCAAAGGCCTACTATATAGAAGTCTATTCAGACAGTGAAGAGGATGAGTCGAAACAGGAAACAACTGAGAAATTGATGGCAGTCGAGGAGGAGTCACTTCAAGGAGAATCACCGAGGGGAGTCATTGCTACATTATCCGGAGTACCTAGGTTTCATACTCTCAGGATCAGGGGAGTAGTTCAGAGCCATAGGGTAGGTGTGTTAATTGATGGGGGGGCAACCCACAACTTCATTAATGCAGCATGGGTGGCTAAGCAAGGTATTCATACAAAGAAATTTAAAGGATTCACCGTAGTGATAGCTGGTAATAATAGCATGGAATGCAACCACTGGATTCCCAAACTAAATGACACACTAAGGAACTACAATATGATCAAGGGGTTCAATGGCTTTACTCTATAGGAAAATATACTATGGATTACAGGGCAATGGAAATGGAATTCCAGGGACAGGATGGAAAACGAGTAGTCTTGAGGGGCATGAACACTTATCCCCCCAAACCAGTATCATCAAAAAGAATGGAGGTCGTACTCAAACAAGGAGACATAGAATGGTCAACCAAATGCTTTGTTACTTTTAGGAAACCTCCATATAACAACACCCAACATCCAGTCGATATACAGGCATTATTACAGAAACATGAGAAGGTATTCAGAGATCTTCCAACAGGTCGACCGCCAGACAGAGGGTTCGAGCACATTATTGAGTTAGAGGAGGGGACACAAGCAGTCATCACCACTCCATACAGGCATCCCAAAAGGTACAAAGATGAGATAGAGAAAACAATCAAGGAATTGTTGGAACTAGGTTACATCCACCCAAGTTCTAGCCCATTTGCATTGTCGGGGTTTTTGGTAAAAAAGAAAGATGGCACCTTACAGATGTGTATTGATTATAGAGCCCTCAACAAGAAAACCATAAAAAACAGGTATCCCATCCCTAGGATTGATGAATTAATGGATGAGTTACAGGGGGCAAAATACTTTTCAAAAATTGATCTTCGATCAAGGTATCATCAGATTCGAGTAAGGGATCAAGATATTTCGAAAACAACCTTTCGTTGCCACTATGGTCATTATGAGTTCTTAGTCATGCCTTTTGGACTCACCAACGCCCTGACAACTTTCCAATCTTGCATGAACCACACCTTCAAGGATCAGTTGCGAAAATATTTACTTATGTTCTTTGATGACATTTTGATTTATAGTAAAACTTGGGAGGAGCATTTGAGACACCTGGATGAGGTACTGGGAATTCTGGAAGAACAGTCTCTTTACGCAAAAATGTCTAAATGTGAGTTTGGTATGCAAAAGATGTTATATGCAGGGAATATAATAAGCACAGATGGAGTACAAGTTCACATGGAAAAGATTAGAGCTATCTTGGATTGGCCTACACCAAAAAATGTAACAAAACTGAAGGGATTTTTAGGCCTTTGCACATATTACAAGAGATATGTAAAGGGGTTTTCTCAATTTACCACACCACTCATTGATCTTACAAAGAAAGGGGCATTCAGTTGGACAAAAGGGGCACAACAGACCTTTGAAAAAATGAAAACAATTATGATTTCTTGTCTAGTATTGGCACTACCATATTTCTTACAGCCATTCATAGTTGAGTGCGATGATTTAGGAGAGGGACTCGAGGCAATTGATGCAAAACCATCACCTAATTGCATTTGAGAGCCGGGAACTTAAAGATTATGAATGCCACTACTCTATTTATGATAAAGAAATGCTAGCAATCTTACATGCCTTAACAAAATTCAAACAGTATTTGGTGGGAAGCAGCTTTAAAATTAAGACAGATCACAACAGCCTCAAATACTTCTTGGCACAGAAAGAGTTGAATGAGCGTCAACAAAAATGGGTCAGCAAGGTACAGGCATATGACTTTGAAATAGAATATGTTAAGGGAAAGAACAATGTTATAGTTGATACTTTATCAAGGCGAGATCTCTTCTCTTGGTGGAATATTCCAAAAATAAATTTGCTTGTGAATTGTTAGACAGACAAATACAGGATGACAGGTATAGGGTAATCGACGACATCATTTACTATAAGAATTAAATATACCTCGTTCCAAAGTCAGCTTTAAAGAAAAAAGATTATACATGCATCACATGATCACCACTATTAGGGCATCAGGGGTTCTTGAAAACTTACAGACAGATTAAAGAGAGGTTCTCATGGAAAGGCCTCAAGGAAGATGTAATACAGCATGTCTAGGAATGCAATATGTGCCAACAAAATAAAATCGAACACACTCATCCGGCAGGGTTACTTCAGCCATTACCTATACCGAAGCAAAAATGGGAGAGCATCTCGATGGACTTCATTATGGGTTTACCCAAGTTACAGGGACGAGATTGCTTATACGTGGTAGTAGATCGGTTGACAAAATTTGCCCACTTCTTTGCTATTTCTTCAAACTATTCAGCATCACATGTAGCGAACTTGTTTTTCAGAAAAGTTTTCAAACTCTATGGACTACCTAAAACCATTGTCAGTGTTCGTGACAGTAAATTCACCAGTGCCTTCTAGCAGAAGTTGTTCAGATTAGAGGGGACAAAACTAGCTACTAGCACAAGTTATCATCCTCAGAGTGACAGGCAGACAAAGATAGTCAACAAATGGATTGAGGGATATTTGAGAAATTATATCGCAGGGCAACAGAGGACATGGATTAAATGGCTACACCTAGAGGAGTACTACTATAATACTACTCACCATATGTCTATTAAGATGACTCCTCTCAAAGCTTTATACAGCTATGAGGCACTAAACTTTGCAGATTCAGTCTTCGGGGACAGCAGAGCAACTAAGGCAAAAGATTGGGTATAGGACAGTTAAGATATTCTTAAAGTTCTAAAAGAAAACCTAAAGGTAGCTCAAAACCAGCAGAAGCTATATGCGGACCGACACCGAGTTGAGCGTAGTTTTGAGGTAGGAGACCTGGTATATTTATGGCTACAACCTTACATACAATCTTCACTCAAGAAAAAAGGGGCAAAAAAGCTAAAATCGCGCTTCTATGGTCCTTACAAAGCAGTCAAGAAGGTTGGAGAGGTGTCTTATGAACTAGAACTTCCAGAGGAAAGCAAAATTCGCAATGTATTTCATGTATCGAACCTCAAGAAAACAGTAGGGCACATATTGCTCCATCCACCGAATTACCTCCCTTAGATGATGAAAGGCTTGTGGTACTGATTCCAAAGAGAATTCTACAGGTTCGAGAAAAGAAACTCCAAAACAGGGTAATTCGAGAATACTTGGTAAAATGGAAAGAATTACCTATGGAAGACGCCACATGGGAGCGAGAACAGGTATTGCAGCATCCTAGTTTGGAGTTGCTTGAGGACAAGCAATTTCAAGCGAGGAGGACTATAATGTTCTCTTCTACTTAAGCACCAAAAACACCCACTAACCTATTTAATTCCCATAGGTCCGAGAGGGTACTACATGAAATGGGAATTGATTGAGGACATTTGATACCCAAGGAAGAACAGAGCATTCATTCAGTATAAAGTCATTAGTATGGTAAAGAAAGCCTTATTTCTTTAGGCTTAAAGTCAACAAAAACTTAAAATTGCATGCATGCAAAAGGTAAAGTTAAACCCTAAAAGTGACATGCAAACCCTAAAAGTACATGTTAAGCTATATAAGAAGGGTCATTGAACCAAAGGTATTATCTATGATTATGATTATTGAGTTTGGTTTCTAGAGTAGCAGCAGCAAGTGTCGCAGTAGCAAGTTGGGGTTGGAGACGAAGGTCTTTAGCTAACAAGGGGTTTCGACAGCGAAATCTATCTGCCCTAATCACTTTAGGATAGATCATCCAGGCCTATCACCAGTTATTCACCATATTGATTCTTCTTCAGCAATCCAGTATACAGAGAGATTTATTGTAGGTTCTCATTTTGCAGCTGGGGTACGGCTGGAAATCTTCAGAGTAATTCGTTGGGACCCAAAATCTCAGTTTTCTTCCCGCATGTCATCACTGTCCTTCTCATCAGACTCTCCACACTCTACTGGGTGATTATCAGTTCATTGTTTTCATATCCGGAGCAGCCAGCAAAATATTCGTGGAAGAAGGGAGACTTCATCATCTAGAGCATATCAATTCGCTAGGTTCCTTAAAGGAGGCAAAAACCTCTGCATGTGTCTTCTTACCTTTTAGGGAGGCCTAGACCATCACTCTTACAAAGTTTCAGCAGCAACAAACTACTCCTCCCTCAAAAACGTCAATATCATCAGAAGGAGGGCACTCTTGTAGTTGGGCATCAACTTCAGCTTCAGGAGAGGAGCACTATTATCTTATCTTTCCAGCATAACCTGCATGCATCTTATCTATTGGCAGACTATCAGCATTATTATCAGTGGTATGTGTATATCTTCTTACTAAAAGTCTTTGCCCTATTATCTCTCCAAAATAGCTATTTTTTAGGGCCGTTTGGCACGGCACTTTAGCATGCACATTTTTATTCATCTTTCTAACACATCTAGAGTGTCTGAACAACAAACATAGTAGCAAAGTACAATAGAATATCAGTTGGGATATTACACCTTTATTCAATAAGGAAGGCCCTTTTACATTAAGGAACTACCCACTAAATAACTAATGGGCCTAATGGCCTTATGCATTGATAAAGTTAGGGGGTTAGGGTAGGTCTCTAATAGATTTTCAACATGTTGCTAACATCTATCTAGGCCTTAATTTGTATCTGAATTATTTTTCCCCTTCTATCCCAGGGTTTGTATCCTCTCCTTTATGGATTTTAGTATTGTGAAGAAAAGAACCCTTACCACTCATGTGCTCTTAAAGCACTTCTTCAAAATCCTAGGGCTTTCTTCATTTACCAAAAGGATTTTATCCTTAACAAGGAGCTTGAATTCTTTTGATGCCCTTCTAAAGGTGTTCTAATGGCCTTCACTCAAGGATTTTCTTTTGCGAAATTTGCACAAAACAAAGGCTAAAAAGATTGCATTCCATACGTTTTTCGGGAGGCTTACATGGAGAGTCTTCTTTTGTCTTTGCTTCAATGGAATTCAATCCCTACACATCCTTGATTTAAGAAATATCACCAACTACTTTCCACTTCTCATTTATTTTCCTTCCAATCCTTTCTAGTTCCAGGTCTAAGACTACTTGGACGTACTCTATATTGACTCCTATATTTCCTTCCTTTACATCTTTAGTGGCCTCTTTCACTAAGGGATTTTTTCCTTCATATTTTCTCTTATCTTTCGTCCTCCACACCCACCTACTATCTCTTTTCGTGAACTCACACCAAACATGACCTATGCCATAGCATTTTAGGTATCTAAAAGTAATTTCCAGTAATCTAAAGGTTGGATGAACTTCCACAAGGCCCAAACAACTTCCATTTCTTTCAAGTTTTAACAAACCCTCTATGATGTCCAATTCCAAAAGGATTTCACTGCTTGTTTGTCCACACTACTATGAAAGTCTGCCTCAAGGTCTATAAAGTTTCCCAAACCTTCCCCCAATGCTTTCATGATACTTTCGTTACATATCTTTATGAGTAAACCAAGCAACATACTAGTTGTCTAAACTTTAAAGGTAGTTTCCTTACAAGGATCAAACCTCAAACTCCATCTCTTTAGAGCTAAAATTGAAGGTCACCAATACCAATTTATGGCTAGGATTTGTTCTACAACTGAATTGGACCTAAATTAGAAAGCAAGCCATCTCAAATTAATATATGATAACTCGAGGTATACCCCAACTCTCCATACCAATATGTTTCCATCCAACTCTTAAGTGACTTTGTCTTGACATATTTTCAATTAAATTGCTTGTAAGGGCTTTCTCCATCAAAGATTTTATCTCTTCCACTCCCACATCCTCCCCTAAGGTTAATTTTATATTTTCCTTCCTCAACATAGTACATTTTCGCCTTCATTTGTTTCCAATAATCCTTGCCTTAACCTCCTTTGTTCCTCCTATAGGCTTCCTCCTCTCTTACTTGATTTGCTTGAGACAAGGATCCAAAACCTTTATCGAGCTTATAACAATATTCTCCATTGAGCTCCCTCCCAATATCCTAAACCTTAAACCTTGATTCTGCACAAAACATGTGGTTTCTACTTCCCCTGCGAATTGTCACATCAAGGATATTTCCTCTCGAAAATGACAATGTTAATGCTCATACTATCAAGTCAATCTTGAATCTTTACAAAATTGATGTTTTGTACATACCTTAACTCCTCTAGGCTTAAATTTTTTCCCTTTACACATTGACAATCAATACTTCCCCTCCACTTGGCACCTTCATCAAAGTGTTTAACAATTCTAATGTTTTGTTCAAGACCTAGCTCTCCCCTAAACCCTTGCTTTTCTCTTCATTGTAGGCCTTGTGCACTTTCCAAATCTCAACTAGTTCTTCCCTTGAACTGAATATTAACCGTGGGAGATCCACCTCTCCCTCTTCAGAGTCGACCACTTCCCCCTCCATCTCACTAATAATCCAAATGAACAACAATCCTAGGTACATAACAAATATGTATTTCATAGAGGGCATGGGGGTTAGTACATCTAGGACATTTTCTTCCTAATTACCATAACAAACTCTAATAGCTGAAGAACATGAACTAAAATCGCAAATCCAACATTTTCTTCCTAATTACCATTGCAAGCTCTAATAGTTCAAGAATATGAACCGAAATCGTAGATCCATTTGCTTGAAATAGGTTCACTTGAGCAACAAATCTACCTATTTCGATACTCCATTAAATGAAATGAAAAGTTTGCTTCAAATAATGAGCCCTATGTAAAGGTTGAAGCAGTCCATTAAATTTAGAGTGTAGTCAACATATACATACACATATATACTTTTTGTTGGAAATTGTGTAAATTCAGAAGATATTCTTATTGTACTTGTATTGTATTTCCTTGTACCTCCTACGAGCGATTATACTGATGTAATTACTCATATAAACCCAAGAAAGAATCAATGTAAACCCCGGGGAAAGATTACACAAGAAAAGAATAAAAATAAAATTGTTTTGTATTTCCCCAAGATAGGTTGGCTCGGTCAATTAGACAAGTCGACCCTATTGGAAAAAAGTCAGTTTTTGTAATGTGTATAAATAGAAAGTTAGTGTGCCCCATTTGGACACTCATTCAGACAAGCAAGTTCGCAGCATAAGCCAGAAGGAGGTTTTCCAGGGTTATATCTTAGAGAGATTTTTTCTCTCTTTTCTTCTTCTCTACTCTCAGAAGCTATTATCTCTATACGAAGGTTTGTTGGGATTTTCTCGATTGGGTTTCCCAGGATAAATTCTTGTGTTCTTTGTTTATGTGCTTTGTCTTTCTTCTAGAGATCCTATTGTTTATTTGCAATTAAGTTATACTACTATAATCTTGTAAAAACTAACATGGTATTAGAGCAATTCTAGAAGAGGTCATTGTCGGCAGCTAGGGTTTGACCTTTCAAGGCCTTCCCTCATCTCTTCAGCAAAAAAAACAATTGTGGAAACTTCACTATAGGGGGGGTGCGTCTTTTGGTGAAGGAAAAATTAAATTACGCGAAGTTTCATTTGTGACCTACTTTCATTACTGCAGAAATTAGGGTTTCAAGTTTTGAGTTGATCAAGCCATTGTTTTGGCTCAACCTCACCTTCCCTCAACTCGCCTTGATAGGGCACATCTATCTGTGAGGTTAGCTTCTTTAAATTCAAAAGTTCATTTTTGACCTAACTCCTGCTAGGATTTCTAGTTCATATCCGCAGACAAGATGATTGGAATGAAGGTTGAAGATCGTCTTGATGGGGCTACAAACTTCATGTCCTGGAATCCTAGAGTCTTTCTCATCCTAGAAGAAAATGATCTCTTGAAGTTCGTCAATGAGAAGGTTCTAAAACTAGAAGCAGAAGAAGACAAGTGCCAGTGGAGGAAGAGTGATGCTAAAGCAAGAAGGATTCTGGTGGACGCAATCAAGGATCACTTGGTTCTGCAAGTCTCAAAAAAGAAGACGGCTAGTAAGATGTTCAAGACTCTGAAGAAGTTATTTGAACACAGTAGTATCAATGTGACTCTCACTTTGAGGAACCAACTATCAAACATGAATATGATCAAGTTCAAATCAATCGCCTCATACTTCATGAGGATCATCGAACTTCAAGACAAGCTAAGGACCAGTGGAGATCACATTGAAGATAAGGAGCTTGTCATGAACACTCTAAATGGTCTTCCACCATCTTGGAAGTCTTTCATCCAAACCATAAGTGGTCGAACCAAGCTGCCCAAATTTGACAAGTTATGGGCAGATTGCACTCAAGAAGAGACAAGGATTGCAGCAAGGCAAAGACTCCATAGTCCTCAAGTTAAGGAGAATCAAGCCTTCATTACTCATGCCAAGAAAGGCAAGGGAAAAGGAAGGAAATTTCACAACCATAAGCACCAAGCTATGAGACCAAGTTCTTCTCCAAATCAAAAGGAAGAGAAGAAGGATTTGTCACACATACAATGGTATAAGTGTAAGAAATATGGCCACTATGCAAGCAAGTGCTTTTATTCAAACAAGAGGAAGCATAAGCTTCAACAGCTGAAGTGGAAGAAGGTCATCATCACAAGAAACAAAGAAATGAAGATCGTACATAATTCTTCTTCATATCAGCATTATCAAGTACTGATCCCACCACTAGTGATACATGGCTTATAGATAATGGTGCTTCTAAACATATGACTGGTTATAATGAGAATCTCTCATAAGTTACATTTGCAGATGGAAAGGTGATTGCATGGCACAAGAATTCTAGCATGAACACAACAAAAGTGATTGAAGTAAGGGAGGAGAGCTTGAATTGATTGAGCACCTTACCAGCTCGAGCCTTAGTCCATGATTCCATTAACATAAGTGAGCTATGGCACATAAAACTAGCTCATCTAAACTATAAATCTCTCCCAACATTAAGGAACATGGTGACAGGTCTACAAATGCTTCATGTAGACCATGATGGTATATGTAGAGGATGTGCACTTGGTAAGAATACCAAGAGTTCCTTTCCGAAAGTGAAAGCAGATCCAAGGTAATATTGGATCTAATCCACTCTTACTTGTGCGAACCCATGACGGTTACTTCATTGGGTGGTTACAACTACTATGTAACATTTATTAATGACCGCTCACAAAAGACATGGATATACTTTCTCAAGAACAAGGAACCCGAGGAAGTACTCAGCAAGTTCAAAGAATTCAAAGCATAAGTCGAGAATCTGTCAGGAAGAAGAATTAAGATCTTGAGATCAGACAATGGTGGAGAATATACCTCTACAGAATTCAATGATTTCTACAAGGAAGCAAGAATTAAGAGGGAACTCACAGTTCCCTACAACCCTCAACAAAATGGAGTTGCGGAAAGAAAGAACAGAACAATTGTAGAGGCAGCCAAAACCATGATACATGACCAAAGTCTACCAATGTTCTTATGGGCAGAAGCATTGAGAACAATTGTTTATGTACAAAACAAATGCCCTCATAGAATCTTGAAGAACATGACTCCGGAAGAAGCCTTCATAGGAGTGAACCCAGAAGTGGGCCACCTTCGTATCTTTGGTTATCTAGTCTACATTCATGTGCCCAAGGATAAAAGGACGAGAAGCTAGAACCTTCAGGCAAGAAGGGAACATTCATGGAATACAGTGAGTCTTCAAAAGCTTACAGAATATACATCCCAAGATCGAGGCAAATCGAAGTCAGTAGAGATGTGACCTTTGAAGAAGAGATGGCTATCCAGAAAGGAATAGGATCTATTATGGAGATCGATGATGACAAAGAGATGAGATCATCTCCCACTCTAGAAGTTAAGAGGGAGTTTGAAGAAAAGAATGAACCAATTGATCCCATTGATCCGTTTGAGCCAGTTAATGCTCCCACAAATATGGCAGTAAGCTAAAAAAGGCCTAGATGGGCATAATAGACATTGCAAGATGCAGAGGGGCACGAAACTCCACATGGCACTTGTTGAGAAAGCAAAAGACCTCAGAGGTTCTCGAGTTATGTAGCATTGATAAGTCACATCATTGACTCAGAACCTACAACGTATGAAGAAGCATCCAGACAACAAGTTTGGAAGGATGCCATGACGGAGGAATTCCAGTCCATCATGAAGAATGGCGTATGGGAGGTTGTACCGAGACCTGAGGAGAAGTCAGTAGTGACTTCCAAATGGATTTTCAAGATTAAACATGGAGCAGATGGTAGTGTGGAAAAACACAACGCTATATTTGTTGCCAGAGGATTCTCTCAAAAAGAGGGAATTGACTATGATGAAACATTTGCTCATGTGGCTCGATATGCTTCCATCGGAACCATCATTGCTATTGCTTCAGCTATGGGATGGAAGCTGCATCAGATGGATGTAAAGACCGCCTTCCTCAATGGTATTATCAAGGAAGAAGTTTACATTGAACAACCAAAAGGGTTTATTGTCCATGGAAAAGAGTCTCACGTATGTAAGCTAAAAAAAGCATCATATGGACCTAAGCAAGCACCTCGTGCTTGGTATGGATAGATAGACGGATACCTGGTAAACTTGGGACTCACCAAGAGTGATGCAGATCCCAATATTTACTACAAGATTGAGGATAATGAGCCACTGATCTTGGTTTTGTATGTGGACAACTTGTTTCTCATAATAGGCAATGAGAAACTTACTGAATGGTGTAAGAAGAAGCTTGCCTCTGAGTTTGAAATGAAGGACCTTGGATTAATGCATTACTTCTTAGGACTAGAAGTATGGCAGAGGCAGAAGAAAATTTTCCTAAGCCAAGGAAAATACATCATTCATATTTTGAAAAGATTTGGAATGTTGGACTACAACTCCATGGCTACTCTGATGGATGCAAATCTGAAGAAGCTGGGGGAATCTACTTCAGATTCTAATTTGATTGATCCCACCATGCATTGCCAGTTGATTGGATCTCTGATGTATCTAACAAACATCAAACCAAATATATGTTTTGATGTGAACACTCTTAGCCAGTTTATGACTGATCCAAGGCAAATTCACTATGTTACTACAAAACATGTTCTCAGATACTTACATGGCACTGTGGGATATGGACTAAGATATGCTTCAGAATGCGAATTGACATTGCAAGGATTTTTTGATTCAAATTAGGCTGGATGTTGCTTCAGTTTGGGTTATGCAGTTATTTTTTGGTGTAGCAGGAAGCACACATCAGTAGCACTTAGCATTGTAAAGGCCGAGTATATGGTTTCCAGTTCAGCAACCCGAGAAGCAGTATGGCTTCAAAAACTCCTTGCAAGATTGTTTGGTCAAATTCCAGGACCAACTGTGATTCACTATGATAATCAGAGTTGTATACAAATGTCAATGAATTACATATTTCATGATAAAACGAAGCATATTGTAACACCCCAGTTTTGACCCCGTGGTATTGAATTTGCATATGATGTAAATATTGTATTTAATCGTGGTATGGAGCTAAAGGCAAATGCCCCACCATGGATATAGTGTCTTATGTATCGACGCTTAAAATCGATGCCGATGGTTTATGTGCTAGCCAAGCACGATATGTTTGAGACATCATGTAAAATGCAAATTAATAAAAATACCACAACTAGTTATGCGCCGCAACGTTAAAGAGATGGGGACATGATTTCATAAGGAATGGGGAGGGGAAAATATTCAACCTCTGGACCAATGAGGAAAAGCCAAATGTCTAAGAGAAAACCCATTAAATGGTCAACTACCCTTTTTGTCTTTTATGCCCAGTCATCTAAGTGGATGAAGAAAGTTATTGCCTTGGGATGGGAAAGGTATGGAGGTCAAATTCGAATTTGGAAAGTGTGTTTTTTACTTGTGGGGCAAGTAAAAGCTTGGGAAGGCATGCCCAATCCATTAGGCACCCATGACTTTCATTTCCTCACCCATTCTCATTCACGTGGAGGCTCTCTCACGCAGGGGAAGCTTGGAGAGGCTCTCTCACGCAGAGGAATCTTGTTGAGCTCTCTCCCCCCCTCACGATTTGTTGTTTTTCTTCATTTTCCCCATGCCCAGAATCCGTTTTCTGTGTTGCTGGGCGAATGGGAAGAAATGGGCCACAATTTTGGGGTTTGAGGAGGTCGTTTTGCCCCTGTGAGCAAGCTGAGAGCTTTCTTCACGTTATCTGCAATTTCTCCATTATTCCCCATGGCTGGGAAGTCATTTTTATGCTGTTGAGTGCATTGACAGTAGGGATTCACGTTTTTGGTGTTGTTGGGGCCGTTTTTGTCTCCCTCACACAGCTGGGGCCTGCTGGACGTTTTTCTCTCACAATTTATGTTGCTTCCTCATTGTCCCATACCCAGAAAGTCGTTGGTGTGTTGATCGATGGTTAGGGAGCCACGATTTCTCGATTTGTGGGTGAATAGAGGTTGTATTTGCTCTTGTTATGCCAGAAACGTTTTCTGTGTTCTGATTTACAATTTGGAGGTTTATGGTGGTCAGGTTTGCTCCCGTATTGCCCAAGAACAATTCCTGGAATTGGATTCTCTCATGCAGGGTTGTTTTCCCCTCAGCGATTTTGTTTTGGTCGTCCAGGAACGTTTTGACAATATCCATTAGTTAATGGATTGTCTATGTGTTGATGTAAAATTTGCTTGGGTTGAGTAAGTCCAAGGAACCCATGTGTTGTTGGTTTGTTTCCTTAGCGGACGGTGAAACCCAATTTCTTATTGGCTTGGTTGGACAGTCTGTGAAACCCAACGGTGTGTTGGCTTGACTGTGGATGTATGGTTTTGGCTATGTGTGAGTAGATTATTCCCTATTGCCTTGTGGAATCATGCCCAGCTCGAGGGTGGCAAAATGCTGAGAGATTGATGAGCACACTGGCCTATGGTTGGGTGGAACGTTGCAGCGACGTAGCTAGTTGAGGGCCAGCTTCTTTTCAAGATAAGTATTCTTGTGCTTAATCTCCCCAAACTATTGTTTTATGATATAATATGAACATGTTGAATGATTGAGTGAATGCATTGTTTCTGTTGTGTATTAATGCATATGCGTATATTCTTATATTCAAAACATGGAATGCTTGTATGGATGATTTGCTTCCGTTGTATAATTGCAATTGTTGTGCATCTATGTATGTTTTTAATCCAATGCATTTTTATGTTTATGTTAATGGGGCTAGATCGCCCATTTGACAGCAGCAGCAGCCTAGTCTCGTCCTCTCCATCGTCGGTATGAGGGGTGGGGACGTGACACATATAGAAATTTGATATCACTACATTTGTGATATGGTACAGAAAGGTGCGGTCAAGTTACAGTATGTTCCAACAGATGACCAAACTACAGATATTCTTACCAAGCCTCTTCTTAGGACAAAGTTTGATTACTTTCGCAGAAGACTTGGAGTAGAAGAAAATGCATCCCTCGGGGAAAGGGAAAGTTAAGACAAATATATACATTGCTTTCACACTGGTGCCTCTACTCGTTCCAGATATCAGCCTGATATGGGAGAAATCCCATCGGCATTATGAGATGGGCAAGTAGCAGATGGCCCTATACACTTGTCACCACTACTTGTTTTGATTCTCAACCTGGTATGGGAGAAATCCCATCAACAGTAAAGACAAACAGGTAGTAGATGGTCGTGTACACTAGTGGCCTCTACTCACCCTGGTTCTCATCCTGGTATGGGACAAATCCCATCAGCATATTGAGACGAGCAAAAAGTAAACGATCATGTGCATTGGTGACCACTACTAGTTCTGGTTCTCAGCCTGGTGTGGGAGAAATCCCATCGACAATAGAGACGAATAGGTAGTAGATGGTCGTGTACATTGGTAGCCTCTATTCACCCTAGTTCTCAGCCTAGTGTGGGAGAAATCCCATCGACACTTGAGAGGAACAGGTAGTAAATGGCCCTGTGAAGCATGTCCTGGTTCTTGGTTAGAGACAAACTTGTAGTAGATGAGATGTTGATTGTTGTGCTCTCCAATGGATTGTGTAGAGTTGCAGAACTGATGGATCTACCGATGGACTGAGTGGATCAAATACATGATGACACCTCTCTATGAACAGAGACAGTGTTGACAACCTTCAGTATGTATAGAGATTATCGAGACAGATGAGATGTACAAAAGAAACCCAGATGTTTGTGATGTTGATGATGACCATGTCTGAAGAATACCTTCCTTGTTAAGAGGGAGTGTTGGAAATTGTGCAACTTCATAAGATATTCTTATTGTACTTGTATTGTATTTCCTCGTACCTCCTACGAGAGATTATATCAATGTTCCCCCAAGTTTCCGAGATGGGGGGACGTGGGAGCGAGGAAACGCACATTCGGGACGTGTGGAGACCACCCCCAAATTTAGGGATATTCGGGGGGGACGTGGGGACGTCTCTAAAATTATAAAAATAAAATAAAATATCAAAAATAATAATTCATTTGATGTATATGTTGATGAAATTGTCATTGATGCCAACATGGACTTGATGTCATTGATGCCATCACCTTGCTGGATTTGATGCAACCAACAATGTGACTGAATATTCAGCCTTGATCTTAGAGTTGGCTAGAAAGATGGGTATAAAAACCTTGAAGGTCATAGGATATTCTGATCTTATTGTAAACCAAGTAAAAGGTGTATATTGGGCCAAGATAATAGATTGAAGAATTACAAGAATGTTGTCCTGGACCTCATCGAACTGTTTGATGCCTTTGGTATTGAGGCTGTCCCATGAGAACTTAATTCTATGGCTGATGAGTTAGTCGTAGCAGCATCTGCAATGCAACCTTGTGAAAGGAGAAAGTAAGTTGGAAATAATCTTTATACCAGCTGTCCCTGACAATATTGAGCACTAGCAAGTTTTCCATGATGACTCGCAAATTATAAACTTCCTGAACAATATAAATGAATTTGCTGAGTGTGATATTGATTGGAAGACTGAGGAAGATAAAGATGTTGAGATTGTAGATCTTGCCAGTAATGTCATTCCCAGGGGTGTAATTCCTCTCGAAAGACTTTTCGATAGAGATGATGATATTATTTTTATGTCGGCTCCAAGGTCGGCCCAAGTATAAAAACATTTTATAGAAGTCGGCTCATATTTAAATTGAATTTTTTATAGCAGGTCGGCCCTCAAAATAAGGAGAAAATCAATATAAATATCTCTCTCGTGCTCTCAATTTTTTGTGTGGAAATTTTTGGAGTATGCGTGAAATTTTTTTGGAGCAGGCGTGGAAATTTTTGAGCATGTGTGGAAATTTTTTTTTTAGAGCAGAAAAAGGCGTGGAAATTTTTGTATGGAGAAGCAGCTCGCTTAACTGAGGAAAATTCGCTGAGGAGAAGTCCAGGCAGCTGCTCTAGGAAATTTTGGTGGCAAATTTGACAAAATCCTGAAATTGCAGCTAGGAGCAGTCATTTTCTTTTTGCAAGGGGTTAGCTCTGATTTTTGGCTAATTTTTGAGGTCGCTGGAGGTGAAATTTCTGTGGAGTTCGTGGAGTATAGTTAGAGCTCTGATTTTAGTGGTTTGTGGAGGTTTTTCAAAGGCTGCAACAGCAACTACAAATGAGCAGAAGTCTGATCTTTATCTTTTCCTTTCATAAATTCAGACTCGTCTAGGGCATCACTAAGGCAGTCGTTTGGTATCTTTATGGAGTGAAATTATGACAGTGACAGTAACTAAGGCAATTCGATGGAAGCTGCAGTATAAATCCAACTCTGGTGGTGAATCTTTAACACGGTGAAAACTACAGTTGCAGTACTACCTGAAAACACTAGAGCAACAACGTTTAAAAGATTAGTAGATTTTAGTTTTGAGTGGAATTTTTGAGGTTCTTGTCGACTCTTTTCTCTTGAAGACTACACCGTCACTGTTGATAATGAAGTTGGGTTAGTTTCTGTTTGTAAGAACTTTTCTTGAGGAAAAGTATGGTGAGCAGAACCTTGATATGACTTGAACAAACATCTAACAGGTAAGCATAGCTAATGAGGATGAGAAGCAAATGAGAAGACCTTGATGACATGAGGTTGTATACAGTGAACAAATTGATTGTGCAGAAGAATGTGTGCTCAATACACTCAGTAAGATGCTCAGATGACTTGTTTGGCATCTTTTACATGAATTCCCAGCGAAGCAGTGTCTTTGGCATTTCGTAGGAGGCAAAGTTGGATACATTTGAAGCTCAGATCTACAATTGGTGAATTTGCTGAAAGGATAAAACACTCAGATTTCTGCCAGCATAGTAAAGTCTACCTCTCTCACTCAGGCAGACATATACTCAGGTGACAGTTTCAGGCTTGAAATTGAAGGTATCCGTAGATCATATGTTCAACTTGATCAAGCAGGCAATCAGAAGGGTGATATCACTCTTTCTTCCAAGGCTACAGAGAAAAGGTTTATCTCTCTTTGAGTTCTACAGTTCACGCACAGATAATTGAAGAAGGACGTCACAGAAGAATTCAAGAAGTTATTCTATATTCAGTCAACTGTCACAGTAGTCAATTAAGAGCTCAAAACAGTTCAAATTTTGCAGCAGCAGATATGAAGAGGTGGAGAAGGTATGTGAAAGAATTCTTTTCTTTTGAATTTGGGTGTATATTTTCTCTATGAAAGATATGTATTTAGGTTGAAGAAATTCGAGATTAAGGAGAGTATAGAAGCAACAATGAAGCATAGAGACAGAGCATGTTGGCGTTAAATCCTGGAAGAGATAGTTCTAAAGTCTGGTGGTAATATTCTTCTGAGTTCGGGTGCATTGAGGCAGACCCAGTAAGATAATGAATGTGAACCAGTGCTTGAAGACGGATCTATTTGCAGCAGACTTGATAACATGAATGTTGAATATACTTTGATATGAGCATAGAACAATTTCAGAGTTACAAGGCAATGACAAGTTGAAGAGGTGTTGATAACTTGGTTGTGACAAAGATGAGCAGTGTGACAAGAACAAGATTGAAGACATGTTTATAGACAGAAGGATAAGGCTGATTGAAGCAGTACAAAGACTAAGAAGAAAACCCTTTTTATGCTTCAATACAAACAGAAAGCCCAAGCTTATGAAGGATGAACAGTTCAGATGCCTTAATGTTTGACAGTGTTTTGACAGTGCTTTGAAGAAGTATGACACACAGTCTTGAATGTTGATCTTGAAGACATAAAGGGTTGCAGACACCATGGAGTAGGGTTCCTCCAGGCTCCTAAGACCAAGTACACAACCTGCTAGTAAAACACAGTCTGAATTGATGTGATCTCTGAGATAATAACCAGTCAAGGTCAAGATTGAATTTGACTATGAGCAGCAGTAAAAAAAAAAAGATAAAGCACAAGAGCAGATTGATATGATGATTGTTGGATGATGCTGACAGCAGCATGATGTATGCATGGTTATGATCAGAATGATGTGCCTGACAGAATGATGATTTGAGCAGCAGGGATGATGAGCCAAGATGATGAGTAGCATTGATGAGCAGAAAAGATGAGCAGAGATAAATGGAGCAGCAGTGAGCAGTGGTACAGCAGAGTTGAGAGTGTTGAGCAGAGGATCAGATTGAAGAAACAGATGAGTTGATGCGACAGTAAGCCTTAATGTAAAAGCAAGCTTGTCTTGCTTTTGAGGTTAGGATACCTCAAACCCTTCTTAGCAGGGTCTAAGAAAACCAGGCAGGGTCCTGGATGCAGAGTAGGTGCTCTTCATATCAGTAGGTGCTGATTTTGCCTAACGGTTGTAACCGGACCAAAATTAATATAAAAAGATTACAAAGTTATATGGTGTTGTGTTCTTCTGTGTTATGGTTCTTGATGAGTTAAATGCTTTGATATGTAAATGATGAAGTTTATGAAATTGGTAGAATAATGAAATGATGAATTAGTAGTTGAGTGTGACAAGTCAAGAAAAGTTGTAAAAATTGCTTTACACTGATTCACCCCCCCTCTCAGTGTCAACAGTATATTAATGATTGTGCAATGTAAATACTAAATATATCAGTTTATTTTCTAAGTAGTACCAAGTAGGAATGGTAAAACGTGAAAATAATGGGAAAACATTAAAAAAAATTCCCAGGGGCATGGTTGGGGAGGGAGAGTTTCGCCCAGGAGTCCCCAAGTCCCCGGGACGCAGGAAACGTGGAATTGTGTCCCCGACCCTGCGGAACGCATCCCCGTGGAACATTGGATTATACTGATGTAATTACTCATATAAACCCCTATAAACAATCAATGTAAGCCCTAGGAAAAGATTAGACAAGAAAAGAATAAAAATAAAATTATTTTTGTATTTCCCCAAGATAGGTCGGCCTAGTCAATTAGACAAGTCGGCCTTGTTGGGTAAAAGTCGGTTTTTGTAATGTGTATAAATAGAAGTCTAATGCACCTCATTTAGACACTCATCCAGACAAGCAAGTTTGCTCTCTCTCCCAAAGAAGTTCGCAACATAAGCCAGAAGGAGGATTTCCAGGGTTATATCTTAGAGAGATTTTTTCTCTCTTTTCTTCTTCTCTGCTCTCAGAAGCTATCATCTTTATACGAAGGTTTGCTAGGTTTTTCCCAATTGGGTTTCCCAGGATAAATTCTTTTGTTCTTTGTTTCCGTGCTTTGTCTTTCTTCTAGAGATCCTATTGTTTATTTGCAATTAAGTTATACTACTATAATCTTGTAAAAACCAAGACTTTTCCAGCTAATACATCAAGGAGAACCTCTTGGGCACTTCCCCTCATTCCAAGGATGGCCAAGTTAACAATTCATGAAGAGATCATATAGCTCATCAATAATCAGCTCACTAAGAGAAAACATGTTACAGAATGGGCTTTGAACTCAACTGATGAGGGTAACAACTTTCTGCATACATACATACATAACTTCTCATCCAACCTCCAACAAATAAGTGAAGGTGAGATATCCCTAAATTGGGTCTAGTTTGAGTGGTTGGGAGGAAAAATTGTTATTCTCCCCTCCATGGTTCAATTCTTGCTTGTTACATGTTTTGCTCTTCTTGAGCCAATTGTTAACTAGGGCTCTTCATGAGCCAATTGTTAACTAGGGCTCTTCATGAGCCATGAGGGATAACTCACCTTCTCTCTCTCTCTCTCTCTCTCTCTCTCTCTCTATATATATATATATATATATATAGGGTCTAGTTTGAGTAGTTGGGAGGAGAGGGGTAACAACTTTCTACATACATACATACATAACTTCTCATCCCACCTCCAACCAATAAGTGAAGGTGAGATATCCCTCAATCGGGTCTAGTTTGAGTGGTTGGGAGGAAAATTTGTTATTCTCCCCTCCATGGTTCAATTCTTGCTTGTTACATGTTCTACTCTTCTTGAGCCAATTGTTGACTAGGGCTCTACGTGAGCCATGAGGGATAACTCACCTTCATTATATATACTGGGTCTAGTTTGAGTAGTTAGGAGGAAAAATTGTTATTCTCCCCACCAAGGTTCAATTCTTGTTTCTAACATGTTTCACTCTTCTTATATATATATGGGATCTAACACCATCAAGGGTTTTGAAGGATGGATGCACCAAATGGATGGAGGTTTGAGGGATGGAAGTGACCTTGTTGGTGATTACCCTCATCATTGGCATTCCTCGAGAGATGTATAGCCATGTTATGGGAATAAATCTCCTATTATTTAATGTCTATGGGCCTTATGAGGGAAGAGAAAGTTTTTGGTCAGCTCTTTTGGCCAGAGAGTGGATACCGAGGGATAAAATTATCATTGGGGATAATCTTAATCTGACTCTAAGCGGGGGGGAAATCTGGGGGTCATCAGTCAGGCCGAATGGATTGGCTAGGTTTCTTTTAATAGGTTTGAGAATATGGGACTGGTGGATCTAGAACCTTTGGAATTAAAACCTACATGGACTAACAATCGAATGGGTGAAGTGAGTATAGCTGAAGGATTGGACCGTTTTCTTGTACACCATTCATTGTTTGATTCTTTGTGCAGTTGTTGATCTTGGGTTGAATCAATCATGTGCTCTGATCATTTCCTGATCATACTTGTGTTTCAGTTGGGGGAGAACAAACCTAAGGCTCCATTCAAATATAAGCCCTGCTAGGTAGAGGAGGATTTTAAAAAATTGGTGGTTGAATTGTGGGGCAATTGTAGTGTAGACCAAGAGGACACAGCCTGTGCAAAGTTTACTAGATCTCTTGGAGCTTTGAAGCAGAAGGTGATTCCATGGCCAGAGGCTCATATCGTGTGACCATAACCTAAGGAGGTTGGAACAAAGTTTGGAGATTCGAAACAAAGTCTGCACACAAAAAATTGGTTGTTGTTAGATAGAGAACAAGACTGGAGACAGAAAAGTAGAGCTACTTGGTTAGTAGCAAGTGATCGGAATACAAATTTTTTCCATAAATATGCAAATCATAAGAAAAGTCAAAAAACCATATCGGTACTCAGCTATGCTGCACGAGGACCCGTTCCCCCCAAAATTTCCGACATTTCTTGCGCTCTCGCGTCCTAGGGATTTTGGAACTCCTCGAAAACATCCCCAATTCATCGGGGACTCCGTTTGGGACTTTGGGACTTATGAGTTGTACCCATCAAAATTGGGTACTTCTCAAGAACGTCCCTCGACCAAGTGAGGACTCCTAGACGTCCCTCAACTTACACAATTAAAATTTTAAAAGAAAAAATTTAAAAACCTAACCTTAACCTCCCCCTATTCCTCTAACCTGTAGCCCCCTCCCATTCTCTCTAATCTATCCTACGTTTCTAACCTACACTCCAACTCACTGCACTCGCATAACCCTGTGGTCTACCCATCACTCCAATACTCTAGCACCTACATAACCCTCTGCTCTTTGGCTCTACCCATCACTCTGTGCGCCGCTACTTGCTTGGTCAGCTCCCACCTATAGTCCCGTGCATGACTCCCTTATCTATGGTTCCCCTTCCTGTAATCCCACGTAATTCCCTCTCAGCTTGAAGAGCATAGCTCGCGGCCCCCTCTCGAATCTCTAGCTCTCAGCACATGCTCAAAGTTTAAGTTCATGGCTCAAACACTAGCTCACACTCACAATGAGTTTGCCCCCTCTCAGCCACAACACACTGCAAAGCACAAGTATTTCATATTTGATATCTTACATTTTATTTTTATTTTTATTTTTTTGGGTAAAAATCTCTACACATGCTATTATAGTTTTATAAAAATATAATTTATATTCAAATTACAAATAAAAATTTATCTGTTATTTAAATTTCGAAATGATTCATCATTTATGTTGTAAATTGGTAAAAGAGTCTTAATGTTGTGAATTTTTGTTACTGTTTTGACTTTCAAGTTTTAAGTTATTGTTTAATAGTTAACTTAGAAGTTAGAACAATTAAAAGTTTCCAGTTTTAGATCTTAGGCATGTATCTTGAGTCTTTACTATTTCGTCTTGACAATGGACAATGATGATTGGACAATACTTTATGTTTCCTTCTGGAATTTGAATTTTATAATTAGTTCTAATTTTAATTTCAATGTTATATATATATAATTGCCGTCCCCGGAAAAATTGGGGGTGAACTCTAGCCATCCCAGAAACTCATCCCCGCGTCCCCTACGTCCCCCTGTCCCTAAGGCCAATGCAACATTGGTACTCAGAGATTATGACAATAATGTGATCAAAGGGTTCACTAGTCTTGCAGATTTTGGAGTGAAGCATTTTTGAATTTTTTAGTTATATTTAAGGAACTGGAAAGGGCTAATATAAGGGAAATTTTAAAAGTAGTGGCCAATTTTCCTAGAATAGCAAACGATGAGGATAATGAGATTTTGTATGAGGTAGTTTCCAAGTATGAGCTTCTTAAAGTCCTAAACTCTTTCCAAAAAGACAAGAGCCCGCATCAAGATGATTGGCATGTTGTGTTTTACTTGGACTTATTATCTGATCGGTGATGACTTGTTAAAGGTTGTGGAGGAGGTGAGATTACAAGGAAAGATCCCACATAATCTTAATTCTACTTTTATTGCATTGATACCTAAAGATAACTACCCAAAATCTTTCGATAATTTTCAACCTATCTCTCTATGTAATTGTGCCAACAAAATCATGTCCAAAATCATTGAACCGAAAAGGGCTAATATAAGGGAAATTTTAAAAGTAGTGGCCAATTTTCCTAGAATAGCAAACAATGAGGATAATGAGATTTTGTATGAGGTAGTTTCCAAGTACGAGCTTCTTAAAGTCCTAAACTCTTTCCAAAAAGACAAGATCCCACGTCCAGATGATTGGCATGTTGTGTTTTACTTGGACTTATTATCTAGTCGGTGATGACTTGTTAAAGGTTGTGGAGGAGGTGAGATTACAGGGCAAGATCTCACATAATCTTAATTCTACTTTTATTGCATTGATACATATAGATAACTACCCAAAAATTTTCGATAATTTTCAACCTATCTCTCTATGTAATTGTGCCAACAAAATCATGTCCAAAATCATTGTATTGAGGACAAAACCAATCCTCTCTAGATTCATCTCTCCAAAACAATTTGGGTTCCTTGAAGGTCGTTTGATACATGAAGCTATAGGGCTTACTCAGGAAACCATCCATTCCACAAAGCAAAGGCATCTTCATGCTTCTGTCATAAATCTAGATCTCTCCAAGGCGTATGATAGGGTGTCATGGTGTTTTTGTGTCTCCTCTTAATTCATCTAAGGTTCTCGCTTCCCATAGTCAAGTGGATCATGAGAGATGTGACTTTTGCATCCTTCTCGGTCCTCATTAATGGGTCAACTTCTCCCTTCTTCCAAACTTCGATGGGATTGAGACGAGGATGCCCCCTATCACCCTATCTCATTGTATTGAATGTTGAAGGCCTCAATAAGGCTATACTTTGAGGCTAACGACTCCATCATATTCAAGGGATTAAAATTAGAGGTGAGGTCTCTATGACCCACCTCCTATTTGTGATGATATATTGTTGTTTGGGTTTAGCTCTGAGTGGGAAAGTCAAGTTCTTCATGAAATACTGGAGTTGTACACCAAAGCTACTAGTATGGAGATAAACTTCGGCAAATATGCTATCTACATTTTTGGGATGGATGAAACTTTGTCTATGAGGATATCCATGACCTTTTAACATTAAACTCCTAGATCCTAAGGAAGGCATCAAATATCTAGGTTTTCATATAAAGGCCAATTGCTATTAAAAATCTGACTAGAGGTGGTTAATTGCAAGGATCGAGGGAAAAATAAATCTATGGTGGTAATAGATGGATCTCTAGGGGAGGTACGCCGTTGCTAATCAGATTTGACCTCAAGGCTATTCCTATATGCTGGCATACTCTTGCATAAATCCCTAAAGGAGGTTTGGAGAAATTCAGAAAGCTTTGTGCGAACAACCTATGGAAAGGATTCACTGATTATAAGGGGCCACATTTAGTTCTTTGGAGCCTAATTGTTTGTCCTAAGAGATTAGGGGGGATAGGGTCTTAAGGATTTGTTGTTGTTTGGAAGATCTCTCATGGCTAAATCTCTGTGGAATCAATTTACTAGGAACAATGTATGGGATCGAATTGTCTTTCAAAAATATATCATGCCAAACTCTATTCTAGACTAGATCAGATCGGAGAGGTAGGTTTTGCATATGGTCTCTAATCATTGGAAGGCTATCACATTGGCCTTCCCTGACATTGGAAATCATCTGGCGTGGAAAGTTGGAGATCGTTCACAGATACAGCTGGGATCGAATGCCATTATTGGGTGTAATCATCATATTTTTCTTATAGAGGAGGTTTTATACTTTCTTCAGCTCAAGTGCCTATGCATACCACTTTTTGGACCCAAGGTTGCCTTTTGACTAAGGATATTGGATTGGATGATCATTTGAGGCATCATTGGGACAGACTTTTTGGAACTCAATAGAGCTCATATTAGGCTTAGAGAGACCCCACATGAGTCGTCCTGGCCCTGGAACAGTGAAGGTAATGACTACAACAGTGAACATAACGACTACAAGGTAAAGATGGGATAGTTGGAATTACAGGGCAATCAAGAGATAACTGAAGAGTGGTGATGGACAAAAATTTGGAAGATTAAAGCTCCCCCAAACTGCAGTCTCTTTTCTTTGGCTGGTGGTCAAAAATAGGATTCTCACATGGGATAGGTTACAAAAATGGAATAAGATAGGTCCTGGGCAGTGTTTTATGCACAGAAAACAATGAATCCATTGTGCACTGGTTTTGCAATTGCTCCTTCTCGGTTCAGGTTTGGAAGGAGTTAGGATTAGCTATGGGTCTTCAAGATTTATGGTCTAAAGACACTGTGATGGAAATCTCCAAGAATGGTTCAGTAGAAGAGAGCTAAAGAAGCACAGGGTGGTGCTTTTTCTGGTTTTGTGGAAGATATGGACAACTAGAAATGAATACATTTTCTAAGACAAACCAGCTCTCTCTTTTCAGGTGTCTGCTCAGGTACTCTCTCTTCTCCCGTTCTTTCAGGTTTCTGTTAAGACAAGAAGAGTGACGCAGATTCTGGCTCCAGATATTGATAAACTGATCCCTTGGGGCTTCTCTGATGAAGCTAGTCAGGACAATGGTACAGTATGCGGCATTAAGTGCTTGCTCTTTATGAATGAGGATCACTACTTTTCAGGTAAAGCTTTACTGGGCCAGGGTACAAATAATTTTGGGGAATTTCAGGCTCTACTTTTTCTTCTAAAGAGTGCATTAGCCAAAGGAATCAGAAACCTTTGAGTCAATGGGGATTCAGAGGTCACTATAAAGTGGATGATTGATAAGATTCAGACACACAGGGCTGATCTGTTTAATGTGGGAGAGCACTTAAAGGAGATCGCTGGACTTTTTCAAAGAGTAACATTTATGCATGCCTACATAGGACTTAAAGAGAAGGCAGATTCTCTCCAAAGAGTCTTTATGGGATTCAGTCACAATTGTTAAAAGATGAATTCAGTGGGGGGGATCCAGGATATCTACAAGGATTTGCAATTTTTTTGATCAATAAGTGGGGTTCTTTGTATTGACTATAAGAGCGAGAATGCTGTCAATATTTTTGAAGATTGTAAAAGGAACTTATGTATGGATGGTAGGTGATGGACTTCTGGCCTGAATAGAAGTAAGCTATCTACCCGACCATTTGCACTGGGGCCCACATGACGCCGTCGGGTGATAGCTTACTTCGTTACCTTTCCGTGAGGCCAAGAACAACCAATTTCAACACCTACTTTCACACCAACTGTGCTCTCGAATTCATCTATCCATAAATTTAGCCATGGAAATTCTTGTTTTTTAAATGCAAGTTTAAAATTGTAAGTTTTGATTGGAATTTTTATGAAAATTGCAAATGTATGTTTAGAACTGTATAATTTTAGTCAACTCCATAAAAATAACTAGAAAGATCTAAAACTTGGAAAGTTTTACCAACTTCCTTTGTAACAATTAATCAACTCCTTTGTTGTTTTATGGAACCCAATCCAGGTTTAAACCTTGGATTCTTTATCCTTCATGATCACTGAGGTTAAAGTTTTAAACTAGCAAACACACAGAACATTGGCATTATCAAATCTATAACAATTGAATTTCAAATTACAAGTTTTTGGAACACAATTTCACATTAGGTTTAGATCGGTTCAGTCTGTAGATTCAATTTGATTTGGTAAATTGGTATTTTTCATTATTGCATTATACCGGAGTGTAATAATAGTTTGTTGTAGAATTGATCTGCAATGAAAATGCAAGAAAAGAAGCAGGATCTGTTGTTCTTGGTCTCACTGTTACGGAAAGATAACGGAGTAATCTATCACCAGACGGAGTCAAGTGGGCCTTGGTGCAAATGGTCAGGTAGATAGCTTACTCCGCCTGAATATGGTTTTAGTGCCTGAAATAGATTTTGTCTATGTTACATATCCTGTAAAAGGACAATCTATCTGTTTTATGAAGAATGTATCTTATTTTCTACTTGAAATAAAGATATAGTTTTTTCTGAGGGTATATAGATATATATATATATATGCTCAACTTCTATGACTTCTTTGAGAACAGTGTGGATTTGGTCTACTAATGGTTTTCTGGACATTATATAGATGGCATTTCTTGGATTGTGACAGGCTATAAGGATCGGAATGGTATTGTGCTTTGGCATAATTTATAATTTTGATGGATGTTCTCTTTGGATTTCTGCATTATGCTTTTTTCTGTCAGATATATATATATATATATAATTGCCATCCCCTGAAAATTTGGGGGTGTGCTTAAGCCATTCCATAGACCATACCCCTCCCCCCATTCCGCATTCCCCATTCTGGAAATTTATGGAACATAGATATTCTTAACAAAATTCCTTCAAAAATATTCACATATTTTAAATTTTGGCATTCGATGTTCCCCTGAATATAGCATATAAAATGTAAGTCGAAGTTTGAAATAAATATCGAAAAGCTTCTATTTTATTTTGTTTTGGTTTTGCTTTTATTTTGGTTATGGTAGGGTCTCTTCAACCAGAAAGATTAGTTAAAAGCTTATACTCATAACATAAGCACATGTCTTTAAAGTCTTCCCTGAAAACATCAATAAGTTAGGTGGGGTGGATAACAACAAACTCCATCATAGAGGACACGACACAAAACTGGCATCGTCTGGAAATAATTAGATAAACCTGAATAAATTATTTGATGATGAATCATAGCCGTATACCCTAACCCCGAGAAAAGGGGTGCAACGTTAATTAAATTGGGAGAGAAGCATATTGTTGAGATATTCCCCTAATTAGAAAACTTGTAATGCTATCTCGTGATTGAAATATACCCATAGACCCTAAACCCTAACCCTCACAAACAGGGTGCAAGGTTAATTTAATTGGCTATTAAATATACCGCTAAGATGTTCCCTTAATGAATCACAAAACCTGAAATGCTGATGGTGAAACATACCAATAAAAAGTAAAGCCCAACCCTAACAACAGGGGTGCAATGTTAATTTAATTGGGAAAGAAGCATACCATTAAGATGTTCCCTTAATGAATCATAAAACCTGCAGTGTTTATGGCAAATGCCGCATATGGGCTCGTGTCCAGAATGATGAGTCAATTTCATGTGCTCCACGAGATGCTCCATTTTGCAGAATTGCCTAAAGCACGCTGCACACTTGTGCCTGCAAACACACTCGTACTGTGAGCTCAGAAAACCCCACATGATCTTATGCAAACTTAAATCTAGGGTACAGTATGCAATGTAACAAAATAACATCTAAGAACACTATAATGAGCTGACTCTCTGCCATAATTTTGCATGGTGAATCACTGATCTCGTGCATTATTTCTGAGTTTTTAAAAATCGGGGGAATAGGCTCAAATAATCATCATAATTATTATAACCAGGCTTTTTAGCTGTGCTTACAGACAGACATTAACCATGGTCCTGACTAAAATAAACCCACACGCAGACACAAAAATGAATAAGACAGTCAATGATCAAAGCGTGCATGCACAGAATTCATAACAGTACTGGATCTTAATTTTATAAGCTCGATCACTTCGGGCTGCCTATTGTTTATCGTTTTGATAAAAGTTAAAACCCCACAAAAACCCAATTCCAGAAATAGAAACAGACAGTACTGATCTGAAATAAAACTCTCCCTGAAGTTGGAGGCAAAACTCCAGAAATATCAAAGGATTAGATTACAGAAAGCTCACCTGCTTGGTTCAGTGGCAAATAAACCTGCGGCTCGATTATCCATCGCCACAATTGTCTGACCTTGGATGCAAAGAAGAGGAGATATGTGTGTGGAGCTGTGGCGGGAATAACCACTAATGGCAATTCGATCCGCTTACCCAGTTTTCTCTTATTAGCATAAACTTATATAGGTATGGGATTATATAGGTATGGGATTGCCCCAGTCCATGGAATAGAAGTTGGGATATGCGTAGCCGAGGGGTCTGAATTCGAAGTTGGAGTATGGCTAGCAGAGGGGCCCTCGTGTTTTAAGGCGTTCCACTTATTATAATGATGATTTGTAAAGTAGTTAAAGATTAAATACAGATGGTCATTGGTATCCTTGGGGTTTTGGATCATGATGCCAATTCCAGCATGGATGGAGCCAAAATCTGTGGGGCCTCGCATTGATATGTCTGTATCAAGGTGGTAATTGGTGAATGCCACGGTGATTTTGGACGATGCTATAATGCAATGGTACTACCTCAAAAGAGAGTGGACCTAGGTGTGTAGGATCATTTAGGTGCATAGCATAATTAAGTCATTCTAATAGTTTATATATGGAAATATAT
This sequence comes from Pseudotsuga menziesii, assembly GCA_001517045.1. Taxonomy (NCBI): domain Eukaryota; kingdom Viridiplantae; phylum Streptophyta; class Pinopsida; order Pinales; family Pinaceae; genus Pseudotsuga; species Pseudotsuga menziesii. The sequence continues at coordinate 63,000 of LPNX010883538.1, read as the reverse complement.
GTATAACTTATTGATAGGGTGGTGGTCACCCGTAAATACAATGACTTGGCAAAGAAAAAATATATGGGTTACTTAGGTTATTTAAAAATATAATATAGTGTATTACATATTTTATAGTTAGAAATAAATATTTATTATATGGGTTACTATGGTTATTTAAAAATATAATATAGTTTATTATATATTTCATAGTTAGAAATAAATATTTATTTGAAATGGGAATTTATTTTAATTGGAAATTGATTAGAAAATCAACCAATACCTTTTATGATTTATGGATGGTACCTCCGTGTGTCTATACATATGAGTGTTTGATTTTAGTTTTTTTTTTTAATAATATATAGATTTAGATTTAGGGTTTCAAGGTTTGAACTTTTAATTTTTAATTTTTTTTATATTTAATTATTCATTAAGGTTTTAAGATTTAATATATATTATTGATTTTATTTTTTTTTATATATTTATCTACTGATTACGTGTTGAAAGAAACTTTAACATTATTAATTATTTTGCTTAGGTCAAAGTGATTATGGATCAATAGGGAAGAGGTTTTTTTGGAAAAGAGTGAGGGATGGAGACTATGGTTTCGGTCGCCAAGCTAGGGTTACTGCTCTCTAATCCACATTTCGATTGAATTCTTTGGTTATTGAAGCTCATTGCCACTTAGATTGGAGGTATAGATAACATTATCCTGTTTTCAGAAGATTTTATAGTTTCAGAATGGTATTTTATTTATTTTTTCTCTAATTTACGTCGTGGGAGGCTGATTGAACTCTAATAGCTATTGGGTCTCAAAGATTTTGCGAGATTTCATACCATAGGGACCAGACTGTGGGTTTTGTGATTTATGCTTTGATGGAATCTGGGTCACGAGCCATTGGTGGGATACCAATTTTTTTTGCTATTGGGTGCATTGTTCAAGTTGTGTTATGAATGGGCTGTAATATACTGTGATGGTAATTATTATGTTGATTTCCTTTATGTCGATGTCTAGTAAAAGAATATCCCCTTCCTTACTGCATAGAATTGGTTTATGCATCCCCTATAGGTATCTCGAGTGAGACCTCACTTGTTTTGCAGGTGTTGTTGATGGGGTTAAACCCTAAAGGTCTTTGTTGGTTTGGTCGAAGTTGAAACTGAGTTAGTCAAGATTGAGCCAAAAAATGTTTCTTTTGTCGGGACCAGGATCATTGTGAAGGGGACATGTTTTGGCACCGAACAAAGCTTGAGATTTAGGATTGGGTAGATTATAAAGCTCGAGAATTTGCTCAAGAAGAAAGCAGAAGGTTTCGATTGACTCTAGGAGAATGATTAGAAAGGTACGTTTATTTGGATATCCATGAGATTTTCTTTAGTGAATTCCCTATTATATTATATGAATGGTTGACAAGACTAGGACTTCAGAGGAACAAATTTCAAGGTGATGAACCTAAGGGTTGGACGCCTCAACTAGTTCGACGATTGGAGAGTGTCAATAATATCATCTCAAGGGTTGTTGACTTATGGGTCGATAGCATTTTAGAAGGATATATTACTGAGATCAATGTCGATACTATTAAGTCATACATTAAAGTTGAGAGGGAATTTTTCGAGGTCCCATAGGAAGATACCTTAAGTCATTAAAACTATGGATCGAAATGTTGGTATGTGAAAAAGGAATTTTGTGGATGGAGTCTTATGAGTGAATCATTACGCGGAGAGGGGCATGGGTAATGACGAGAATGATGTATGGAAACGTTGGGTAGAATGAGATGAGATGTTCCAAGCTCATAGTGAGACTTATAAAGAGGGTGGCCGCCTAAGGAGCGGGAAAAGATTATGGTCAAATAAGAGAAGAAGGACTCCAATAGGGAGAGAGAGTTGTAGTGTAACCGGAAGAGGGGACTACAAGTTGGTGCCATAGCTCGATGAGTATTCTTGTGACGAAGAGGAAGAGTACCAGCTTATTTCTGAGGACGAGGAAGAAGTGTTAGATTTGTACCAGACCCAAGGCTATGATATATCTATGACTCCGCCTACATCACTGGTATCATAGGTAAGACCTAAAAGTGTATCAAAGTGTTTCTTGTCGAATCATAGTAATAGAAATAGTCAAGATAGTGGTTAGAAAGTTCTTATTAGTGGTCCATCTAACTCGGGCTTATCAATACCCCAAAGGCACAAAATGGCTAGGGACAACATGAACTTACCTATATTTAACGGAAATGGGTTGGAAGACCTTGAAAAACACTAGTTCTTATGTGAGGCTATCTAGACTATGCGACAGGTCCAGGATGAGGCTGTAAAAAGGGCCTAGATGATCATGACCTTCAGAGGTCGTGCTCTTTATTTGTATATGAAGTTCTTTTTGGTTCCTACAACAAGTCCTCAAAAGTCACTAGATCAAATCCGATCTGGGTTAATAAATGAATTTAAGAAACCAAAATTTGAGTTGCAATACATCACAGAGTTGAAGGAGATTAAGCAGTCGCCAAGCGAATATGTCTAGGATTTTGACCAGAGATTCAATACCCTAATGGCTAAGGTAAGTTTTCAGATGTCCAATGTTCAACATAAGGATTGGTTTATTATTACGTTATTACCCCATATGTGTGTTCCTTTAATGCAGCAAAAGATAGTATCACAAACATAACCTTTTGCCATGAAATTAGAAGTGTCTCCAGTCGAGGAAACTGGCCCGGGAATGGTGCAAATCCAGTCGCAATTGGCTAATCTTTCGTTGCAGATCCAAGATATCAAGAAGAGAAAAGATATATGTGAATAAATATGGTGCACAATATGTAAAAGAGAAGGCCACATAGCGATTCATGCCCAACTTTTCTGGATTACCTTGCTTCCGATGCTCCAAATTCGTTAAGTACACAAGGGATTCCATGGTCAGAGTCCAACAAACAAGAGGGAATCGCTCATAAGAATGTTTGTATCTCCAAAAGATAGTGAGTACGCTCGCCAGTCTCTATTGTAAGTTTTGTCAATCAGTGGCCCATGATGAGAAAGACTACATGGAATATCAGTTATTACATGAAAAGATAATGGATAAATATTTAATGAAGAATGACGAGCAAATGCAAGATGATAGGTCGCATGCATAGTTCCATCAACCCAAGTGTGGAAGTGCCTCTAGAGGTCGAGGCAAAGGAGGAGGATTTGGTCGAGGAATAGGTCAGGTCATCTACTATAACCAGGACACCACGCTAGAGATAGTACAAATCCTACATCGACGTGCTTGTATTATAAAGATTTGAATCACACTATCAAGGAATGTCCACATCTTATTGCTAAATGGAAAGCCAAGGATAATGGGAATCGAAACCAACTCCCGAATGCAAATCAAAATGTTCATAATATTTTAGATGAGCCCCCAAAAAAACCACCGACTATTGATGTCTTGACAAGAGGAGTGGTTACAACCTGAGATGATAAAGGAGAGCCATGACAGAACATGAGAATACGACCTACATTACAAAATAAAGCACCATCTAATGTCTAGAAAGAAAAAGGGGTCTTCCTCAAAGCAAGAAATGAGTTTATGGATAGAAATTGTGCCTCGACTTCTACTATTCCTTCGACATTCAACAAAAGTCCAGTCTTCGACATGCCACTAAGTTTTGACCGACCGATTCCAGTCTTCGACATGCCACTAAGTTTTGACCGATCGATTCCAAAGAAGTCGACAAGAAGCACAAGTGTTCTAAAGAATTTCTTAAAAAGTTGTTTATCCCTTGTTAAGGATGAAGATGCTCTGGCAGAGCTATTAACTCTAATAAAAGATCATAAAAAAGATCTTTGACAAGAGAAGAATGTCAACCATATCCAAAAAAGAAGGAAAATTGGTTGAGAGCTACGCATGAATGCTCAAATAGGAGATTATGATATGGATTTTATTATCCTTGACTTGGGATCATATGTCAACATTTTGATAAAACAAACATGGGAAAGCACAGGGAATCCCAAGTCAGTGTGGTCGTCTGTTCAGTTGAGGTTAGCTAACTAGTTGAAGGTTATGCCTATTAGTCTATTACCACAAGTTTATGTCGAGGTGGATGGGCTCCAAAACCATGAAGACTTTGAAGTAATAGAAATCATTGATTATACAAATCCTTATCCAGCACTCTTGGGGATCGACTAGGCCATTGAGAACTAGACTATCATTGATTTCAAAAAGAGGATCTTGTCATTTGAAGACTCAAATATGTGAGTAGTTGCTCCAATCGACCCAATGGAAGGCCAATGCTATGTTGAACCAGTAAGAGGTGAGTACCATGAAGGATATTTGGATAATATTTATAATATCTCATCTACACTAGATGATTATATAAATCTTACAATTTATGGTAAATTTAGTTGGTGGAGTGTTACTTCATGTTCATCAAATTCAAGGGAAGCCTTGGAAAAATGGTAGAACCAGTTGTATGAAGTGTTGATGAGGAAATGTGCAAGAATCACTAAATCTTTATGATGGGTGGGTACTGAGGTATGTGATCTTCCCACTTATAAGGGGTTTCCTAATTTGTAAACTTTTGCATAATTCAAAGTTAAGGTACTGAGACCATAACAATTGCTAGCTCTTGATGTGGCCTTGAAAGCTACACCATGAAGATGGTGGGCTACCCATAAACAATCCATCTCAGAATGGCCTCAATGTAGAAGGTTGTTAGAAATCACGTTTGGCAAGGACATTCCTTATGATGGTAATAAGTATACTAGATTGGAGAGCTCTATCAAACATCTTGATCATTGTTGCGAGACATGGAGTTCGGTGCCCAAGCAAGAATGGGTACATTTGTTCATACATACCTTGGACACTATACATAGAAATTGGTATACGTCGATTGAACTGTGACAGGGAATTGTAGACTGGGACGAATGGGATAATAGTTTCAAGCACACTTTTAGCTTTGTTGATGAAGGTCCATCGATTGACATGACCCTACAAGTTATTAAAGCCAATAATTTTAAGGAAGTTTATGTTTTTGTGTCAAGTCTACCAAAATGGAATGTGACAGTTCAGAATCTGATAGAGTGTTAAACATATTCAGTGAACCTGAGGATGATGATCCATGATAAATTCACATTCCAGAATATGAAGGTAGTCGGGCATTGAAGGGATTGGGTTTGTCATCTGATAAGTTTTCGAAGGCCATTAAAATAAAGAAGGTAAACATTGGTTCTCCTAAAAAATCCAAATTTTGCAAATATTGGGGATTACTGGAACGACGAGACTGTTGGGAAAGTCACTGATTTATTTCATGGATTTCAAGACCTATTCCCGACAATGTTTTATGAGATGAATGGAATTGTTGGGGATCTGGATGAAATGAAGATTCCACTAAAACCAGGTGTAAAGCCTGTCAAACAACAACCATATATATTGAATCCAAGGTAAAAAGAAAAGGTTAAGTCAGAGCTCAACATAATGCTGGATGCAGGAATTATTGAACATGTTCAAGAATCATAATGGATAAACATAGTGGTTGTACAAGATAAGAAAATTGGTGAAGTCTGCATTTGTGTTGACTTATGGAAGTTGAATGATGCTTGCTTGCACGATATTTTTCCTACACCTTTACATATGAGGTCCTGGAGAGTGTAGGGGGGCAAGAGGTATATTCTTTTACTAAGGAAATTTTTGGGTATCATCAAATCAAGATCGCAAAAGAAGACCAACATAAGACTACCTTTGCGACATAATGGGGTTGTTTCTAGTATACGTTAATACCATTTGGACTTAAGAATGCTCATGCTATTTTTTCTAGGATAGTGGTAGTCGCTTTCAAAGATTTTATTCATAAATTCCTAGAAGTCTATTTTGACGACTGGACACTATATGAGTTAAATAAGGACCATATTGAGAGTCTTCAGCTGATGCTCAAACGTTGTAGACAATTTCAAATTTGTTTAAATTTGAAGAAGTGTATTTTTTGTGCCCCTTTTGGTATTTTGTTGGGTCATGTTGTATGCAGAGAGGGGATACTGATGGATCCTGCGAAGATAGCTATCCTTGTCGACCTAGCCCCACCTTTGTCAGTTAAACAATGGAGGATTGCATTGGGTCATATTGGTTATTACCGGGAGTTTATTAGAGGTTATATCGAGATTACAGCTCCGATGGGGAAGTTTTTGAAGAAATATATAAAATTCCAATGGAATGGGGAATGTCAAAAGAGTTTTGATGTGATCAAATAAAAAATGGTTTCAACACCTATTATGGTCTTCCCGAGATAGAGGAAATAATTTCATGTGCATGTTGATGCATTGTCTGTCATGTTAGGAGTAGTACTTGCACAACCAGGTGAGGGGTCTATCGATCACCCCATTGCATTTGCTAGTATAAAGTTGTCGATTGCAGAGAGAAATTATACAACAATAGAGTGGGAGGGGCTTTCTATGGTATATGCACTCCAAAAGTACAACATTATTTACTGTGTGGTCACTTTAATATGTTTAGAGACATTATGCATTAAAATATCTAGTAAATAAGCCAGTGTTTAGGGGGAACATATGCCTATGGCTCCTTCTCTTCCAAGAATTTGACTTGGAAATTGTTGTAAAGCTAGGAAGATTGAATGTGGGTCCTAACCATCTCTCAAGGATAGAAAATGGGGAAGAACCTACTAATTTAGATGATAATATTCTCGAGGCATAGTTATTTGCAATAAAAATGGTTGATGATTACTATGAAGACATTGTGCATTTCTTGACTATAAGAAGAGCACCATAAGGGTTTAGTACAACAAAAAAGAAACAGTTGGTTGTAAAATATGCAGACTTTAAACTTATAGTTGGAATTATATAACATGGGACCAGAGAGGAGATTCTACGTCATTGTGTCTTAGAACATGAGCAACCAATGGTGTTAGCGAAGTTCATGCCAGAGTGGCAGGGGGCACTATGTAGGAAAAGTGACAGTGTGAAAGATTTTACAGACAAGTTTTTGGTGGCCTATACTCCATTTACATGCACTTGACTATTGTCGGAGTCGTGACATCTTCTTGTTGATGTATTTGTAACTTCAGAATGTATTCACTTGTATATTCTATATATTGTATTTCTTTGTACCCCGATGTTCCTATCGGAAGAATCATTAATGTAATCAAGTCATGTAAAGTCATTGAGGTTAACCCTTCGTTGTAAGTCGGGGTAATAGTCCCCACAGTTTCGGGGTACTAGGGTTATTAGACTCTCCTAGAGAAGTCGGCCCTGGTAAGTAATTTTCAAGTCAGAAACTAGTATAAATAGAGAGTGAGCCTCTCTATTTGGGACACACACTCACTCAACTATAGCGCATGAGTGAGAGAGAAGGAGCTTGCACAAGTGAGAGAGAGATCATCTGTCGAAGATCATCTTTGTGTTTTTGGGTTTTACTTTTGCCATTGGTGCTCATTCTATCTCTGAGGAAGTTGCAGGGCTTTCTCCTTTATGGTCTCCTTGAGGAAAACTCTATGTGTCTCGTATCTCTTGTGATTATTGATGTGTATGTTATTCTCTCAGATAAGATCCTAGATCATATTGATTAAATGATAAAAATATAACATGGTATTAGAGCTAACTTGAGAAGAAGACATTGTGCAGTTGTAGACGCTAGGGATTCTTACTTTTTGGGTCTCTCTCCATATATCATCAACAAAAGGAGACTAGGCTAACTCTCCATTGAATGACGCATCTTTTTGTCGAAGCAGAATTTGATTCCGGACATTTTTAGTTTTTGACCTATCACTGCTGCGAGAAATTAGGGATTTTCACATAAGAGGAATTTTTGAGTGACAGCATAGGATTTCTCTCCTCCTCAAAATCGAAATTTAGAGACCAAGATCAAAATTTTTGGTTGGCTAAAATTCTAGGAAAGTCAAACCCTAATTTGACCCTGGACCAGAAAACCCTAAAAGACAAAAACTAGTCATTTTGGTGCATTCGCTATATCTCGAGATTGGAGAAGGATCAGGAACTGAAACATTTACAAGCTGAAGATAAATTCCTGATGTACCCTATGTAAACGTTTCAGCCTCAGATTCACTATATTCTAGGAGATATGATTCCTCCAAATCAGGGTTCCAGCCTCTCCCAAGATTCATCCCTAAACAGGACACATAGGGAAAATTGCTATATCTCGGGCTACGAAGGTCTAAATGAAATTTCGCAAGATGTTCCAGATAGGGCACAGAATTTACTTTATGTGGTAAAAGTTTCAGACCCTAAAGGTGAAATAGTGACATGTGGAAGTTCGTACAAGTTCGCTATGTTGAACAGTCCTGAAATAAGTCACCTTGGGAAAACTCTCATAAGTCCCGATTGGTGAAACCAATTATGCTCAAACCTGCGATGTTGGAAAGAGGATAAATGAGGCTACCTCAGTCCAAAATTTCAAACACAGAGGAGCATTAATTTCAGATATATTGCAGAAACAATATCAAGAAATTCTGGAGAAGAAATTGAAGAAAACTAGGGCATCAGATATTTTGCAGTTATGATCACAGTTTTGGGAAAATGAGTATGCTACTCAGCTCGCCTTCGAGAGGCACATCTTTCTATCCAATCAGATTTGAAAGATTCCAAGTTTTGAAATTAGGGTTTCTCTGACAAACCCTAGATCAGCGAGATCCGAAACCAGGATGAACACCTCAAATTGGTAAGATCTAATCTTTTGCTATTTACATTTGAGGTTCTCCTTTCAAAATAACCTATCACACCAGCTTGATGAAAAGTTTGGTGAAGCTGAAAAATTTCGAGCATGGAAGTATAGGATCTCACTGATTCTTGAAGAAAATTAATTGGACACCTACATAAGTGGAGAGGTTCGAGTTCGAAAGGGAGATGAGGCTAAAGACTTGCACAAGAAGAACTTGGTCAAGGCCAAGAGGATCACCTTATACCATAGGTGTCTTCCTTAAATACACCTAAAGAGATGTTTGATTCCTTGACCAAGCTATTTGAAGGGAAGAATATAAATCAGAAGAAGTATAGGAACTCCGTGATCCTCGAAGAAATTGACTTAGATCAGTATTTCAATAAAGAAGTTATAAGAGCCAGAGGGAGATAAGGCTAAGGATATAACCAAGAGAATCATTGCAGATCATCTCATCCCTCATGTGTCGTCTTTGAAGACACCAAAAGGAAGTGTTCGATGCTATGATGAAGCAATCGAAGAAGAATACGATATTGTTATTACCACCTTGAATGGCCTCCCAGGATCATGGGATTAATTCATTCGAGGATTGTGTGTCAGAAGGAAGTTATTACCTTCAACAAACTCTGGGAAGAGTGCACACAAGAAGAAGATCGACTCATAATAAAATAAGAGAAGATGGGAGCAACTTAAGATCAATCTCTCATGATTCAAAGGAGATCCCTCAAACGATGAGGAATATGAAGGGCTCAATTCTTGAAGAACCTCTTATCCATCTTAGCATTTGGATAAGAAATGATGATGTCATGAATGAAGAAGATGATGAAGCTGAAAGCTCAATAATGAGTCTACCCACGAAACAAATAAATATAAGTATTCAATTGTCATTTCATGATATTGTTTGGTTATGCATTTGTTTATATTTATTTGATGTGTTATGCATGATAGAATGTTTGCATTAATGACAATATACTACTAATATGCATGTGATGGGTAAGCAGCTCATGGTGCTATACAACTCTCCATTTCTACTTATCTATTATGAAACCTCTTTGTTAACATATTGGATTAGTGCACAATCTCAATGATGTCATGGTAGAGATGGAAGACATATAGAAAGTTTCTGTAAGATATGGATGAATGTTGTATTGACTAAAATAGTTGCATGGTTATATCTTTATGCATAAGAATTTGCCATTATGAATATGCCTTATGAAATGTTTCTAACCATACAACTAATGCATTTGACTTGTAGGAAAGATCGCGTACAATCGCCTACAAGAAAAGAAGGATGAGACTTGTTCCGAAGAACAAGTGATGACAGTTCAAGAAATAATCCAAAATGAAGAATAACATGACGAGACTTCAAGATGCCTCATACATAATGCAGTTATGTGACACTGTTGAGCGACATCATTGATGCAAAGCCTTCCAGCTATGAAGAAATAGCCAAGAAGAAAGGGAAGGAGTGCACCAGTTCAAGAAGAATGATGTCTAGGATGCGGTATCGAGACCTGAAGGGAAGTCCGTAGTATCTTCCATATGGATCTACAAGATCCAACATGCAATAGATGGAAATATCGTGGCATACAAGGAAATATTCGTAGCACGAGGCTTCTCATGGAAAGAAGGCATAGACTACGAAGAGACATTTGCAGCCACTAGAAGTTAAGGCACGTGACATGCAGACTCATGTGTGCAAATTAAAGAAGGCCTTGTACGAGCTCAGAAGGCACCCATGGGATAACACATACATGAGGAGCTTGAATATCACCTTAACCTTTGCTACAAGGTTGAAGATGAAAGCCTATAAAGGATAACAAGCTCACAGATGGGTGCGAGAAGAAATTTTCAAAAGGTTCAAGATAGAGGATCTTGGTATCCAGTGAACCTAGATGGATACATAGAATATTAGTAGAAGAGGAAGCTACTTGTCACTCCAGTACAATATGTTTCAATACATAGACTACGAAAGGCAGAGGGAGAGTGATGCTCCACTTCAAAGGGAGTGACTGTAGAAGATCCTGAGGTTCGACATGGTACGACAGGATGGACAACTTACTGATGACTCTAGGATTTACTGAGAGTAAAGTGAATTCCAACCTTTACTTCAAGGTTGAAGGTGGAAGACTAGTGATGCTCCTGTTATATGTCGATGAATTATGGAACTCATTAAAGTTGCAAGAAGGAGACTTGCTGCCGAGTTCGAGATAAAGGACTTGGGTATGGTATTTTCTAGACATGGAGATGTGGCAGAGTGCAAATGGAATCTCCCTTAGACAAGGGAAGTATGCAGTGGAGATCGCGAAGAGGTTCAGGATGATGGACTGTAAGGACATGGCCACACCTGTGGCATAGAACTTGAAGCTATTGAGTGATGCTTCATCAAAGTCGATTGACGCTGCGATGTATTGTCAGATGATTGGGTCCTTGATGTACCTGATGAATATGAGACCAGATATTTGCTTTGCTGTGAACACATTGAGCTAGTTCCCGATGGAACTAAGACATGTTCACCTGATTGTTCCAAAGCATATTTTGAGGTACCTAAAGGGTACAGTTGATTATGGGCTCAAGTATGAGGCGAATCAGAAGAATAACCTGGAGGGTTATGTGGATTCGGATTAGGCAGTTCCATTGATAGGAAGAGAACTTCGAGGTGCTACTTCAGTATGAGATCAGGTGTGATCTCTTGGTTTAGTAGGAAGGAGTCCTGCATGGCGCTAAGTACAGCAGAGGAAAAATATGTTTCCACTTGCTCGTCTAATTGGGAGAGAGGAGCAATGAAGCTATAGTTTGTGATCCAAATTGACATCTCTCGAAAGAGGGAGTTCTAGCGTAGCCGGTGAGATAGGTTGTTTGAGCATAAAATCTCGGCGAAGCTCGTAGGTTGCCTAGACACAAACGGTCCTGTAGGTTTTCCTCAGATTTATCAGTCCTGGTGAAGCTCGCAGGTTATCCTTGGACGTAATCAAATCTGATGTGATTCTATGCTAGAAATGGCTAGAGTGAAGTTTGAGTACTTCGGGGAGAATCTTGGTGTTCTCCAGATCGAGTTTCCTTCTAAGGAGAAATGATGAGTCTGAGAGCCTTTCCAACATGGTGGCAGGCTGGGCCTCCCATGGTCGGATGTAAGTACTGAGACTTTATGACATGGTGGCAGGCCGGGCCTCCCATGGTCAGATATAAGTGATGGGCGGGCCTTTTCGACATGGTGGCAGGATGGGCTTCCCATGGTCGGATACAAGCGTTGAAGAGGATGAAGACCTTCATGGAGGATAGGCCTACAACTAGCATGAAAAAGGGCTGGCTCTATAGAACTTCCTATGACGAGTAGAATTGAGAGATGGCACCATTTGCTCAAGATAGCGGGAGCAGTGATGATGATGATGATGTAATGATGATCCAGCTTTGATGAAATATCTAGTGACGAAGACTTGTGATGATCTAGTGATGATCAAGCTTTGATGAATGATCAGGTGATGAAGACTTGTGATGATGAATTGCATCAAGAGAACACCTTCCTAGTTAAGAGGGAGTGTTGATGTATTTGTAACTTCAGAATGTATTCACTTGTATATTTTATATATTGTATTTCTTTGTACCCCGATGTTCCTATCTGGAGAATCATTAATGTAATCAAGTCATGTAAAGTCACAGAGGTTAACCCTCAGTTGTAAGTCGGGGAAATAGTCCCCACAGTTTTGGGGTACTAGGGTTATTAGACTCTCCTAGAGAAGTCACCCCTGGTAAGTAATTGTCAAGTTAGAAACTAGTATAAATATAGAGTGAGCCTCTCTATTTGAGACACACACTCACTCAACTATAGTGCATGAGTGAGAGAGAAGGAGCTCGCACAAGTGAGAGAGAGATCAATTGTCGGAGATAATCTTTGTGTTTTTGGGTTTTACTTTTGCCATTGGTGCTCATTCTATCTCTGAGGAAGTTGCAGGGTTTTATCCTTTATGGTTTCCCTGAGGAAAACTCTTTGTGTCTCTTATCTCTTATGATTATTGTTGTGCATGTTATTCTCTTAGATAAGATCCTAGATCATATTGATTAAATGATAAAAATATAACACTGCCAACGCATAGGGAAACAATCCCGATGGGATGAAATGCCATTGGTACAACAAATAACTTTGTAGGTGTTTGATAAGTGGGATGTCGATTTTGTGGGTCCTATTAACCCACTAGGAAAATGGATAGGTTCCCAGTATATAATTACCATGACATATTATTTAACCAGATGGGTTGAGGCAGCTCCAGTAAAGGACTGTACTACAACAACTGCTACCAGATTTTAATTTGATTAAGTGGTGACTAGGTTTGGCTGCCCAAGAGTCCTAGTAAGCGACTAGGGTACACATTTTGTTAATAAAGTGATTGAGAAAATGACTGAAGAATTTCAGATCCAGCATAGGAAGACAATTCCATACCACCTGCAGGAAAATGGAACTGTTGAAGCTTTTAATAAGATTTTGGAGCATGCACTTACTAAGATTTGCAATGTTAATCGTGATGATTATAATCACAAAATACCCTCAATATTATGGGCTTATTGAACAACATGTAAGAAGCTCACATGACAGAATCCATTTAGATTGGTTTATGGATAAGAAGTTTTCATGCCTATGGAATATATTGTACCTAGCTTGAGAATAGTTGCACTTACTATGATGATGGATGTTGGTGCAATTGAAGAAATATTGTCACAGTTATTATAGTTGGAAGAAGATTGGTTCCTTGTGGGCTACCACCAATGAGTTGAGAAGGAGTGACACAAGGCTTGACATGATCTACATATTAAGTTCTAGCAATTCCATCATGGTGACTTTGCCCTTCTTTACGACAGTAAGTTCTTAAAGCATCGTGGTAAGATTTAAACACACTGGTTGAGACCATATATTGTTAATTGCATTATAGATGGGGGTGTAATTTAGTTGCAAAAGTTTGATGGCACACTCCTATATAGTTTAGTAAATGGTAGTCGGCTAAAACCTTATAGGGATAGTCGTACTTCTCTCTTCTGAGTTTGTAGATAAATTTAAAAAAAATATGTCTGTCGAAGTATTGTATATAGTCATGATTTGTTTGTCGAAGTTTGGTGTATCTGTTGTCGTTGGGTGCCAGAATCAAATTTATCTATCCGTCGAAGTTAGTTTTGTATTGCATCAAGATTTGCATGCGTGCTCTTCTGTCAAGTCCACAATTAATGTGTGGTAAGTAGCTACTTTTATGGCAAGCATAGTGGTGACTTTAATGGAGCTTTGTCATAAATGACTGAAAAGCTTTCAGTTTGTGAATGGATTGGCCGCCACCTTTTTTAATTATTACTAACGATCAGGTTAGAATAAATACCCATGTGATCGGACAGACTTTACGCATGTGTTGATTTATTTCAACACCAAAAGGGGTTCAATTGTCTCATCATGTTGAGTGTGAAGTGTATTAAGCAAGATAAATGTCTACAGTTTCTGAAGCTAGTTACTTTGTGTTGCAAGTTTTAGATATGGATAGCCATGTGTCAAGTTATAACACCATTAGGAGATCTACTATGGATATTCCGCTTGCTATACCTATTGTTGAGGAGACAACAGAGGTTGTGTCATAGTTGCTCCCCATAAATCCACCAAGGAAGAAACAAACAACCGACCGGGTAGTTTTTGCTAAGTAGATATTTAAAGATACCCATGATGTTGAAGCTCCAGGGTCCATTTCAACGACCATACTGTCGGGATACATTCCACCTTGAAAAGATGATGCTCTACCTATCGTCATTAGAAAGAATGCCCTGTATCCATTGGTAAATCCAACCATTCCGAAAGGACTTCATGTGACGACGGAGATCATGGCTAATTTGAACAAATTGTCATTGTATGACCATGACTTGAGGAAGTTCCTTAAAATTCACGTGCATCTAGTGGAGTAGATCCTATTCAGCTAGTACCAATGGATTGGGCTCCTGGATTAGAGAAGTCTGGCATTCTGTCGCTTTTGTATATGCCCCATTTTGGCCAAACTAACGAAGTTAATACATGTGTAAAGCAACTGCTGGTTTGTTTCCATGGTGGGTGTTTGTGGTTGGATACCCATATCTCTATTGAAGTCGACCTAATAGCTATTATTATAGGGTTACCCAAGGAAGGAATTGGTCCAACACCATTCTTTGCTGGTAAAGAGCAGGACAAAAGACTAATTGCTCTAATGAAGGATAAGTATAATCTTACGCAAGATAAGAGGGGATTTCATATAGCCTCTGTTAATGATTGGGACATCATATTTGTAGCTAAAGTATTGTTGAGCAAGTTAATATGGAATATGTAACCGAACTAGTGCACTTCTAGTACCATCGTCATAGCAGAGCAATGTGCTACAGGAGTTCAAATGAATTGGGTGACTTTTCTGCTCAATGAGTTATTGGCAGACACTAATGATGCAAGGAGAGAGGTACACCTTTTACTTATTATTGGTTACTCATCTTAATTTCCTTTGTTTCATGGGAAGAAACACCTAATTACCAAGGGATGGAAGCAAATGTCCCATGTCATGGGTCCTGTTATCAAAATATGTGGTTCGATGATAATCATCGGTGACAACATAAGAATAACATTGAATTATATATGCACGTTGATGCATTAACTCATCATATTTAGAAAAAGTCAAGGATTACAAAGATAAAGGAATATCATAAAGTTTACTACAGGGGCTCACGACTTCTTTCTTCAACCAAGACGAGATCCCCATCACCAATTGTTAACTACTGTGTTCCAGTTATCAGAGGAAGAAATTGATACGATAGTTCAGGACTACTCAGATGATTGAAATCAACCTGTCACTGAAGATAAATTGTCTGCTGAAACTAAGCCACGACAGGAGGGTACATCGAGGACCTATCCAGGGGTCCATCAGAAGAAGACAACATGTATATCTCTCACCATGAGAGTGATGAAGAGTTGAGCGCTACCCTGATAGATCCAGATTTGGTAGGTAAGCGAAAAGCTACTGACATGGTGAAAAAGGGAAGAAAGAAGAAAAAGGTCATAAGGGACTCCACAACTATTGGTCTAATTGATGACGATTATAGCCTGTTGGCATATAGAATGACTGAGGTTGCCGATGAAATGCATCAAAATATTGACAGTAGGCATATTGTTCACTCTTTGAGGGAGTTACTGACTTACTTCAAACTCTTTGTAAAGCTGTAAAATAAGTAAGAGTCATGGTCAGTAAGAAGGCGAAGCAGTTGCAGTAAG
Organism: Pseudotsuga menziesii; assembly: GCA_001517045.1. NCBI lineage: Eukaryota > Viridiplantae > Streptophyta > Pinopsida > Pinales > Pinaceae > Pseudotsuga > Pseudotsuga menziesii. Next base: position 47,122 of record LPNX010883538.1, on the reverse strand, counting down.
ATGTCCCCTTTGATGATCACTGAGCTGAAATCCAAACATCGCAACAACCTCGTAATGTCCAACTGATACCCAAAGCGCTTGATTTAGGCATGACGTAGCTGAATAATACTATACAGTATATTGCCTATGTCAGGTTAGACATGTCTGAGTTACAAGAGCAACATAAGAATGTTGAAGAGGATATACGACATATTCAGGAGGCCAAGGCACTTTGTTCTAAGGAATAGGAGCAATTTTCCCAGGCATGGGAAGCCTTAATGGATGATGTGGAGCTGCAAGATATAACAGAGAGATTTCATACAATAGAGACAAGTTTGGCTAGTCTTAAGACCTCATTAAAAGCATTACCATCGATCGAGAAGATGAGTAAGCCTAAAAAACTTAAAGTGTTGTAGCTGTAGGTAGCCAAAATCCGGACACAACAACAAAGAAGAACATATCGTGTCGCAAATCTTCAAGTAGAGGTAGAGCAGTTGACTGCGACCATTCATTTAGTCCATGTCAAGGTCAACCAAGTTCTAAATGCTACTTGGTGGATGCTTCAGAACATATTAGTTCTGAAATTGTCGAAGGGGTTGCCAAGTTTAAAGCAAATGTTTAGCAATAAGTCGGGGAAGTGACAAAGATATTTCAATATTTTCGAGGTAAGTTGAACACGCCAAGAATTTCCATCTGAAGTGGCTCGGGACGACCCACATGTGAGTGTTGGGGCTTGTTGGCCCTAGGCAAGTTTGGTTAATTTTGGTGTCTTGGTTAATTTTGGTGTTTAAGTTTTGGAACCTGGTTGAGGGTTGAATGGGGCTGCGCTGGAGCGGGTGTTGAATTCGTCAGCTCCAAAAAATTTGGCTGAATTTTGGGAAAAAGTAATTTCATTGACAAATTTTGATTGAAAATTCCGTGAGTTAGTTAGAAGGTGTGCCCACTTTTGGGGTAGTGGGTGCAGGATGGAAAGTCAGCTAGTAGAGCCTATAAAAATATAAGGGGGTGGGATTTTTGTGGTTGGTTGATGTCAAGTTTTTAAAGGAAAAGTTGTTTACTGTCGATAGAATGATTTTGTATTATTATGTTGAATATGAATAAGAGTCATGAGTATACTGTCGATCTGCAAGCTGTGTGCGTAGACTCAATGTAATCGGGATTGTAGAGGAATGTCTACAGGTTTTGTGCGCAGACCAAAGTGTTCGAACTATGACTCTTGCTAATTAAGGAGCGCATTTTTGTTTTTTCATATCTTCGGTTTCCATGTTAAATTTCTTATGTTGAATGATGTATGGAGAATGTGTGTTGTTTTGTGTATGGATGTGACCTGTGATAATGTGTCAATTTCTTAATATGTAATCAAACTGACAAAGTGATCCGGATTTATGTTTGAACGAAATGAAAGAACAGATACATAATCATAATAACAGACATTTTGCAAAGATAACGGAGATATAGTAAACACATATTCTATTAAATGGCGAAAATAGAACAAATTGTAATACAATAGCTAGAATGGTGGTAGCTATCTTTGAGAAGAGATGTGACTGCTACGCTCATTCGTGCAAAGCTGAATACAAAATGAGGCCAAAGGGGCCTATTTATAATAACAATGAGGGTGAAAACCCCAAAATTCCAAAACGAAACCCTAGAAGATGAAGCGTCATAAAGTTTGCGACCCCAAGGTGGTAAGTTGAACAGTCAACTTCTTGGGGTCATAACTTTTGCATACGATCTTTGATTTGGGCGTTCGATAACTTGTTGGAAAGGTTTATCTAAGATTTACAACTATCATTGGCCAAATTAATTCCAACGCCAACCATTTGACCCACGAATCGCCAAAAATGTCGTTTAGGGCCTCAAAACGGACCCAAAATATTGGGACCTGAAAAATTGTAGAAAAATAACTAGGAAACTGCCACAATGGAAAATTGTTTTGAGTTGGTGGAATAGGTGGGTGGCCACCGATATCAATATAGATCAATCGTCCCTCCTTAGGAAGCAATGGTGTCCATTGTGTCGAATCCCGTATCATATCTCGAACTGTGTGCTGAGTTGATCTCCTGGTGCGACATTTGCTGAAGTGAGGAGGCTTCCTTTCTTTGACATCCCGAGAGGGTTGTAATTATTGTATGGATGATTTGTTTCTAGATGAGCACCTTGAATGCATGGCCTTGCATCGTATAGGTACTCAGATAGATGAGGAAACAATGGCTCTGTCTTCTTCTTGTGTCTGATGAGCAGAGACACCTTGTGCAGAGGGTGTGGAGGTCTCTGTGGTCTTATGTTCTCCTTCAGACGCAATTGTGAAGAGGAATAATTTTCTGATGTGGGAGCTAATCTTACTACCTTGTAAGGTGCAACAGTCTCTGGTATTCGATAGAGTTTTCCTCCCAAAGTAACAATGACGCTGCGAGGCCGTGACTAATATACAACACGATGCTTCCACATATATGGTTATCCTAGAAGAACATCACAGACTTCAATTGGGGACACATCACATAGTACCTCGTCTTTGAAAGGATTGATGCCATATGGTAGGAGGCATTGTTGATTAATGTGGTTACCTCGTCCTTGGCTTAGTCAACCGATGCTGTAAGGTTGCGGGTGTGGTGTTGTCGGAAGCTCCAATATCTTGACGACTTTTGCTGAGATCAGGTTCTTTTGGCTAACATTGTCAACAACAAAATGTAGAGGCATTCCCTTCACCCACATATGTGAGTGGAAGAGGCGCTCCTCTGCCTCCGACTCTTCAGGATCCTCTAGTTGAATCTGTGTGGTAGCAACAGTGGTAGTGGGGTCTGCATTAATGATCTACCTCCCATTGTATGTGGCTGTGGCATTGGGTTCAGAATCAGAATCAGGATCTGATTCCGAAGATTTGATCTCGGCCACTAATGACTGCTTTGAGCGACATTCATCAGTGTTGTGCCAAGGGATTTTATGAAATTGGCACCACTTACCGGTGTCCTTCTTTGTATTTTTATCCCCCTTCTTTGCTTGTGGTGGGGACTGGTTGTCGTTTCCTTTTTTTATGTTCTGCGGGCTAGGGTTTCCCTTGCCTTACTTTTGCGGTGGATTCGCAGGTCCAAAGTCTTGCTTGTTCTTTTGTCGAAATTTCTCCTCGATTTTGAAAGCATACCGATAGGTAGATACAAGTGAAGAGATGTTGAGGAAATCAATCTCAGTTCAGATGTACCGATGTATACCACTGTGATATTTTAGAATTAGGTGCCGCTCGAAGTCCTTGATACCCAACTTTGTGCGCAAGGTATGAAAATTGATGGTGTACTCCGATACCATCTCGTCCCTTTCTTGATGCAGAATGGTCCATTTTGTAAATTGGTCATCATAGTTTCCCACAGGGTAATACTGATCCTTGACGACATCTATGAAAGAGGCCCAAGTGGGATTTGTTTCAAACATTCCAGACTCGTCTCATGAGTTTTGTTCACAATAAGTACCCCACCAATTTTGGACATGGGGGATCGCCTTAAGGAGCGCAAAGGTGATCTTTTCTCTATTGAAAAAATTGTGGACAGAGAAATACCCTTCTAGAACATTCAACCAATTATTTAGGGCATCTGCATCGATTTTTCCTTCAAATAAAGGAATATCAAAGTTAACTTGTACCTTGAAGGGAGTTGCATCCCCGAACCGGCTGCTCGTTGAAGATGCACTTGCCGCTGCCGCCATTCGTAGAAGGATTTGGGCGAAACTATCCATCAACTTGTTCCTTTGTCGCTTGAGGGCTTCCTCGAGCAGTGACTTGATAGGATCTACTGCTTCGTTGTCTCTCTTTTCTTCTACATGGGAGGTCATTTGGGACGATGAGAATGATCAAGTGAAACTAGTTCGAGACCAAACTCTCTATACTCTGACCTCGTCGGGGACATGCGCTGAGAAACAATCAAATAGCATATTGCTCTGATACCACTGATCCCGATTTATGTGTGAACGAAATGGAAGAACAGATACAAAGTCATAATAACATACATTTTGCAAAGATAACAGAGATACAATAAACACATATTCTATTAAATGGCGAAAATAGAACAGAATGTAATACAATAGCTAGAATGGTGGTAGCTATCTCTGAGAAGAGATGTGACTGCTACGCTCATCTGTGCAAAGGTGAATACAAAATGAGGCCAAAGGGGCATATTTATAATAATAATGAGGGTGAGATCCCCAAAAGTCCAATATGAAACCCTAGAAGATGAAGTGTCATAAAGTTTGCGGCCCCAAGGTGGTAAGTTGAACAGTCAACTTCTCGGGGTCATAACTTTTGCATACGATCTCCGATTTGGGCTTTCGATAGCTCATTGAAAAGGTTTATCTAAGCTTTAAAACCTTTAGTTGGCCAAATCACTGCTGATTCTAACTATTTGGCCCATGAATCACCAAAAAACGTCGTTTAGGGCCTCAAAACGACCCCATAATTTTGGGACCCAAAAAACTGTAGAAAAATAACTAGGAAACTGCCATAATGGACAATTGTTTTGAGCCAGAGGCCACCGAAATCCATATGGATCAATCCTCCCTCCTTAGGAAGCAATGGTCTCCATTCCATCGAATCTCGTATCATATCTCGAACTATGTGTTTAGTTGATCTCTTAGTGTGACATTTGCGGAAGTGAAGAGGCTTCCTTTCTTTGACATCCCGAGAGGGTTGTAATTATTGTATGGATGATTTGTTTCCAGATGACCACCTTGAATGCATGGCCTTGCATCGTAGAGGTACTCGGATAGATGAGGAAACAATGGCTCTGTCTTCTTCTTGTGTCTGATGAGCACAGACACCCTGTGCAGAGGGTGTGGAGGTCTCTATGATCTTATGTTCTCCTTTAGACGCAATTATGAAGAGCAATAATTTTCTGATGTGGGAGCTTATCTTCCTACCCTGTGAGACTTTGTTAGGTGCAACGATCTTTGGTATTCGATAGAGTTTTCCTCCCAAAGTAACAATGATGCTGCGAGGCCGTGACTAACAGCATTACGCTTCCACATATATGGTTGTCCTAGAAGAACATAACAGACTTCAAGTGGGGCCACATCAGACAGTACCTTGTCTTTGAAAGGCTTGATGCCATATGGTAGGAGGCATTGTTGAGTAATGCGGATACCTCGTCCTTGGCTTAGCCAACCGATGTTGTAGGGTTGCGTGTGTGGTGTTGTTGGAAGCTCCAATATCTTGACGACTTTTACTGAGATCAGGTTCTTTTGGCTACCGTCGTCAACAACAAAATGTAGATGCATTCCCTTCACCCACATCTGCGAGTGAAATAGGCGCTCCTCTGCATTTGACTCTTCATGATCATCTAGTTGAATCTGTGCGGTAGCAACAGTGGGAGTGGGGTCTGCATCAATGATCTACCTCCCATTGTATGTGGCTGTGGCATTGGGTTCGAAATCAAAATAGAGATGTGATTCTGAAGATTTGATCTCGGCCAGTAATGACTACTTTGAGCGACACTCATTAGTGTTGTGCCAAGGGCTTTTATGAAATTCGCACCACTTATCGGTGTCCTTCTTTGTTTTTTCATCCCCCTTATTTACTTGTGGCAGGGACTGGTTGTCGTTTCCTTTTGATTTGTTCTGCTTGCCAAGGTTTCCCTTGCCTTGCTTCTACGGTGGATTCGCAGGTCCAGAGTCTCGCTTGTTCTTTTCTCTAAATTTCTCGTCGATTTTGACAGCATACCGATAGGCAGATCCAAGTGAAGAGATGTCGATGAAGTCCATCTCAGTTCAGATGTACCGATGTAGACCACAATGATATTTTAGAATTAGGTGCCGCTTGGAGTCCTTGATACCCAACTTTGTGTGCAAGGTATTAAAATTGTTGGTGTACTCCGACACCATCTGGTCCCTTTCTTGATGCGGAATGGTCAATTTTGTGTACTGGTCATCATAGTTTCCCACAGGGTAATACTGTTCCCTGACGACATATATGAAAGAGGCTCAAGTGGGATTTGTTTCAAACATTCCAGAATTCTCTGATGAGTTTTTCTCACAATAAGTACCCCACCAATTTTGGACATGGGGGACTGCCTTAAGGAGCGCAAAGGTGATCTTTTCTCTGTCAGAAAAATTGTTGACAAAGAAATACCCTTCTAGAACATTCAACTAACTATCTAAGGAATTTGAATCAATTTTTCCTTCAAATAAAGGAATATCAAAGTTAACTTGTACCTTCAAGGGAGTTGCATCCCCGAACTGACTGCTGGTTGAAGATGCACTTGTCGCTGTTGACATTTGTAGAAGGATTTGGGCGAAACAATCCATCATCTCGTTCCTTTGTTGCTCGAGGGCTTCCTCGAGGAGTGAATTGATAGGATATCCTACTCCGTTGTCTCTCTTTTCTTCTGCCATGGGAGGTCGTTTGGGACAGCAAGAATGATCAATTGAAACTAGTTCGAGACCAAACTCTCTATACTCGGACCTTGTTGGGGACATGCGCCGAGAAACAATTAAAGAGCAGATTGCTCTGATACCACTGATCCGAATTTATGTGTGAACGAAATGAAAAAATAGATACAGAGTCATAATAATAATCATTTTGTAAAGATAACAGAGATATAGTAAACACATATTCTATTAAATAGCAGAAATAGAACAGACTGTAATACAATAGCTAGAATGGTGGTAGCTATCTCTTAGAAGAGATGTGATTTCTACGCTCATACGTATAAAGTTGAATACAAAATGAGGCAAAAGTGGCCTATTTATAATGATAATGAGGGTGAGAACCCCAAAAATCCAATACGAAACCCTAGAATATGAAGCGTCATAAAGTTTGCGGCCCCAAGGTGGTAAGTTGAACAGTCAACTTTCGAGGTCATAACTTTTGCATACGTTCTCCGATTTGGGAGTTCAATAGCTCGTTTGAAAGGTTTATCTAAGAATTACAAGTTTTGGTTGGCCAAATCAATGCCAATGGCATCCATGTGGCCCACGAATCATCAAAAAATGTTGTTTAGGGCCTCAAAACGGCCCCAAAAGTTTGGGACCCGATAAACTGTAGAAAAATAACTAGAAAACTGCCACAATGGACAATTGTTTTGAGTCGGTGGAATAGGTGGGTGGCCACCGATATCCATATGGATCAATCCTCCCTCCTTAGGAAGCAATGGTCTCCATTACGTCAAGTCCCGTATCATATCTCGAACTGTGTGTTGAGTTGATCTCCTGGTGCGACATTTGCTGAAATGAAGAGGCTTCCTTTCTTTGACATCCCGAGAGGGCTGTAATTGTTGTATGGATGATTTGTTTTTGGATGAGCACCTTGAATGCATGGCCTTGCATCGTAGAGGTAATCGGATAGATGAGGAAAGAATGGCTCTGGCTTGTTCTTATGTCTCATGAGCAGAGACACCCTGTGCAGAGAGTGTGGAGGTCTATGTGATCTTATGTTCTCCTTCAGATGCAATTGTGAAGGGGAATAATTTTCTGTTGTGGGAGTTTATCTTCCTACCTTGAAAGACTTTGTTAGGTGCAATGGTCCCTGGTATTCGATAGAGTTTTCCTCCCAAAGTAACAATGACGTTGCAAGGCCGTGGCTCATATACAACATGACGCTTCCACATATATGGTTGTCCTAGAAGAACATCACAGACTTCAAGTGGGGACACATCACACAGTACCTCATCTTTGAAAGGATTGATGCCATATGGTGGGAGGCATTGTTGAGTAATGCAGATACCTTGTCCTTGGCTTAGCCAACCGATGCTGTAGGGTTGTAGGTGTGTCATTGTCAGAAGCTCCAATAGCTTGACGACTTCTGCTAAGATTAGGTTCTTTTGGCTGCTGTTGTCAACAACAAAATGTAGAGGCATTCCCTTCACCCACATCTGCGAGTGGAAGAGGCGCTCCTCTGCCTCTGACTCTTCAGGATCCTCTAGTTGAATCTGTGTGGTAGCAATAGTGGCAATGGGGTCTGCATCAATGATCAACCTCGCATTGTATGTGGCTGTGGCATTGGGTTCGGAATCATAATCAGGATCTAATTCTGAAGAATTGATCTTGGCCACTAATGACTGCTTTGAGGGACATTCATCAGTGTTATGGAAAGGGATTTGATGAAATCCGCACCACTTACCAGTGTCCTTCTTTGTCTTTCCATCCCCCTTCTTTGCTTGTGGTGGGGACTGGTTGTCGTTTCCTTTTAACGTGTTTTGCGGGCCAGGGTTTCCCTTGCCTTGCTTTTGCGGTGGATTCGCAGGTCCAGAGTCTCGCTTGCTCTTTTGTCAAAATTTCTCCTCGATTTTGACAGCATACCGATAGGCAGATCCAAGCGAAGAGATGTCGAGGAAGTCCATCTCAGTTTGGATGTACCTATAGACCACTGCAATATTTCGGAATTAGGTACTACTCAGAGTCCTTGATACCCAGCTTTGTGCGTAAGGTATGAAAGTTGTTGGCATCCTCCGACACCATCTGGTCCCTTTCTTGACGCATAATGGTCCATTTTGTGTACTGGTCATCATAGTTTCCCATAGGGTAATATTGTTCCCTAACGACATCTATGAAAGAGGCCCAAGTGGGATTTGTTTCAAACATTTCGGACTCGTCTGATGAGTTTTGCTCACAATAAGTACCCCACCAATTTTGGACATGGGGGACTGCCTTAAGGAGCGCAAAGGTGATCTTTTCTCCGTCGAAAAAATTATGGATAGAGAAATACCCTTCTAGAACATTCAACCAATTATCCAGGGCATCTGCATCGATTTTTCCTTCAAATAAAGGAATATCAAAGTTAACTTGTACCTTGAAAGGAGTTGCATTCCCAAACCGGCTGCTGGTTGAAGATGCACTTGCCGTTGCTGGCATTCGTAGAAGGATTTGGGCGAAAGTATCCATCATCTCGTTCCTCTTTCACTCAAGGGATTCCTCGAGCAACGACTTGATAGGATCTCCTGCTCCGTCGTCTCTCTTTTCTTCTGCCATGGGAGGTCATTTGGGACGACGAGAATGATCAAGTGAAACTAGTTCGAGACCAAACTCTCTATACTCAGACCTCGTCGGGTACATGCACCGAGAAACAATCAAAGAGCATATTGCTCTGATACCACTGATCCGGATTTATGTGTGAATGAAATGAAATAACAGATATAGAGTCATAATAACAGACATTTTACAAATATAACAGAGAAACAATAAACACATATTCTATTAAATGGCAAAAATAGAACAGACTGTAATACAATAGCTAGAATGGCGGTAGCTATCTCTGAGAAGAGATGTGACTGCTACGCTCATCCGTGCAAAGCTGAATACAAAATGAGGCCAAAGGGGCCTATTTATAATAATAATGAGGGTGAGAACCCCAAAAGTCCAATACGAAACCCTAGAAGATGAAGCGTCATAAAGTTTGCGGCCCCAAGGTGGTATGTTGAACAGTCAACTTCTTGGGGTCATAACTTTTGCATACGATCTCTGATTTGGGTGTTCATTGGCTCGTTGGAAAGGTTTATCTAAGATTTACAACTTTTTGTTGTCCAAATCAATGCAAATGGTAACCATTTAGCTCACGAATCACCAAAAAATGTCGTTCAGGGCCTCAAAACGACCCCATAATTTTGGGACTTGAAAAACTGTAGAAAAATAACTAGGAAACTGCCACAATGGACAATTGTTTTGAGCCAGTGGAATAGGTGGGTGGCCATCGATATCCATATGGATCAATCCTCCCTCCTTAGGAAGCAATGGTCTCCATTGCATTGAATCCGGTATCATATCTCGAGATGTGTGTTGAGTTGATCTCCTAGTGCAACATTTGCTGAAGTGAAGAGGCTTCATTTCTTTGACATCCCGAGAGGGCTGTAATTGCTGTATGGATTATTTGTTTCTGGATGAGGACCTTGAATGCATGGCCTTGCATCATATAGGTACTCGGATAGATGAGGAAACAATGGAATTGTCTTCTTCTTGTGTCTAATGAGCAGAGACACTCTGTGCAGAGGGTGTGGAGGTCTTTGTGATCTTATGTTCTCATTTAGATGCAATTGTGAAGATGAATAATTTTCTGATGTGTGAGCTTATCTTCCTACCTTGAGAGACTTTATTTGGTGCAACGGTCTCTGGTATTCGATATAGTTTTCCTCCCAAAGTAACAATGGCGCTGTGAGGTCGTGACTCATATACAACATGACACTTCCACATATATGGTTGTCCTAGAAGAACATTACAGACTTCAAGTGGGGCCACATCACATGGTACCTCATCTTTGAAAGGCTTGATGGCATATCGTAGGAGGCATTGTTGAGTAATGCGGATACCTCGTCCTTGTCTTAGCCAACTGATGTTGTAGGGTTGCAGGTGTGGTGTTGTCGAAAGGTCCAATCTCTTGACGACTTTTGTTGAGATCAGGTTCTTTTGGCTTCCATTGTCAACAACAAAATATAGAGGCATTCCCTTCACCCACATCTGCGAGTGGAAGAGAGGCTCCTCTGACTCTAATTCTTCAGGATCCTCTAGTTGAATCTGTGCGGTAGCAACAATGGCAGTGGGGTCTGCATTAATGATCTGCCTCCCATTGTATGTGGCTGTGGCATTGGGTTCGAAATCAGAATTAGGATCTGATTTTGAATATTTCATGTCGGCCACTAGTGACTGCTTTGAGCGACATTCATCAGTGTTGTGCCAAGGGCTTTTATGAAATTAACACCAAGCTTGGAAAGAACACAAAGTTCTCCAAGGGAGAAAGGGATGCAGACTCAAGTACAAGCAAGCTACGACAGCAATGGACTATAGTTTTCTTGCTCTTCGATTCCTCCTCCTCAATGTATCTAAAGGGTTCCTTATATAGTGCTTCAATGGGGTAATGGAAGGTCAAATCCGAGCGATCTCGAGGCATATGGAAGGCCAAGAGATAAGTGACTCGGATCCACATCAAGGAAAACTCCAAAAATATTTGGCCTTTTGTACACATCCCGATGTACGCAGGTTTAGGGGTAATATCCGCGTATATACGCGAGAAAGGGATTAAAAGTCACGTACAAAAAATAATGAGTGTTTTTAGGGATGATCTTGGAAACATCAAAGGTACAAAAATAGTCCATGGGGTCCAAAGAGTTTGTAGAGGGACATGGAAGGCCATAAAAGTGTGATCAATCATGTGTGGTAAAATCAGCTATAACTGATGCCCCCTAATGTGTGAGGTCAGAGGGGTAACATGATGGCCGAAATACATTATAAATCCATCCAAAAAGTGGAGTGATGAAGAACCAGGTGGAAGAACTAACCATCCAACATTATAATACAATAATCAAACTCTGCATATGACTGCAAATACATATAGTAGTCATGGATACATAAGAGTACAATGGCCATGAATAGGCATGATATACGAACTATGACAAGTGTGGTCATCGCCACGTACAATATACGATAGATCAGAATCTTCATGATGAAGATATACAAATGACCAAGATCTCCATGAAAGCTAAAGATATACAATGGATCAAGATCTCCATAATGGCCGAAGATATATGACATACACTAGAATCAAGTTATGAGAGCTGAAATCTCATGAACACTAGCATGATCAAGGAGGTAGCATATAGGAAATTCCACCAATCTAGAAAGTCTTCTACACGAACTTCTACGAGTACATGTCCTACTATGTGAATAGAGGTGTCAAGGTCGAACATAGTAGTCCATCGTTTGATTACCGGTCATTGATGTATACCGTTAACAGACGCAAGATCACCCACCAATAATGAAAATGGGAATCAAGGTACTAGAGTGCAATCTAACAAGTGTGAATAAATGTGTTGAGGTTGAACACTTGGAAGAATCCATCGATAAGGGGACATTGATGTATTCCCAAAACTGTCGATGGCGAGAGAACCTACCACTGATGATTGTAAGTCTCAAGGCACTCAAATGACTCTAGACTCCTATCCCATAATAAATGATCTAAATTCGATGGGATGGAATCCGCTGGAAGGAGGGCATTAAGGCATCCCCCATCAACCAACCTAAGGTACTCAGCAACGCTGTATAATGTGGAAGGACTTGAACAAGATGTGCACAAACCAGTAATAGTACCGAGAATGGCTGACATTCAAAGTCAAGACAAATGAGGAATGGCTGACTCAGGCTTCAAATTCCTTCAAACAAGAGCATAAAGGAGAATGTTGACTGAATGTATGCAGTATACACTCAATATACAAAACTGGGACATCTCTGCAACGCATGAGGCATCGACAAAGGATCCATACGGACTAGAAGCTTAACCAGTCGGTGGAGATAAACTCAGAGATACGAGTACAACTCCTAAAGTCAAACTACTAACCCAACCAACGGATGTGATATACAGTGCTCTGTTTGAAGGCGACACGACTTGACTGCTGCCAAAGATAACATCTTTTCTTGTCTAGATTTTTGGTTTTTTGATTTTTTTTTGGAATTTTTTTAGATATTTTGAAAAGCTTGAAAAAGAATAAAAGTGCTTTATAGTTTCAAATCTAGGAAGAGACAAGTGTCAACGGGAAAACAAACTAGTTCCAAGTAGTGGAACATACCTATGCTCAATGCAAGGAAACATGTACAGGATAACGACACTCGGGGGAAAGTCCCCTCCTGGTAAAAAAATGGGGAATCAAGCTGCAAAATATATATAAAACGACTTTACTTGGCTAGACATGAGACAAGATTGGGCTATATGGCTGATAATCAGAGTCAGGGAAGCCGACATAAGGCTCAAAAAGGCAAGCAAAACTCACGATAATGCAATTACAAGTTGACATATACAAGGGAGTGCTGGGGAAAAGGCCAACATAAAGGTCAAGAGGAGTATGAAGCTCTTACTCAAAGTCATGGCGGTACTATACAAACCACACCCTAAAGGAAGAATGTCGGCATGGGCACCAAATGCAAAACATGATCTAACTAGGGTACCCATGTATGGTAAAGCTCTACCATTCACAACATGTCACTTCTAAAAGCGGCAAGAAGGTTTTGTGACAAGATGGAATGGGTTCTTAACTAAGGTTAAAATGAAATGGTCATAAGGTCATGCAAAATGCAAATGGATGTGAAACCTAACCTATATGCCAGTTTAGACATAATACCTACAGTAGGCACGAACAGATCAAAGCCACGGTCAAACCGCACTCAAAACGGACTCCTACATCATCAAATTAGTTCAAACGGTCCAAAATGGTAAAAAACTATAGAAAGTGGGTAAAAATTTCAATTTTTTTTCTATAAATAGTAAAAAAATTTAAAATTTTCATATCATTTGAAATTTTTACCCAACATAGTGTGTTTGAGCTCAGAACTTCAGAAGCGAATTCTGGGAGCATTGTTCGGCAGAATCTCTCCCCATTTTATCCATGTAGATTCTCATGCCCTCATCTTACTATTTCATGCAATTTTTTTGAATTTTCATGGTCTAATTAAATTTTTAAGCCATCCATAATTGTGCGTTTCAGCCCACGTGAAGATCAAGGTTTTTTCCACGTATAGGGCTCGCCATACACGGAAAAACCACCCAAACCTGCGTACATATGCGGTTGTTTTGAGAACAGACACGTATAGGGCCGCAAACAAGGTTTTCAAAGGCAATAACTGTTCAAAACTCTGCTTTTTTTGTGTAGGATGGTGTTATAGTGGAGGGAAATAGAGCATGGTGATGTGGAGGAGGCCGTGCAAGGTGATCTTATGGCCCAACAAGCATTACAGGCATGTGGTTTATGCAAATTTTGGTGTCTTGGCGGCCTGAGGGCCAAACCAAGACTACTCCAGCTGCTGGTTGATTACTGGGATCCAGAATCTGAGACATTTCAGATTGACGGGATGTCGCTCAACATTGAGGTTGAGGACATATACTTTATCACTGGTTTGTCCCGACGAGGAGAGATGGTGAATCTACGATCTCGTGGGCCAGGAGGTGGGTTGGCTATTGATGAGTACATAGTTGTGTACTTCTTTCCAGAGACAGAAAAGGTTGGGAGTCAAATCCCGACAAAATCTATCTAGATTCTGGGATTGAAGGCCATACTTTTGGCATTAGGCAGGATTGTCGGGTTAGTGTCACTCCACCAGGGCTCATGGCCAATGATGTTCTATGCGGTGGAGTGTATGAGACCTATAGTGTATGACTGGAGCACGACCCTGTTGAGCAACATGAAACAACAACTCGGTGACTGCAAGATGGGCAGGGTGCAGAACTTTGGTTTCGACAGCATATTGAGCACGTTATTCTTTGAGGGGGTACTAGGGCTAAGCCCTAGAGTGGACATTGTTCCACATGGAGTTCGAGATCCAGCCCAATGACATTGGGCAAATGTTATGCTCATACTGGGCGGAGGTAGGGTGGCTAACCCCTACCCAACATACTTCTTTCCATGGTGGGGGAGACAGATCGTTGCCATAAACGACTACCCCTATGTAGGGATAGACTTTCATAGAGATCCGGATATGCCGCTACCACCAGGAGCATCTTATGGCGACATAAGTAAAGAATCCCAAACCAACTTTTTAAGTTTTGAATTATTAAATTTTTTTTTTGGTGGTTTTTTATATATTGACTCAAAAGACATATTTTTGGTGTGACAACACATAGTGACAATCTGTCATGTGTATGTAGATGTAGGACCATGGCGACCAGAAGGCTTCCCTCATCATCGATGGAGGGGAAGAGGAGATGATATCATGGGTGCGGATGCGGAGTGGATGCTCCAAAGCATCCGCACGAACTTCGTTTGCTTGACACACAGGGTACCCATGGCGCAAGTCGAGGACTTGCCTGAGGCCATGCAACGCCAGGTGGTTGGTGTACCACGAGCATGGGTTCGACTCTTTCGACGGCTAGCTAGAGCCGTAGTGCTATATCATGATCAGAACCCCCCTCCTCCTCAGGCTTAGAGACCTGAGTGTATTCATTTTTGTATGACCATGTATTATATTTTGGTAGCTCGGAAGCCCAAATTTTTTGAGTCGAGAGGCGCTCTGCAGCCCAGTATGGGGGAGATCTTGAAGCGTTAGTAACGTTTGTAACATGTATAGTGATAATGAATATTATGGGAGAGATCTTGTAACGTGATGTAACGTTTGTAACATGTTGGCAAAAAATAATGGTGATAGTGAATATTAAGGGAGAGATTTTGTAACACAAAATAAAAAATAATATCACTTTCGTAACGTTATTTTTATTAATAAAAAATAAATTTTCTAATAGGCCAAAATAAATGTCAGCCACAAAAACAATCTAAAATGGGGGAGATGTTGTAATCTTCCTACCTAACAAAACAATGAAATAGTAAAAATTTAATTATCCGTAAAAAAAATATGTGGCTCAAGAAAAAGATACAAAATTGAATTATCCGCAAAAAAATGTTGGCCTTGCACATGGTTTTAAAACCATGTGCAAGGCATTCTAAACAACCCATGGTTTTATTGTACATGGTTTAGGAGGGCCTTGCAAATGGTTTTAAGACCATGTGCAAGGCCTCCTAAACAACCCATGGTTGTAGGAGGACCTTGCATATGGTTTTAAAACCATGTGGGGAAATGATGCAATGTTCGTTCCTAACAAAATAAAAAATAATAAAAAATATTATATGTTGTCCATAAATAATATTAAAAATACTATATGTGGACCTTAAATAAAAAGATGTGTCTTTTGGTTTGAATCAAATCAATGGATACCTAAGGAGAGGTTTGCACGTCAAGAGATTCTATCCGTCTCGGCGCTTGATAGAGCCTAAGATTTGGATCCACGCTGGTGTATATGACACTTATGTATTATGCCATCACTTTTTGGATATTAATGAAAAACTTTATGATGATCAATTTTATTTATATTTACATGTGTGTAAAATGTGAGTTTGTGATATGATTATGGTTGCTGAAACAAATGCCAATCTAACACATAGTTAGCATATGATTCAACAACTTGATTAAAAACTCTTGGAACATGAATGTATGTTATATTCTCAAATTGCCATTTTAGCAATCTCACACGTAAGAATCTTCGTAATAATGTCGGATCCCTAATACTATACAAGCCATTAAGCTGTGAAACCACTAACTGCGAATCAAGACGTACCTCAAGAGAATGAACACCATGTGAAATGGCATCATGCAATAACTCAATAATGACACTATATTCAACAACATTGTTCGAAGAAGGGCATAAACATACGCCTCCTGAAGACAATACTTGACCCATAGGAGAATAAATCACCCAAGCAGCTGAAGTTGAGTTTTGAGTGTGGCGGCTAGCACCATCAGCGAATCCTATGTAAATGGAAGACTCCATCAACATCTTCCATAAGAAACGAAACCTAACCAACAAACCCGATCACCATAAGAAAACCTAACTATGCAATGCAAAAACTATACAATAATATACAAAAATCAGCCCTGGCTGAAGATCATG
The DNA here is from genome assembly GCA_001517045.1 of Pseudotsuga menziesii. Taxonomy (NCBI): domain Eukaryota; kingdom Viridiplantae; phylum Streptophyta; class Pinopsida; order Pinales; family Pinaceae; genus Pseudotsuga; species Pseudotsuga menziesii. The sequence continues at coordinate 30,753 of LPNX010883538.1, read as the reverse complement.
CATAGTATTTTTTGAGATAGAGCCCATTTCTAGGCTCCGCCAAGGCTATCCCTTCATAATCAACCAGATCATATGCGCCTTTCTCTAACATTCATTTAACCATGTAAGGACCATGCCACATGGGATTAAATTTCCCTGCCCCCAAGGGTTCCTTAGCTTAATCCCACAAAAGGACCAAGTCACCTTCATTAAACCTCCCTGGACTAACAAACTTATCATGCTGGACCTTGACGTGACACTTGTTAACCTCTAGAGCCACTAAGGCATCTCGGCGCTGCTCATCAAGCTGCTCTAAGTGGACCAAACGCTCTTCCAATGCGAAAGTGTCTGGTAAAAGCTCTACAACTAGCTTTAGAGAAGGGATTTCGCATTTAGTCGGTAAAAATGACTCCACCCCATGCACAAGCTAATATGGAGAGAAACCGGTGGCAGTCTTAATCGTGGTTCTATAGGCCCACAAAGAAGGATACATCATAATATGCCAATTGGTCTTGCTTCGTGTGATGGTTCGCTGGAGAATAGAATTAAGTGATTTATTCACTACTTCAACCTGTCCATTCGCCTGAGGGTAATAAGAAGATGAATGTTCTTGCTTATACCCTAACTTGGAAGCTAACTCTTCCATCATTTTATTTTGAAAGTACCTACCATGGTCAGTGACAAGCTCTTTCGGAATGCCAAACCAGGCGATAATCTGGTTGAACACAAAATGCGTAGTTGTCTCACCGTCGAATTTAATTGTGGGCATAGCCTCTACCCATTTCGTGAAATAATTGATAGCCACTATAATGTGATGATGCCCCGCAGCCGAAGCTGTGTTGCAATCTGTAAAGTCAAGGCCCCACTTGGTGAAGGGACCGGCGGTGACAATAGGATGTAACGAGGCTAGATGCGAACGTATATTGCATGCAAACACCTGGCAAGGGTGGAACTTCTTGACCGCATTAACGCAATCTTTGAAGATGGACATCCAAAAATACCCTGCTCTAAAGATTTTTTGGGCTGTAGAAAGACTAGATAAATGACCACCACATGCCCCTCCATGGCAATCATTCAGCACAACCTTAGCCTCATCATGGGTTAAACAACGACGCAAAATGGAATCTACCCCATGGCGGTTCAAAGTGTTATCCACTATAAGGTATTTCTTAGCTACATGACATAATCATCATCACTCATCCCGTGAAAGGTGAGTAGGGACCTTAAATGTTTGGAAATATACAATGATATCCCCTAACCATGGGTCCAAAGTTGAGATAAGGAAAATATGCTCATCGACAAACGTATGCTCATAAACTTCCTCCTCCTCCAAACTTGAAAAATCGAATATGAGCTCTGTAAAGATCAAAGATTTCTTCGATTTTGCTGAGACAAACTCGAGATCAAACTCTTGCAAAATGACAATCCATTTATTGTATTTTCCCCCAATCATCCTTCTAGTAAGGACGAACTGAAATGGATTGATATGAGATACAACCAAGGTTTGGCGAAAGAGAATGTGATGTCTCAAAAGATGAACCGCATGAATGGTAACCAAGGCAAGCTTCTCCACATGGGTATAGCGAATTTCTGCATCTATAAGGTTTGAGCTCAAATAATATATGACATGCTCATGGAGCTCCTCATCCTCCTGAACCAAAACCATACCAATCGTCTCCATGGATGCGGCCACATAAATCAAGAAATCATGGCCATAGTCGGGTGGAATAAGCATGGGGGCCATTGTTAAGGCTTGCTTAAGAGCATCAAAGGACTCCTGGGCTCGCTCATCCCAGTAAAAAGGAGTGTCCTTCTTCAAAAGACGCATAAAGCCTTTAGTCAAATTTGCAAAATTAACCATGAATCTCCGCAAGAAGTTTGCCATGCCTTGCAAACACTGAAGATGTCTAATATTACGCGGGGGAGACAATTGAAGTATTGCCTCAACCTTTAAGGGATCGACTCTTATACACTCCTTGGACACGATGAATCCTAGCAAGTGACCAACAATAGCAAGTGACCAACAATCACGCAAAAGATGCACTTATGAGGGTTGAAACAAACTTGGTAATGACGACATCTTTCGAATACTAATCTCAAATGATATGGATGACACACTCTTAAACGAGAGTGAGCAACGAGATTATCCAAATATACTTTGACAATAGTTTTGAGATCGTGAAAAATTAAGGTCATAGCCCGCAGAAACGTAGCTCCGACATTTTTAAGGCCAAAAGGCATCTTCCGATATGCAAAAGTACCCAAAGGACAAATAAATTCGGTCTTATGTTGATCCTCGGGCTTAATTTGAATCTGATTATATTTGAAAAAACCGTCCATAAAATAAAATACCTCACTCCCAACACACTCATCCAAAATATGATCAATAAATGGTGTGGGGAAATTATCCTTAGGACATGCACGATTTAGGTCATGGAAATCAATGCATATATGGATCGCTCCCTGCTTCTTATCTACCGGAATGGGATTTGAAACCCTCTCCGTCAAGGGAACGGGATAGATAAAACCATCTTTCAAAAGTTTTTCTATCTCAACCTTAATGGTGGGTGCTTTTCTAGGATTCACCGCACGCAAACATTGTCGAACTGACTTCGCATCCGGATAGGTTTTGATCTCATGTTCGACAATACGAGGGTTGATACCTGGCATCTCATCGTATGACCATGCAAAGATGTCACGAAACTCTTTAAACAGCGCGGTACAATCCTTAATCTCATCAGGGGAACAATCTTCCCCAATGTAGACATTCTCAACCTTACCAGGATCGCGAGAAATATTGATAGGAATAGTTGGTGACACATTAGCCATGTTTCCATCAGCCATCGGACTAGGAGAGCTTAATGGAACCACGGGGCTACCAATATTCTTGTTAAGAATCTCTCTAAAGTCATCACACTTCATACAATCAAGGTTAGGAATAAAATATGATCGATGATGCAATTCCTTCCAAGATTGCTCAACTCCAGACATGGCATCAAGGATGGCTTCATCTGATGGAAAAACATCATCGAGGCAATCATGTGAGTGAGTTGACTCTATTTCCCTTACCGACAGCACATACGGGTCCTCCTCCTCTGTCCGTGAAGAGGAAGGACTAGGCTCTGCAACCTGATCGAGCTTCGCTTGATAAGCCACCATCGTTGCAGGCAACGACATGTCAGTCTTAGTGGGCACACTCGAAGTACTCAGTGAAGGAAGAGTCCAAGGATCTTCCATATGGGTAGTGCGAAAAGACACTGAATTCAATGAGGATGAAGCCACACCAAAACTAGACCCCATCATAAAAATGGGTGCAGGACAATTAAAGGTTCCCATAAGAGAAGGATACATACCTATGCCCACACTCCCAGTTGTCGGATGAGAATGATCAATAATCGGGATAGAAGCACCCGATGATGCATTGACACTCAGATTTTGGAATGCTGTTTGATCAATCATAACAATCTTCCCATTAAATAGAAAGCATATCACTCGAAAGAGGGAAGACGCTACGACTTGCATACTATTCATCTAATTCCGACCCAACAAAATATTGTAGTGAAGGGGTGCATCAACCCCTTCGAACTCGATCACGACGGTCTTCCCTCCCAATTGGACTTTTAAGGAAGGAAGAATTCCATGTGGTCGAAAGGATCTACCATCAAAAGTTGTTAATATAGTAGCGGATTGAGACAACTCGGGAGAACCTAAGCCCTTCCAACAAGACAAAGACATCACGAAAGCGACAACGCCTTCATCAATGACAGTGCGCTTGACGGTGTTGTTAAGACACTCTACATTAATTAAAAGAGACACATAGTAAGGCAAGCAAGGTTGTACTCCCATGGTTTCAAATTTGATCACAGTGGAAGAGTTATCATTACTGACGATAAGAGCAGATACCAAAGCTGTCCTCTGCGGAGGAAAACTCTGAAGCACTTCTAACGTGGACATCGCACAAGGAGTCTCGCCCAAATCCTTAATGGTGGGTGCTTTTCTAGGATTCACCGCACGCAAACATTGTCGAACCAGCTTTGCATCCGGATAGGTTTTGATCTCATGTTCGACAATACGAGGGTTGATACCTGGCATCTCATCGTATGACCACGCAAAGATGTCATGAAACTCTTTAAACGACGCGGTACAATCCTTGATCTCATCAGGGGAACAATCTTCCCCAATGTAGACATTCTCAACCTTACCAGGATCGCGAGAAATATTGATAGGAATAGTTGGTGACACATTAGCCATGTTTCCATCAGCCATCGGACTAGGAGAGCTTAATGGAACCACGGGGCTACCAATATTCTTGTTAAGAATCTCTCTAAAGTCATCACACTTCATACAATCAAGGTTAGGAAGAAAATATGATCGATGATGCAATTCCTTCCAAGGTTGCTCAACTCCGGACATGGCATCAAGGATGGCTTCATCCGATGGAAAAACATCATCGAGGCAATCATGTGAGTGAGATGACTCTATTGCCCTTACCGACAGCACATACGGGTCCTCCTCCTCTGTCCATGAAGAGGAAGGACTAGGCTCTGCAACCTGATCAAGATTCGCTTGATAAGCCACCATCGTTGCAGGCAACGACATGTCAGTCTTAGTGGGCACACTCGAAGTACTCAGTGAAGGAAGAATCCAAGGATCTTCCATATGGGTAGTGCAAAAAGACACTGAATTCAATGAGGATGAAGCCACACCAAAACTAGACCCCATCATAAAAATGGGTGCAAGACAATTAAAGGTTCCCATAAGAGAAGGATACATACCTACGCCCACACTCCCCGTTGTCGAATGAGAAAGATCAATAATCGGGATAGAAGCACCCGATGATGCATTGACACTCAGATTTTGGAATGTCGTTTGATCAATCGTAACAATCTTCCCATTAAATAGAAAGCATATCACTCGAAAGAGGGAAGACGCTACGACTTGCATACTATTCATCTAATTCCGACCCAACAAAATATTGTAGTGAAGGGGTGCATCAACCACCTCGACCTCGATCACGACGATCTTCCCTCCCAATTGGACTTTTAAGGAAGGAAGAATTCCATGCGGTCGAAAGGATCTACCATCAAAAGTTGTTAATATAGTAGCAGATTGAGACAACTTGGGAGAACCTAAGCCCTTCCAACAAGACAAAGACATCACGAAAGCGACAACGCCTTCATCAATGACAGTGCGCTTGACGGTGTTGTTAAGACACTCTACATTAATTAAAAGAGACACATAGTAAGGCAAGCGAGGCTGTACTCCCATGGTTTCAAATTTGATCATAGTGGAAGAGTTATCATTACTGACGATAAGAGCAGATACCAAATCTTTCCTCCGCGGAGGACAACTCTGAAGCACTTCGAACGTGGACATCGCACAAGGAGTCTCGCCCAAATCCTCAACAACTAAATAGTTCTGGGCGGCTCAGGCATTAGGATTGTGCCCCGAACACTTTAAGACTCCCTTAGGAATGCGAGGTGGAGCTACAGGTTTATCCATAGGCTTTTCAATTCGCAAAGGGCTCTCGTGTGGGGAAGGTTCTTTCCCAAAGTCTGGTTGTGACAAACCATAGTCTTTCGTATGGGTCACAACCTTAGCAACACTCATCATGTTGATGCATCCATGACCATTAGCGGCCTCCGGCGGGTTTTGATTTTTACCCGATGCACAACTAGGATCAATGGTCCTCGAGTTCATATTTTGATTGTTGGGTGAAGGATTAGTTAACACAGCTGGGCCCTGTGCTATGAACCTAGAGGCATCTTCCATATGAGGGCACAAGTGAGTGTGATGGTCCTCCTTACACAATTTGCAAGGAAACTTCACCTTACGTTTAGACTGCTTGTCCCTCCCAACATTAGTGTTATTGTCATTATTATTAGCATTTTCGTTCTTGTTCCCACCATTACGATTATTTTTTCCTTTTTTCTTTTTCCTTCCAGGCTGTTGGTTGCCCTTTGGGTTCGAAGTTTGCACGGAAAGTACATTCACCGATTGGGTAGGTTGAGACAAAGTTGTAGCTTGTCCCGATGCAGACTGGTTAATTGACAATTTGCTCACTTGTTTCACAACCGAGTTCGCAGGTTTGGTACTTGTACAGCCCATAATACCATCGGCATGTGGCCTAGTCTTGACCTTGGGGTCGAAATTGGACCTAGGAGCATTGGGTATAATCTCATACAAAAGTACGGATTGAGCATAGATCAAATCCAACTCTTGTGCCCTAAAAATAGCCTATTCCTCGTTCTGAACTCCGGATGTCGAAACATCCTTCGCTATATAAGGTAATAAATATTTGAGGAACCACTCAAGAAGAAAATTTGGTGGTATAAAAGCTTTGATTAACCATTTTCGTCTACGCCACTCTTGAATATGATCCGAAATGTGTGTGGCTTTATCTTGCCGGAAGGTCGACAAGAGTTTGGTACCGACGTCGTAATGTACAGGTAGCTGGAAATGATTAAGGAAAGTCAGCGCAAGATCATCAAACGTAACATAGTCCCCCCCTGGTAACTCTATATACCATTTCGCTACAGACCCGTTAGGGTTCGTTGAAATAGCCTCAAACAAATGGAATCGTCATGTAAGGAATTGGAAGAGCACCAAAGGTGGGAAGTGGTGACATGCTCACCAGGATATTCACTAGCCTTACCTTCGAACTTGGGAATATCCGAAGGAAGCTTGTTAGGGATAGCCGGCCATGCCGGGTTATGAGACACAGGATTTTTCATCAATCTCGACAAGCCAGGCAAGTTCAAATTTGCAAGGAAAGGGAGCCTAGGTTGAGCTGGTCGATTCTACGCTCCCTGGTATTTTTGATACGTGTAAGGTTAATTGCTATAAATACCATGGCCTTGGCCATGATAACCTCCTCCCATTTGACCCATGTAGGGTTGCATGGAAGCATTATGATGTGGGGTGCCTTGATTATGAGGTGCTACAAAGCCATAATTGGAAGAGTAAGCGGGTTGTTGATACCTGTACTCATACGATTGATAGTTTTGTCCATAGTGTGGTCCATGCGAATGTCCATGAGAAGCTCCATAAGGTGTTCCATGGGATGTACCATGAGAATGTCCATAGTTAAGGGTATGGGAAGCTCCAGAAGCTGGAACATGAGACGATCTAGAAACAGGTACATGACCTGCTGACACAATAGGAGGTACTTGACTCTGAGATACTACTATGCGAGCAGTCACAGAATGAACATGGCTAGTAGAAACATTCTGGCCTGAAGGCCCACATGAACTAGGGGGAGGATGAGTCGTAAAAACGCATTCAAAGGATCAGGGTTTGAAGACGAAGGGACATGTGAAGGAATGTAAGTGGTGTTCCCAATGTTCACTCGTCTCAGTTCTGGTATCTGCATAGGATTACTAACACTAGGTCTAGTATGAACATGTGAAGTTTCCTCCACCACAGAGATGGAGGGTGCAATGTGACTAGTGCCCCCAAATATCTCTGCATGGAAAGGGATGGGAGTGCCCCCAGGCGTAGTGTTAGGACCAAATTCTGACTCAACACGATGTGTCGAATCGGGTGCAGGGATATCAAACATGTCATATCTAACATAACTAGTGCTTATGGGTTCATGGTGAGTCTCGTCGCCCAAAAACCAATACCAACGACCTATGAATGAGGGATCATAACCAGATTGTGAAGGTTGTTCATGTAAAGCATCATATGTGCAAATAGGATCTTCTTCCCCAACCTCATGAGGCGGAGAAGACTTCTCTGGAATCTAATTCTCATGATCTCCCATGGTGTGCGAATCAACGTGAGAAGTAGTCCGCCCGGACTATCTGGTTCTCTCTCCCAAAGGAGGAGGAGACGTGGAAGGTGGAAGTCCTGCTAAACGATGAGAATGGCGGAGTGCCGCACCCGAATCCACAATGACTCAAAAAATAAAAAGACTCGATCTAATTACGCAAAACCTAGGAAAACTAGCATGCACAGAGCATACACCTATAAAATGTAAAGCCAAATCGCAAGAAAACAAGGGTAGTATATGTGAGCTCCCGAATGAAGTAGGTATGTCTCACTTAGGAGAGGCTTGAGACTCCCATACACAACAAGCAGAGGTTTGTAACCAATTATACTGGCCCTCAGCTTCAATGCATATAATGACTGTGCTGTCCGACCCCTACTTGGCCAAGACACCTGCAGAATAACCTCTGCAAATACCCCCTCGATAACCTAGGTAAGGCAACTAAGGTCACCTCTAAATAATCAATGCTCAGGCGGACAGTTGCAGGCGGGATTGACCATATGGGCAGCGTAGCAAAGCCCGAAAATCTCGAAAGATCCCCCAGATACGAATACAATCCTGGAAATATCTCCGATGCTACTCAGTTACAACCAGGGGTCATCCCAATCATAACCGCTCACACTGCCTCGTGCTTAACTCCCTTGTAAGAGGAGGATCCTGAGAACACTAATTATATAAAGGATTTCACACTCTCACTTGGACAAACACCTATTTGTTTTGTTTAGTGGTCTTGGAGAATTGACTCATAATGAACTATTCCAAGAGCCTAAAACATAGTCTTGTTGGTGCACCCTAAAAAGGAAAAGAGTGTAATTCATTTTATTATGCGTTGATTTTAATTGGCTTTATTACTCAAAGAGTAAATGGTCGTGCAACTAATGATGTTATGACACAACAAGAAGTAAAATGCACACCTAAAAATCAATGCAAATGCACTGTGTCGAATGAAAAAAACAGGATATGCTACTACGTGAAGTGCAAAATTTTTCCTTCAAATGTATATGCAATCATTTCCGATATGAAAATTTGACTAATATTCACCAAGCAAACCTAATGCAAGTACCATGCTAAATGCACAATGCAAACAATGCATAACAACGCAAAAAAGCAAAATGTTTTTGTGTTATTGAATTAAATGAGATAAAAAGAAAAAGTATGACTCTACAACCCTCAAACTCTGCAAGCACTCACAAACAGTAGCCAAGAAAAGCACCAAAGTAAAAGAGACATAATGCACTAATCCCAAAACAAAAAATAGAAAAGGAAATGACAAGAACATTTTTTCAAAACTTAACTCAAAAAGAGTCTCTGGTCAGAAACAGAGGGGAGATACAGACTCCAGAAGCAACAAAGAAGACTCAACAATCACCCAAACTCTCCCAGCAACACTTAATCTTCCCAGAAAAACAAAAAATCAGGGCATACGCGACTGTTCTCAACAAACCTGCCTGCATACACGATTTTTACATGAAAACTCATGTGTATACGCGACTGTGAAAGAAAAACCCGTGTATAGGGAGAAAAAGATAGAAAAATAAGGTAAATGGACAAACTGAGACAAAATTTACTTCTCTAGGATACTACTGGGTAATCATGCCCCCAGACCCGACACAAAAACGAAAAAATCAGAGCAATAAAAGTGCATTGAATGCCGAAAACCCCCAAATAAAAACAACTAAGAACCTCCCTAGTATGGTTGCCAATTCTATTACAGAGAAAACTTCCTATGGCTTGGGGTGTACCACAAGACATAGAGAAATTGCAGAAATCAATCCCTTCCCCATATGCAAGAGAAATACAACATCTAACACTAAAGGATCTCGAAACATACCTTATTCCGGACGGTTGTAGTAGATCCTCGTTGAGCTTTTTCCAATCCCACTTGCGTTAGCAATTTACTCTCAACAACAGTAAACAAGGAAAACATGCTATATGATATAGTGTTAGGCCTACTCTAGCATATATAATCAATGATACATAAGCAATTAAACACATCCATGGATTCAATAGTCATTTAAATACACATCATTGGACATGAAAAGATATTTCTATTAAATAAATCAAAGATTACACAAGTGGCAACCTTTGTCGGCACGTCTGCGAACCGGAGAAACTGAGTCCTCCACCACCTGAGTCCTCCATCTCTCGATAGCAAGCTCACAAGAAAGGGCAAGCTTTGGAAGAACACAAATTGCTCCAAGGGATAAAGGGATGCAGACTCAAGTACAAGCAAACTACAGCAACAATGGACTATAGTTTTCTTGCTCTTAACTTCCTCCTCCTCAATGTATCCAAAGGGTTTCTTATATAGTGATTCAATGGGGTAATGGAAGGTCAAATCCGAACGATATCGAGGCATATGGAAGGCCAAGAGACAAGTGACTCGGATCCACATCAAGGAAAACTCCAAAAATATTTGGCCTTTCATACACATCCCGATGTACGCAGGTTTAGGGGTAATATCCACGTATATACGCGAGAAAGGAATTAAAAGTCACGTACAAAAAATAATGAGTGTTTTTAGGGATGATCTTGGAAACATCAAAGGTACAAAAATAGTCCATGGGGTCCAAAGAGTCTGTAGAGGGATAGGGAAGGCCATAAAAGTGTGATCAACCATGTGTGGTAAAATCAGCTATAACACCTTTCTTGATGCAGAATGGTCCATTTTGTGTACTGGTCATCATAGTTCCCCACAGGGTAATACTGTTCCCTGACGACATCTATGAAAGAGGCCCAAGTCAGATTTTTTTCAAACATTCTAGACTCGTCTGATGAGTTTTGCTCACAATAAGTACCCCACCAATTTTGGACATGGGGGACTGCCTTAAGGAGCGCAAAGGTGATATTTTCTATGTCGGAAAAATTGTGGACAGAGAAATACCCTTCTAGAACATTCAACCAATTATCTAGGGCACCTGCATTGATTTTTCCTTCAAATAAAGGAATATCAAAGTTAACTTGTACATCGAAGGGAGTTGCATCCCCGAACTGGCTGCTCGTTGAAGATGCACTTGCCGCTGCCGGCATTTGTAGAAGGATTTGGGTGAAACTATCCATCATCTCATTCCTCTGTTGCTCAAGGGCTTCCTCAAGCAGCGTCGTCTCTCTTTTCTTCCGCCATGGGAGGTCGTTTGGGACGGCAAGAATGATCAAGTGAAACTAGTTTGAGACCAAACTCTCTATACTCAGACCTCGTCGGGGACATGCGCCGAGAAACAATCAAAGAGTAGATTGCTCTTATACCACTGATCCGGATTTATGTGTGAGTGAAATGAAAGAAAAGATACAGAGTGATAATAACAAACATTTTGCAAAGATAATAGAGATACAATAAACACATATTCTATTAAATGGCGGAAATAGAACAGACTATAATACAATATCTAGAATGGTGGTAGCTATCTCTGAGAAGAGATGTGACTGCTATGCTCATCCGTGCAAAGCTGAATACAGAATGAGGAAAAAGGGGCCTATTTATAATAATAATTAGGGTGAGAACCCCAAAAGTCCAAAACAAAACCCTAAAAGATGAAGCGTCATAAAGTTTGCGGCCCCAAGGTGGTAAGTTGAACAGTCAACTTCTCGGGGTCATAACTATTACATACGATCTCCAATTTGGGCATTCGATAGCTCGTTGGAAAGGTTTATCTAAGATTTACAACTTTTGGTTGGCCAAATCAATGCCAATGGAAACCATTTGGCCCATGAATCGCCAAAAACATCGTTTAGGGCCTCAAAACGGCCCCAAAATTTTGGGACCCGAAAAACTGTAAAAAACTAACTAGGAAACTGCCACAATGGACAATTGTTTTGAGCTATTGGAATAGGTGGGTGGCCACCGATATCCATATGGATCCATCCTCCCTCCTTAGGAAGCAATGGTATTCATTGCGTCGAATCCCGTATCATATCTTGAACTGTGTGTTGAGTTGATCTCCTGGTTCGACTTTTGCTGAAGTGAAGAGGCTTCATTTCTTTGACATCCCGAGAGGGCTGTAATTGTTGTATGGATGATTTTGTTATCACTCCAGAAAACTCCTCTAGGTTGTAGTTCGAGGATTCCTGGTAACTTACAATGTTTTTTTTAGGGTTTTCAGATATGGGTTAAGTCAGTCGACCTATGTAACCTTTCCACTCTCAAGGCATGCATAAGACTCACTCGTTTACAAGGCTTTTAGTTGCAATTTGCTCAGAAATTCGACTATAAGGTGCAGGGATGGAGAACTCACCAGGATGACAGACTTACACACATAACACATGCATATAAATGGCTAAATCCTGCTAAGGATGGTATTTATAAATCAAATATCATTAATATACCAATAGGATGACAACTATCGACTTTTTCATAAATTTGAAATTGACCTGAATGCACATTCAGGCATAAACACAGTAAAGAAAGAGATGATGGCTGAACATATCACAACAAAAGAGCTTATAGCATGAACAAGTAAAATGAGTAGCTTGAAAGTATTATTGGCTCATAAATCCCCGAAGTTGAACCCTTATTATAAAATCAATCATGGGCTTTATAGCCTTCTACAAAAATCATAGATCCTGAAAATCCGATCTGTTTACACAAAAATAATTGAAAGTGACAGTTTTTCTAAATTAGGGCTTCAAACCCTTATTAACTATTTGTTTATCTACCGTGAAGATCTAGTTCACTAAGCGAGCTTTTATTAGCTAAAGTGGTTGCTAATAATCGGCATTGCTGGTTCAGTCTGAAATTGTCGTCAACAGCCAGTGTTTCGGTAGTTAATTTGAAGTGACATTTCTTGTTTTAATCCACTGGAGTTTTCTACCTTGTCACTGCAGTTGCCGATCAGAATCTTTGTCTTCTAGTCCATCGGCGCCCCAAGTCTCAATGCTGCCGCAGTGTCGTCGCCTTAAATCACTAGCATTGCAACGACTTCTTCATCGACGATCGAAAGCTTTTTCCTTTAGCCCATCGATGCTCCAAATCTCAATGCTGGCGCTTTTCATCATTAGCTCATCAGCGATGGGGAGCTGTGATAACTAATGCATCGAAACCTTTTTTCTAAATGCTGTCATAATTTTGGAGGTGAAACAAACTGAATTTATCGCTGCTGGAAGTTGATTGATGAAGGGATTGGGGCATTAGTCTTCTATGCCGCTGATGGACAGTCTTGCTATTTGCTGATGCGCGTTATCTCTGTTGTTTTTCTTTTTCAAAACTTTATATGCTTGACTGTCGGTGATTTCGCTTTATTGCTATCGGAGGTCAGTAGAAGTTTGAATCAGAGCTTTAGTCCCCTATGCCACCGACACTGTGGAGGGGCTTCGTCGTAAACTCGTCGATCCGTAGGCTGTATGTCTTCCATCGTTGCGGCTCCTTAGTGTACTAACTCGCCGCTTCGTTGTCTTTAGTTCTTCCAACCGCTGATGATTTTCTATTGTTCCCGCTATTAGAATGCTTCTTGTCATTTGTCAGAGCTTTAGTCTTCTGTGCCACCAACACTGCGGAGGAAATCAGTTGTAAACTTCGGCAATCCGTAGTCCTTCTGTCTCCCGCCGTTGTGGATCCTTATTGAACTATCTTGCCGATGGTTAGTCCTTAGATTCTTCGATCACTGAAGTTTTCATCTGGTCACGGAACCCATAGTAAGTTTGTCTTCCGTCGTTTTGGCTCTTTAGTGGACTATCTCGCCACTACATTGTCTTTGGTTCTTCTGATCGCCGAAATGTTCATCTGACCGCGGAAGCTGTAGTCTGTAAGTCTGTCAGTGGCTAATGAAATGTTCTGATCCTCGCCTAAGCCACCGAAACTACAACTTAATGAAATTTTTATCAACCACAAAGGCTTTCAAACTGTTAGTGACATTCATATTCCTTATTGCGTGAATTAAATTCTTCATACAAAAAATAAATTATCTTGGGAGATAACATCTGGCTCCTATTTGGGCATGGGAACCTCCCAGTGAGGTCCCAAGAACCCCAGACCAGAATGCCTTTCCCTAAAAGCAACTAAGTAATTTGACACTATTCTTTATTGTTCCATTGGGCATGGAGTCTTATTCTGAAAGCAAACAACCTACTATAAACTAATTTACAATCATAAGGCCTCAGAGCCTCAAATAAAATAGAGTTTCAGGAACTGCCCATTTACTGGGCCATCAAATACTTCTTCATGTTCCAGATTCTGTAGTTTTAAGGTGTTATTCTCATATACCTGGTCTATAATAAAAGGGCCAATCCAAAAAGAGTCAAATTTTCCATGTTTCCCCTTGTCCTGTCTGACAGCATCCCACTTGAGGACCCAATCTCCGACCTGGAAGTTGTATGCCTTTGTTCTTTTGTCAAACATGCCTTTTATCCTCTGTTAATGAGCTTCTGATTTTCCTATAACTTGCTCCCTGATCTACTGTAACTCCACCAAATCCATCATCCTTCTCATCATATCATTTGGTTCATCCTCCTCTTCCTGAAAGAACTTTGCCACTGGAAGGATGAGCTGGATAGGAAAGATGGCCTCAGTGCCATAAACTAGTTTGAATGGAGAAGTCCCTATGGATATTTTATCTGTCACCCTATCAGCCCATAAAGCAAACTTAAGCTTTGAATCCTAGATTTTCTTATTTGTCTCTAGCAGTTTCCTGATGATTCTGACTAAGATTTTGTTCGATGACTCAGCCAGGCCATTGCCTTGTGGGTAATAGGATGTGGAGTGCACTAGTTGAATACCCATTGATTCACATATTCTAACTAATGCCCCTGCCTTAAAAGATGGTGCATTATCAGTTATTAACCTTACTGGGCAACCAAACATGCTGAAGATGTTCTCATATAAGAATATTATGATGACTTGATGAGTGGCATTTCTAGTGGGTACTGCTTCTATCCATTTGGTAAAGTAGTCAGTGGCTACCAAGATCCATTTATGCTGTCCACTAGAAGATGGATTTATTTAACCTATGAAATCCAGATCCTATTGCTGGAAAGGCCCATTCACTGTAACATGCCTAAGGGGCAAGGATTTGAGCTGCTGCTTCCCTATAAATCTTTGACATTGGTCACAGGCCCTTACAAAAGTGCATACATTAGCAAAGAGGACTGGTCAATAGTATCATGCTTTTAATATCTTATGGGCTGTGGTTTTCCAGCAGTGGTGGCATCCACATGTACTGGAATGAAAGTGATGCATGACCTGCTCCACTTCCTCTTTATCTAGACACCTTAACAAAATTCCAGACTGATCCCTCCAGTACAACAGTTTGTCAATTATGCAAAACTTAAAAGATTTCAACCCAAGAGCTCGTGCTTGGTTAGGACTGAGATCAGGAGGAACTTCTAATTTAAGCAAAAATTGAATGATACATGAGTACCACTCACAAGAAGATATGTTCTCAGCTACTGTTGGACTGTTATTCTGATCTTTATTTACTTCTGTTTCAGCTGCTACCATAGTATGCACCTTTGCCAATCTGACATATGTGAAATTTATTCCCATCAGTTCACAGTTTTCTTTGGCCACAAGTTTGGCCAGACCTAATCCCTTTACCAGCTTGGTGGGTTTCACCTCTACATCAAACTCAATGAGTTTGGCAATCCACTTAGCTCTCTTCCCATCAATGTTAGGCTCAGTCAAAACATCCTTCACAACAGTTGAAGGGACATATGCAATGATCTTTGCATGGAGAATGTAGATTCTGAAGCTCTTCAGAGATTTTATGAGAGCGTGAGCTTGCTTCTCAATTGGGTCATACTTCAGCTCAACATCTCTCAGGGTTCTGCTGAAGAAAGCAATTGGATGATCAAGACCTTCATCATTCTTTTGTAATAGTACAGTTGCCACTATGTCATAAGATGCAAAAGAGAAAATGTAAAAACCCTGGTGTAGTTGGGACTAATCAGGGTTGGGGCCTCCATGATGGCTTTCTTAATGTCTTCAAAAGAATTTCTTGCTTGTTCGGTCCACTTGATTTCTGCATCCTTTTTTAGCATGGTTGTTATGTGCTTTACCAGCTCAGAGAAATTAGGAATGAATGTCTTGACGAAGTTTATCTTGCCTAAAAAGGACTGAATGTCTCTTTTTGACCTTGGTATTGACAGCTGGTGAATTGATTCCACTCTTACCGAATCGATCTTTACACCTTCTGCTAAGAATATGTGGCCTAGGAGATTTCCTTCATTGAGTGCAAACTGGGACTTCTTGGGGTTTAGTGATATTCCATACCTTCTACACTTCAGAAATACCTTCCTTAAATGCTGCAAGTGGTCATGATGGTTGTGAGAGTAAACTGTTAAGTCATCCAAATATATCAACACAAATTTATCTTTTAGCCTTACAAAAGCCAGGTCCATAGCTCTCTAGAAAGTAGCCCCAACATTCATTAGCCCAAATGGCATTTTAGCATACATGAAGGTGCCCCAGGGAGTGGTAAAGGTAGTCTTCTCTTGGTCATCTGGGTGTACAACAACTTGGTTGTATCCAGAGAAGCCATCAAGGAAGGACATGACCCTGGCCCCTGAGACTTTCTGTAGCAGATGTTCCATCTTGGGCAGTGGGTAGTTATCTTTTTTGGAACACTTGTTCAGGTTTCAAAAATCCACACACAACCTAATTTCTCCATTTTTCTTTCTTACCACTACTAGATTTGCAATCCACTTGGAATACCTGAGGGGGATTGTGATTTTGGATTTGAGGAACTTGTGGATCTCTTTTTCAATCACTGGCAATAGAAGAGGGCTGATGGGTCTCAACTTCTATTTGAAAGGAATGGTGTCCTTCTCCAAAGGGATCCGGTGCTAGATGATGTTGGTGTCATATGTTTTTAGGTCACTATACTCCCATGCAAAGACATCAGCAAACTCTTTTATCAAGTTGCAATATTTAGAATTTTGTTTAGTAGTCAACCCACTGGATAGATTTATCAATTTTGGATGGCTATAGTTGCCTATGTTTTGCTCTTGGATAGCAGGATCTAGCTCTCTTTTGGCAGGCTTGAAAGGGACGTCATTGTGATCAAACAGTTATTTCAATGGTACTAAACCTTGGGGTATGTAGTTGCTGGGAAATTGGACAATATTCTGCTCAGTTACTTTATATTTTAACTTGAGCTGTTTGGATTTCTCCATGTTAAGGTTTTCCTGGTCTATGTGTATGTCAGAGAATTCATACACTAACTGAAGGAATTTACTAAGCTCCCCATCATTTTCAAACACCCTCCAAAATTTTACATTGTCTGGCAGAGAGGGTCTGTACTTGACCTGAACATCGTAGCTGAGCCTAGGGGGTAAAGGAGGAACAAACAGACTTGCAGAGACAGTGAGGGAATCAGCCAGGTGATTCAAATCCCTAGGAATATATGGTAGTTCAAAAAGCATAAAGGAGTCTTTGAGTTTCGATACCTCATCGCTGTAGGCCTTAAATCTGATATTTTTCATCTAAAAAGTGTTGTTGACCTGCTGTATGATGAGGTCTGCGTCCCCAAAAATATTCACGCACATGATCCCCATATCCTTGGTCGCTTTAACTCCTAGCAGCAAGGCTTCATATTCTGCTACGTTGTTCATGGTTTTGAAATCGAGCTTATAAGATAAGTGAATGTTCTCCTTAGATGGGGAGATCAACATGACCCTCGTGCCTGTTGATCTTTGAGCGCTAGCCCCATCGAAATACATGGTCCAGATCGCTGTTGTGACTTCTTCGGGCTGCGGACAGGTGGGCTCAGTGCTCTGAACGGATGTCTGCTGATTATCATCTATTTGCAAGATGCATTAGAGGAAATTTCAACTCAAAATGGGCCTTTTAACTTTGATTCAAATTCCATGTCATCATGTGTTATCCAATGAAATTGATTTAAATTTGAAATACCGTATAGGTCTTAAACACTTTTTTAATATAAATTTGGGGATAGGTATCATAAAAAAACTACTTTTTTGGTTTGTATTTTCGTCATATCTCCCCGTGTTTTTACTCAAATTTCGATCGGGAGAGCTCGTTCGATGCAGAATTAAATTCCGCATCCAACAAGTACCCACTCGGCATACTTTTGATGGACCCCGCTACCCCAAAAATAAGAAATACCTGAAAAAATGTGATGATGACATCATCATCACATTTTTTCAGGTATTTCTTGTTTTTGGGGTAGCGGGGTCCATCAAAAGTATGCCGAGTGGGTACTTGTTGGAT
>LPNX010883538.1:0-12678 GCA_001517045.1 Pseudotsuga menziesii | reverse complement strand
GGTATCATAAAAAAACTACTTTTTTGGTTTGTATTTTCGACATATCTCCCCGTGTTTTTACTCAAATTTCGATTGACAGAACTCGTTGGATGCGGAATTAAATGCCGCATCCAACAAGTATCCACTCGGCATAATTTTGACGGACCCCGCTACCCCAAAAATAAGAAATACCTGAAAAAATGTGATGATGACATCATCATCACATTTTTTCAGGTATTTCTTGTTTTTGGGGTAGCGGGGTCCATCAAAAGTATGCCGAGTGGGTACTTATTGGATGCGGAATTTAATTCTGCATCGAACGAGCTCTCCCGATCGAAATTTGAGTAAAAACACGGGGATATATGCCAAAAATACAAACAAAAAAGAAGTTTTTTTCTTTTCTTCTTCCAAAATTAATAAATATTATTTTATTATTTTAACTATTATTTTATTAATTCTTTTTAGGAGGCCCATTTTGAGTTGAAATTTCCTCTAATGCAAGACCCAAAATCGGTGTCCACGACATAGATCGGGTGATTCACCGAGCGGCCCTCCTTGCTTATGAAGTATGCTAATTGATTTTCCCTGTACAGTCTCTCAGTCTCCCTTTTGAACATGGGAATGGTGGCATACGTGAGATTCATCTGGAGGGTACCGCCCAATCTTTTGCTCCATGACCGGGACAACAAGAGGCCAAATTTTGGAGGAATATCAGCCACTACGATGTCCATCATTACACTTTTTGAAGGTAGCTTAGTTAAGTTTACAACAAGGTCTTTGATGAGGCCCAAGCACTTGACCTTCTTGGAGTCAAAGGAGAATAAATCGTGGTAGGGCTTGGTAATGCTGAGGCCGATTTCATCCATCACAGCCTTTGGCATTATGCTATGAGAGGCTCTTGAATCCAGCAGACAGTTATGGAGGATTTTATCATGGATGTTCAAGGATATATAGAATGGTGGGTAGGAGTCCTTTATGTCTTCGATCGTGGGGATCAGGGTTACAATAGGCTTATCATCTTGCAGGTTCACAAAGTCAGTGTCATGGTGCACCTTGGGCTGAAGGGAATTCTGAATGGAGGTTTTAAATGCATCATTCTTCGTCAACTCAATTAAAGGGAAAGGGATTTTCAACTTTTGAATTTCAGACTCAAGGTTAAAAGAATAATGCAGCCTATCTCGAAACCTTACCTTATGAGCAGTAGGTTTGAGATGGACTTGATCAGGTGTGGCTGGAGGTGCTGGTTTATGCAATGCTTTAGATGAGATAGCCACTTTCTTTGGTAAAACAACAACCTTTCTAGCTGGTGCAACAGACAGCTTGATAGGTACACCATTCTTCTTGAGGGGAGCAACCAACCTAGACCTCAATTGGTAACCTCCCTGAGCATCAGCCTCTTTAGTGATCTGCTCATCAATTAGGGCTTCTTCATATTCTGCTTGTGTCCACCTCATCCTCCATGGAGTGGATATTGTCTTCAGCTTCTCCTTCTTCTTCAATAAACTCTGGCTCTTCTTCTAATACAAAATTTTGAAATGGAGCTCTTATCCTTTGATCTTCCCCTTGATTTCTCTCCCTTCTGAGAATCTGAACTGGGGGGTTTCCTCTTCTATAAGGAACAAAATTTGGTTTTCAAGGAGCGAAGTCACTTGGCCCCTTACCCCTTACTGGTAGATGTCCTTAGTCTTTCAATTTAGACATTTGAGCAGTCAAGTTATCTAAAAGTTTGGTCATTTTTTCAATCTTGTTCTCTGATGCAGAAGCCCCACTATAGTCTGCTAGCTGCTTTATCCTGTCTACCTTCCCTTTGACCTTCTGAGATGCCAGAATGTTTGTCTCTACCTCTAGCGCAGCATCCTGCATGAGTGATAAGGAGGCTGACCTCCTTTCTCTGAGAAGTAGGCAGAAGTCAGAGTCAAAGGTATTCACATAAGTTATCATAGCTGAGGTATCGGTGGGCTTAATCTCAGTGGGGATCTTGGTGTACATGTTGTTGAATCTCTTGGTAAAGTTGGAGACAAACTCACCATTTTTTCTTTTCAGGTTGCTGAATTCTATGATATAGTAGAGGTGGTCTCTCCTCTCTCCCCAATGCTTTAGGAAAATGTCATCTAGGGCCTCTATGCCTGCCACTGACCCAGCGGGCAGTTCTTTAAACCACTTCCTAGCCTGGCCATCTAGGCTTTGCACAAAATCTCTGGTCCATACATATTCATGTTCTATATTTATATTTTCAGTGTAGCTATAAAAATCCTCTAGATTTTCTTCAGCAGTGAAATCCCCTTCCCCGGTAAACTTAGGCATATACTTGAGGTAATCCCCGGTAGGCATGGCTGCGAGAGGATTTGGAAAAATTAGGGGTGCATACCTAGCTACCAGGATCCTTTCCATCTTGGTCAATTGAGGGGTAGCCATATTGGAAATGGGTATGGACAAAGATGTGGAAGGCAACACTGATGAAAATATTTGCTGAGAAGGCAGTGGTATACTTATCCCAGTGGAGTCACCAAGGATTGGATCTTCACAAGCAGCAGTGCTTGAAGATGCCCAAGCCCTAGATTTTTCTGATGTATCTAAAAAATTATGGGAATTAAGAGTTTCAGCAAAAATATTTCTTGAAATACCTGATGTAGCGTTTTGTGCAGCACTGTTGGTCTGTCTTAGTAAAGCCCTAGGTTTCCTCAAGATTTCTTCTGGATCTGAAACAGGTTTTGCTGCTGGCCCCTTTGGGTTTTCTTTGGTACTTGGTCTTCTTGAAGCCACCTTATATCAATGGAGTCTCTAGATAGATGATTACAATCATAATAATGTCCAAGCTTTGTCTATCATCAAAGCATGGATTTATGTCGTCTCCTAGGGAAGCTGAGCTTCAATCTCCTCTCCCCGACAACGATGCCAATTTGTTATCATTCTAGGAAACTCCTCTAGGTTGTAGCTTGAGTATGCCTGGTAACTTACAATGTTTTTTTAGGGTTTTCAGATATGGGTCAAGTCAGTCGACCTATGTAACCTTTCCACTCTCAAGGCATGCATAAGACTCACTCGTTTACAAGGCTTTTAGTTGCAATTTGCTCAGAAATTCGACTATAAGGTGCAGGGATGGAGAACTCACCAGGCTGGCAGACTTACACACATAACACATACATATAAATGGCTAAATCCTGCTGAGGATGGTATTTATAAATCAAATATCACTAATATACCAATAGGATGACAGCTATCGGCTTTTTCATAAATATGAAATTGACTTGAATGCACATTCAGGCATAAACACAGTAAAGAAAGAGATGATGGCTGAACATATCACAACAAAAGAGCTTATACCATGAACAAGTAAAATGAGAAGCTTGAAAGTATTATTGGCTCATAAATCCCCGAAGTTGAACCCTTATTATAAAATCAATCATGGGCTTTATAGCCTTCTAGAAAAATCACAAATCCTGAAAATCCGATTGGTTTACACAAAAATAATTGAAAGTGACAGTTTTTCTAGATTAGGGCTTCAAACCCTTATTAAGTATTTGTTTATCTACTATGAAGATCTAGTTCATTGAGTGAGCTTTTAATAGCTGAAGTGGTCGCTGATAATCGGCATTGCTGGTTCAGTCTGAAATTGCTGCCAACAACCAGTGTTTCGGTAGTTAATCTGAAGTGACATTTCTTGGTTTAATCCGTTGGACTTTTCTAGCTTGTCGCCGATCGGAAGCTTTGTCTTCTAGTCAATCGACGCCCCAAGTCTCAACGCTGCCGCAGTGTCGTCGCCTTAAATCACTGGCATTGCGACGACTTCTTCATCGACGATTGGAAGCTTTTTCCTTTAGCCCATCGGTGCTCCAAATCTCAACGCTGGTGTTTTTCATCATTAGCTCGTCGGCGATTGGGAGCTATGATAACTAATGCATCAGAACCTTTTTTCTGAACACTGCCGCAGTTTTGGAGGTGAAACGAACTGAATTTATCACTGTCGAAAGTTGATTGACAAAGGGATCAGGGAATTAGTCTTCTATGCCGTCGATGGACAGTCTCGCTATTCGCCAATGCACATTATCTCTGTTGTTTTTCTTTTTCAAAACTTTATATGCTTGACTGTCGGCGATTTCGCTTTATTGCTATCGGAGGTCAGTAGAAGTTTGAATTGGAGCTTTAGTCCCCTGTGCCACCGACACTGTGGAGGGGCTTCATCGTAAACTCCCCGATCTGTAGGTTGTATGTCTTCCATCATTGCGACTCCTTAGTGGAATAACTCGCCACTTCATTGTCTTTAGTTCTTCTGACCGTCGATGATTTTCTATTGTTCGCACTATTGGAATGCTTCTTGTCATTTATCGGAGCTTTAGTCTTCTGTGTCGTCGACACTGCGGAGGAACTCAGTTGTAAACTTTGCCGATCCATAGTCCTTTTGTCTCCCGATATTGCGGCTCCTTATTGAACTATTGTGCCGATGGTTAGTCCTTAGAACCTCCGATCGCCGAAGTTTTCATCTGGTCACGGAACCCGTAGTAAGTCTGTCTTCTGTCGTTTCGACTCTTTAGTGGACTATATCGCCGCTACGTTGTCTTTGGTTCTTTCGATCGTTAAAATGTTCATTTGACCGTGGAAGCTGTAGTCTGTAAGTCTGTCAGTGGCTAATGAGATGTTTTGATCCTCGTCGAAGCCACCGAAACTACAACTTAATGAAATTTTTATCAACCACAGAGGCTTTCAAACTGTTAGTGACATTCATATTCCTTATTGCGTGAATTAAATTCTTCATACAAAAAATAAATTATCTTGGGAGATAAAAGATTTGTTTCTAGATGAGCACCTTGAATGCATGGCCTTGCATCGTAGAGGTACTCGGATAGATGAGGAAATAATGGCTCTGTCTTCTTCTTATGTCTGATGAGTAGAGACACCCTATGCAGAGGGTATGGAGGTCTCTGTGATCTTATGTTCTCCTTTAGACGCAATTGTGAAGAGGAATAATTTTCTGATGTGGGAGCTTATCTTCCCACCTTGCGAAACTTTGTTAGGTGCAATGGTCTCTGGTATTCGATAGAGTTTTCCTCCCAAAGTAACAATGACGCTGCAAGGCCATGACTCATATATAGCATGGTGCTTCCACATATATGGTTGTCCTAGAAGAACATCATAGTCTTCAAGTGGGGCCACATCACACAATACCTTGTCTTTGAAAGGCTTGATGCCATATAGTAGGAGGCATTGTTCAGTAATTCGGATACCTCGTCCTTGGCTTAGCCAACCGATGCTGTAGGGTTGCGGGTGTGGTGTTGTCGAAAGCTCCAATCTCTTGACGACTTCTGATGAGATCAGGTTCTTTTGGCTGCCGTTTTCAACAAAAAAATATAGAGGCATTCCCTTCACCCACATCCGCGAGTGGAAGAGGTGCTCCTCTGCCTCTGACTCTTCAGGATCCTCTAGTTAAATATGTGCGGTAGGAATAGTGGTAGTGGGGTTTGCATCAATGATTTGCCTCCCATTGTATGTGGCTGTGGCTTTAGGTTCGGAATCAGAATCAAGATCTGATTCTAAAGATTTGATCTCAGCCACTAATGACTGCTTTGAGTGACATTCATCAGTGTTGTGCGAAGGGATTTTATGAAATTCTCACCACTTACTAGTGTCCTTTGTCTTTCCATCCCCCTTATTTGCTTGTGGCAGGGACTAGTTGTTGTTTCCTTTTTCTTTGTTCCGCGGGCCAAGGTTTCCCTTGCCTTGCTTCTGTGGTGGATTCACAGGTCCAGAGTCTCGCTTGTTCTTTTGTCAAAATTTCTCCTTGATTTTCACAGCATACTGATAGGTAGATCCAAGTGAAGAGATGTCGAGGAAGTCCATCTTAGTTCGGATGTACCGATGTAGACCACTGTGATATTTCAGAATTAGGCGCCGCTCGGAGTCCTTGATACCTAGATTTGTGCGTAAGGTATGAAAGTTGTTGGTGTACTCCGATACCATCTGGTCCCTTTCTTGACGCAGAATGGTCCATTTTGTGTACTGGTCATCATAGTTTCCCACAAGGTAATACTGTTCCCTGACGGCATCTATGAAAGAGGCCCAAGTGGGATTTGTTTCAAACATTCTAGACTCATCTGATGAGTTTTTCTCACAATACGTACCCCACCAATTCTGGACATGGGGGACTGCCTTAAGGAGCCCAAAGGTGATCTTTTCTCTGACGAAAAAATTGTGGACAGAGAAATACCCTTCTAGAACATTCAACCAATTATCTAGGGCATTTGCATTGATTTTTCCTTCAAATAAAGGAATATCAAAGTTAACTTGTACCTTGAAGGGATTTACATCCCCGAACTGACTGCTCGTTGAAGATGCACTTGTCGCTGTCGACATTAGTAGAAGGATTTGGGCGAAACTATCCATCATCTCGTTCCTCTGTCGCTCGAGGGCTTCCTCGAGCAACGACTTGATAGGATCTCCTGTTCCGTTGTCTCTCTTTTCTTCCGCCATGGGAGGTCATTTGGGACGGCGAGAATGATCAAGTGAAACTAGTTCGAGACCAAACTCTCTATACTCGGACCTCGTCGGGGACATGCGTCGAGAAACAATCAAAGAGCAGATTGCTCTGATATCACTGATCCAGATTTATGTGTGAACGAAATGAAAGAACAGATACAGAGTCATAATAATAAACATTTTGCAAAGATAACAGAGATACAATAAACACATATTCTATTAAATGGCGGAAATAGAACAGACTGTAATACAATAGCTAGAATGGTGGTAGCTATCTCTGAGAAGAGATGTGATTGCTTCGCTCATCCATGCAAAGATGAATACAAAATGAGGCCAAAGGGGCCTATTTATAATAATAATGAGGGTGAGAAGCCCAAAAGTCCAAAACGAAACCCTAGAAGATGAAGCGTCATAAAGTTTGCGGCCCCAAGGTGGTAAGTTGAACAATCAACTTCCAGGGGTTATAACTTTTGAATACGATCTCTGATTTGGGCATTCGATAGCTCATTGGAAAGGTATATCCAAGATTTACAACTTTTGGTCAGCCAAATGCATGCCAATGGTTTCCAATTGGCCCCCAAATTTCCAAAAAGCGTCATTTAGGGCCTCAAAACGACCCCGAAAGTTTGGGACCCGAAAAAACTGTAGAAAAATAACTAGGAAACTGCCACAATGGACAATTGTTTTGAACCAGTGGAATAGGTGGGTAGCCATCAATATCCATTTGGATCACAAATATTCAATGGGTTTCATGAATATGTTTAAGGTTGTGAATGGAGTGTAATATATTGTGATGGTAGTTATTATGTTGATGTCCTTTATGTCTATGCATAGAAAAAAAAGATTCCCTTTCTTATTGCAGAAACCTGGTTCCTGTAGCCCCTATAAGCATCTCGGTTGAGATCTCACTTGTTTTGCAGGTGTTGTCGACGGTGTTAAACCCTGTTGGGCTGGAGCCTTGGGTCTTTGTTGGTCTAGTCGAAGTTGAACCTAGGTTAGTTGAGATTGAGCCAACACTATACCCATATGGGCCATCAAATCCTCACCCAGTAAAGACCTCCTAGATATATAGTCCTACCTTCATATGAAGATATTTTAGAAGCCATATCTATAACAAATAGACCCTGGAAGGATATGCACCAATGTGCATATTTTTTTCTTGCCATGAATGGATTGAAGATTTATCAGAATCAGATCATCAGATGTCTAGGTATGGAATGGTATGGTAGCCCCATAACAACATACGATGTGCATGTTGAAGTAAATATGGTGAACACATCTAAAACCATGCTAATTAACATTTATAGGACTCTTAGTGTCATTGAAAATGAGTTCATTGGTGTATATTGTTCCCTTCAGGAAGTTGAAATTTACACTACACTATTCAAGGAATACCATGACATGTTTTCTTGGTCCTACAAAGAGATGTTGGGAATCAACCTGAGTATTGTTGAACATGAGACGTACCCTAATGTAAAACATGTCCAACAAAATTTGCAGCAAATAATCAATGGAAGGATGCTGCTATTAAAGCAGAGGTGGAAAAAATTATTCATGCAGGTTTTATCTACCTAGCTCCCCGGACCGTGGGGTATCTAACTTGGTATCCATTGATAAGAAAAAAAGAAATATCAGAGTTTGTATTGACTTTAGGGATATAAACCTATATTGTATAAAATACAACTATCCATCCCCATTTCTTGATCAAATTATCGATGAATGTGCAAGAAATGAAAATTTCTCATTCATGGATGGATTTTCAAGATATAATCATATATAGATCCGCCTTGAAGATAAAAAATAGAACCTCATTTATGTGTCCTTGGGATACATTTTCATATTGAAAAATAGCTTTCAGTCTAAAGAATGTTAAATCCACTTTCTAGCGATTCATGTAGTATGCATTCCATGGCATCAAAAGCATTGTCGAAGCTTACATGGATGACTTAACATCTCCATCCACAAGGAGGGAGGGCCAATCATCCTAGTCATCTCAACGTAGTATTCGATATATGCTGCTACTATAGGATTTGCCTAAATCCTCATAAATGCACATTTTATGTCATATATGGGTGTTTTCTTGGCTTTATTGTGTCTAAGCATGGGATCTTGGTTGATACATTTATGGTTGAGGTAGTAGTTCAGTTTCCTTGCCAGCAAAACATTTGTCAACTGTAGAGCCTCCAAGGTAGATCTAATTTCTTACATCGCTTCTTTGCTAATTATGTTGAAATAATAGAAAGATTATTGTGCCTTTTGAAGAAAGGGGTCCCTTTCATTTGGGATGATCATGCTCAACTATCATTTAACACGTTGAAAGTAGCATTAATGTTCGCCCCTCTACTAAGTCCTTTGGATTAAAGAAAAAATTTTCTATTATACTTAGTGACATATGAATAACCATTGGTATGGTTTTGGATTAAGAGGACTAACTGTATTAGGGGCGTGTACTTTACTATTTGAGAAAGAACTTTGATGACCTTGAATTAGGCACTCACATGTTCAGAAGTTGGTGCTAGAAGCTATCCATACTATCTAAAGAATCTGACACTATATCATTATGAGACAAACTATAGTTATTGCGGATGTCAATATGTTTCAACATATATTGTCCCGATGCATAATCATAGGAAAATATAATAAATGGATTGTGATTGTATGTTATTTTGACTTAGAATTTGCATTAGTTAAGTTGAAAAAGCCCTTGGTATTTTTCGATCTAATGTCGCAGTTTTCAAGAGAAGATGAAGAACTAATTGAAAAAGAATCATTGCTTAACGAACATGTATTAGTCATTGACTTGAATGGCCCTTGGTATGGAAATATATTGGTGTACCTCCATACTGATAGGTTCCCATCTCAATTCTCTCACAAGGACCAATGACACATTCATCACCATGCAAATCATCATCTTATAATTGGTGACACCTTGCACCACCGGGTGGTTGGTTCATTCCTTAGAAGATGTCTAACTCACAAAGAAACCGAAAAGGAGTTGAGTGATCATAGAAAATATTGCATGGAGGGTATTTTTGTCCTTCTGTCTTTAAGTTTTTGTCGAAGCAATGAAGAAGTTCCGTCCATGTCAAATATTAACCAAGAAAATATGCACACATCTTACTCCATTATATCACATTACCACTATCAAGTATTTAACAAAGTGGGGGTGGATTATACAACCTATAACGCAACATTGGAAAAATATCATAAGTACATTATTGTGGTTGTGGACTAGTTTACTAAGTCGTCTCAAGCCATGCTTACTTTCAGTTACGATGGAAAAACAACTGTGCACTTCATATTACTATATTTGGTATTCCTAAAGAGATTACCACTGATAATGGCAGTCATTTTCAAAATAAAATGATGACGAAACTAGTGGCCTAGCTTGGATTCCAACAATACTTCTCCTCACCTTGCTACCCACAAACGAATCGACAAGTAGAGGATGTCGACAAATCCTTGAAAACCATTTTGCAACGAACAACCATAGGGTTCACCTTGTTCCATCTTGTACATTGAGTTGAATTTATATCATTAATTGAATGTGAAGTCCAATCTCTCAAGGTATCTAGAGAGCATTTGCCTAACACCAACTCATTAGAAGAATGTTTAGTATACTTGGAACAATTTGATGAACATCGAAGAGACGCGACTACTATAAATGAAGCACATAAAAATCATATCAAATATTAGTATGATAAGTTGTTTTGTCCCAATGTCTTCTCTGAAGGAGACCTGGTACTCATTTATGACGAGCATAATTCCGAGTTAGGGTCAAGAAAACTTAATGCAATGTGGCTTTGACCTTACATAGTGAGGCAAGTCTTAAGCAAAGGGGCATATGATTTAGAAGATTTTGGATGGAATGTGCTAAACATGTTAGAATAATCAACCCATATTTAGCTACCTTAGACATTAATTAATCCATTTTTTGTCTTATTTGCCTAGTTTCCATATTCCACCTTATGCAAGTTGTCCTCCACACATCCAAAGTGGTCAAAATTGATAAATTTGAGTCATGGAGTGCTTGGGAAACCTCTTGGAATCAAATTTGCTTTATTCGTGGCCTCCCTAGTGCATGTCTGCTTTTTCTGCTTTATTGCCTGCTTTTTTCTGAGTTTTAAGGCAATTGGGAAAGTTTGACTAGGTGAAGTTAACTTGTTTTTTGTCCTCAACATCATCCACTCTTTTCTCCTATGAAAAGCATGTATGAGTTGTCCTTCCACCATATATTAGCTTGCCTAATTGATTTTTCCAATTCGTGAGCTCCTAGACAGATTTGGAATGTGCTTTATGCACCTATGGGGGATTTGCTTAGATTTAGTAAGCCTGCTTTTGACTAAATTCGAATGGAATCTTCATGCATTAGAATCTCTCATGTAATTATTTATTGTGGTAGCCTATGACTTCACAGGGTTGGATATTGTACACTTATTCAATACAGATTAGTGTTATGCTCCATATTCAGTCTCCTTTTGTGAGTAATTTGCATGTGTAATTGGAAATTGTTGTGAGTGTAATTGTTATAACACCTGGGTTCAATTTCCACATGGTATCAGAGCCTTTTTAGATCAATTTATCTCCTTCCAATTTGTTTTGCAGGTTCGACATCATTGACTGGGAGCATTCTGCTGACTAACGGGACAATTTCTGAGCTATGGATCAATCTCAGAAGATCATCTTGACTCCATTTAACTTCTTTGAATGGAAAGCAGAGATGGAGATACTGTTGAGAGCAAAAGGCCTCTATAGAGTGACTATGGAAACAGAAGCAGAGCCCAATGCAGCTACAGAGAAGATTAAATGGCACAACAGGAGGGATGAGGCCTATGGTCTCCTGTGTCTAAGTATATCCAGAGACCTCCTTTTCCATCTTGATGGATTGGCATCACCGAATGAATTATGGGAGAAGCTTGTTGATCTTTTTGGAAAGATAGATGAGATGAGGGGACATCAAATTGAAAATGAATTGATCTCCCTGAGTCCCAATAGCTTTGAATCCCTGCAACTCTATTTTTCCAAGTTCAAAGCACTTGTTTTGCAGCTAAAACAATGTGGGATCGAAAAGAAGGATGATCATCTGGTCTTGGCCATACTCTCGAATCTTGGCCCTGACTATTCAGTGTTTGTTTCGACCTTCTATGCCACAAAGTTGACAGCTCGAGCCTGGAAAATGCCTAGCCTTGCAGATTTCATGGAATCTCTCACACAAGAACAAGATAAATTGGTGATAATGGGCACCATCAAACCATCCGAAGACCAAGCTCTGGTTGCTGGCTATTCGAGGGTGGATTCAAAAAGCAAGAAGAAAGCTAAAAATCCACCTGAGCAAAAGAGAGACAAGAACAAGTCTCCAGAGGAGCCTCAAGGTTCCAAGAAGAACCCCCAGAAGAAGAAGAACAAAGGAGAAATGAGCAAGTGCGCATACTGCAGCAAGGGAAATCATTCTGAAAGATCCTGCATGAAGAAGAAAATAGACATGTTGACCCAAGTCCTGGAGAAGAATGGCATCTCCCTTCCAGACAGCTCAAAGAAGAGGGAAGGAGGATCAAATTCAGAAGACAGAGAGAGAGTTCATGCATTGGTTGCTGGCACATCAAGCTCACCTAGTTTCATCATTGATTCTGGAGCTTCAAGACATATGGTATCGACCAAGGAGGCATTCACCTCACTTGACATGTCGAAAGGTCCACCAATAGTACTGGGAGATGACTCTCTCACTGAAAGTTTGGGCAAAGGGAGGATTGATCTTGACCATGGTAAGTTCAGCAATGTGTTGTATGTTCCAGGTCTTGCCTCTAACCTCTTATCAGTGTATCAGATGCCCCACACAGGGTCTCCAAAGAAGGTCATATTCTCTCCTGATGAAGTTGAGATCACAGAGATCTCAAGTGGTAAAGTCATTGCAAAAGAAGTTGCAAATCACACTTCGAAGGTATACATGTTCTCACACTTCCTACCCTACTCAAACCCCTCTGCTCTTCTGATTCATGCTAATGAGGTAAGCAAGATTTGGCATGAAAGATTTGGCCACCTAAATTACAAGTATCTTTCTGATCTTAGTGAAAAAGAAATGGTCATAGGGTTACCAAAGATTAAGTTTTCCAAAGGATTCTGTCAAGGTGGCATCCTAGGAAAACACCCAGAGCATAAATTTGAGAGAGCTAGTCATGAGAGAACCTCTGCACCTCTTGAGTTGATCCATAGTGATGTTGCTGGCCCATT
>LPNX010883528.1:0-10377 GCA_001517045.1 Pseudotsuga menziesii | reverse complement strand
TTAGCATGTTAATTAGTGGCACTGGCAACATTTTAAATGACACGTACCACAAATGCATGCCAGATTATAATAGGAGAGTGCCACCGAAAATAGAACATGCTTTCCTGATTTCTAGACTTGGCAATGGCGGAACAACGGCTACGATTAGGAGACCAGAAACTGCCGATATCAAATTATATTTGGTTGGTCCAAATGGAGAAGACTCTGAACGAAATCCTGTTTATCTTCATTCTCAAGTTTTGAGAAAATCGGAGTTTTATAACACCATGCTTTCTGATCGTTGGTCGTGTTCGGATGAACGACCTCTTGAGATCAAGGTAACAAGTTCTCACCCTTACAACCGTGTTCTCACCCAACTGCATAAGTAGTTTGGTTCAGCTCCTTTGATGATTGTTTATTGTTTTGTTTCTATGCAGATGGACGTATAATGATCCACCTCGAGCCAAATACAATAACAAAATGGCTGGGATGAATAGGCCAATAACTAAGCCTAAAGGAAGCAAGAAACTGAAAGATTGGGAATTGAATTAAAATGTGTTTCTGCTATTGATAATCAAGATAAAAAAAACAACTTAGATTATATTCTTATAAAAGGAGTGTGTCTGATATGCCTACCGGGTTAGGCTTTCAAAATTTGTTTCGCAGCACACTCATCTTCAGGCTTCACCGCAATTTCGGTGTTCCCATATGATTTGTACACAAGTATGGAGTATCAATATTCCAACCCTGTATATAATTCTTTCATTTGTATATGTTGTACAAGCAGTCTTCTTAATAGCCACTTCATCAAGTCAGTATTTTTTTGAAATACTATTGATTCCTCTAAGCTGTTTTCTTTGCAGAATGCTCTTACCTTAGGTGTGTTATAGTGAAGTTACATATTCCATTCGTGTACTTTCTATGCACTGAAATGCCAAACAGGTAATTATTTGCTTGCAGCACACCTTGGTACCAATGGCACTGCTGGGTAGATTGGTACTGGCCAGTGGACGTCTTGTTTAAAATTGTATAATTTGAACTTATAGCTGTACAATCCAGTAGAGAATATATCTAATGCCATTGATATTTTTGAGGGTTTCAAATTGCAATTCACAAGTGCC
Source organism: Pseudotsuga menziesii (assembly GCA_001517045.1). Lineage (NCBI taxonomy): Eukaryota > Viridiplantae > Streptophyta > Pinopsida > Pinales > Pinaceae > Pseudotsuga > Pseudotsuga menziesii. The sequence continues at coordinate 9,277 of LPNX010883528.1, read as the reverse complement.
TATTTTGCCTCTCTTTTGCAGCAACTCCTATCACTTTTTGTATTTTTTGAACTGCTAATTCTCTTATTTGTCATTTGGTTGCATGGTAACATTGTTGCTACATGCAGGCATCTAAGTCTTTATTTGGTATTGTTTCTGCATAGCCTCTCGGATTATTCCGACAATGATTTGAAACTAAAAACCGGAGTTGGTGTACGAAGGCAATCTTGTTTAGGTAACCCTAATTCGAATTCCAATTATTACATATAACAACCCTAGATTTGGCATCGAGACGTGTTAACCTATGATATCAGCATATCATATCTAGTTACTATACGATGTCAGCATAGATACTTAGTGCTAGCCTTGTGAAAGCCAGCAGAGTCTAACATACTCTATTTTGCATATCTATCTATACTGGCCTATAAAATTTTTCAATCCAATGGCAGGTTTCAAAAAGTGCGTATCTGCGTTTACAAGGTCCCTACTTGTTAATATAAGATCTCGCCATGGATAAATTGGGTGGAACCCAGCCATAGTAAGTGCCATCTTAGTTCGGGCTAGTTTATGCTAGTGGAGACCTACTAATAAGCCAGGATGCCAGAGCTCTGAGCTAAGAGACTCTTGGTTACTATACTTTGGCCCCTACTAGTTTTCAAATATGATATCTCCATGGATAACTTTACCTTACACCATATAAACTATAGTTCTAATTAGTGCAACGCTGCTGGGATAAGGGGATGGAAACAGAGAAATTGCCGATAGAAAATCCAGTACAAACCTCTAAAAACTACCTTTACAAGGGATATAGACGTCTGATTGGTAGTATAGCATTTTTTATTTTACCGTGGTGACTCCGTCAAGGCTGTGGACACTGGCAGCGGAGAAACACTCACAGAAATCTCCAGTCGGTACTTTATAAATCTTATACTATATTATATAAACCCATTGGATCAAGGTTTAAGTCGAAGCAAAGGTAAGAAAAGTAATCCTTTATTAAAAAGCAACTGTTCTATATATGGGAAAAATTGGTAGTGCGAACAGGTCATCATGTTTTGGATCCCTGAATAAATAAACCCAGAAAGCTACCTAACGTACAAAAATACCCATACCCCATGGGCCTTGTACAAAATCCAGATACTAAACTAAATGGACGAGAATGATAGGAATTTGTAGGACGAGGAGTACCTGAAGTTTTAATTTACAGGAGGACGATTCAGCCGCTCCAGCTGCTCGCAATAGGATTCAGGTTCTAATTTGCAGAGGACAAGAACAATGTTTCAGCAGCTCCACTCCAGTTGCTCGCAATAAGATTCAGGTTCTAATTTGCAGAGGACAAGAACAATGTTTCAGCAGCTCCAGCTAGGAATTTATAGAAAGAGAATGATAGGAATTTGTAGGACGAGAATGAGGACCAGGTCTCTTGGCATTTTGCAATGGACTGCACTGCCTTGAATGCAGGTAGATGGGCATTGCACTGCCTTGAATGCAGGTAGATGGGCGTTGCACTGCCTTGAATGCAGGTAGATGGGCGTTGAATGCAGGTAGATGGACGTTGAACCTTGAGGATATGGCGGCAGCGAGACTGTGTACAATGAGATCTCCAGGATATGGCTGTAGCTGGCTCATGATCAACCTGCAGGTTCGATGGGACTGTCAAAAATTCAAAATTTCATAAAAGAGGTTTTCAATTTTAAAATATTCATTCAATTATTTCAAATCACATAAACCATAAGATAACATAAAGCATAAGCTAAGCAAATGAAATCCAACCTGCCTCGCTACTTGCCTAGAACCTGCCATTATAGTCATTATAAAGCTAAGGATATTAAATACCACCTGTGGAGATGTCATGTCACCTAGCTTATCACTTAAAGCATAAACCATAAGCTAACATAAAGCATAAGCTAAGCAGATGAAATCCAACCCGCCTCGCTACTCGCCTAGAACCTTCCATTATAGTCATTATAAAGCTAAGGATATTAAATACCACCTGCGGAGATGTCATGTCACCTGGCTTATCACTTAAGCTCCAGCTAGATAGATATGAATTGATGATAAAATATATTGGGGATTGATTCATATTAACAAATATCAAACTCCATTTTATGAATAATTCACTTTTTAAAATTTTAGATTTGGGCATAAATTCCTTAAAAGGAAATGGTCCAATAAATACTAAAAGGTCACATTAAAAATATACAAAAACTAAAACTAAATTAGAAACAACTAAAGAGACTCTTATCTAATGCTAATAATTATAAAAATTGAAATTGGGGACATTTGAATTAAGAAATGGTATTGAATATCATTTATATAAATATTAGGAAAAAATTGTGTACTTAATAGTTTTTTTTATGGGCTCAACATAGATCTTACATATACTAAATATTGATTTTTACATAAATATTGTAGAATGATCCACGACGACTTAGAGAAAAGGTTTAGGTTAAATTGTAAAGAATATATATATAATTTCAACAATTGAGTTTTGATCTCTTTAATTAATTTATTCTTTCTTTTAAATAACCATTAAAAATATATATTTGAACTCATTCATTGTAGAACCTGGCTGGAAATAGGCATTATGGGGAAAGTTTGGTCTCTATCCAATAGTTCAAATTTAGAGGAAGGATATTGATATAGAGTAGAGGAAGGATATTGATTTAGAGTAGTGCTTAAGGAAACTGCTTATAGTTAAGGAAACAGAATGCACGGGATAACTAGAATGGGTGGGATAACCGGTCTTCTTTAGCCGGTATACTATTATTGGGATTATTATTAGGCATCATAAAAGAGATTTTCAATTTTAAAATATTCATTCAATTATTTCAAAATTTTACAGGAAAAAGATTTTCGATCATGAACATAAAATATATATTATTAAAGTTATTATATAAAAATATAGTAATATCCATATGGAATATAAAACAAACCTAAGGATGTTAATGTTTTGTAAAACAGACCTAAGTTATCAAAATTATAAAAAAATAAAAATAAATGTAAAGACTTGAGAATTAAAAGCTTCTCAAAATATGATAAAAGTATTTAATAAATAGAATAAGAAGAGATGTGTCAAATTATTTATCAAAATAATATTAAGGTTCAAAGGATGTAAATTTACACACTTAACCATGTAAATTGTGGTGAGCTGTTGTTGGGATTAAACTATGTATATACATTTTGAAATGCAACACTATAAAACTATGTAAGATAAAACAAAGTGAAGACGTGGGTGGAATATTTCAATGAAATGCAAAAAGATATGACAAACATTATGCGTTAAAAGAGAAACATTTAACACCATTGTAAACATGGAGGGCACTTTCTATGTAACCCCATTTAGAATCTATTACAAGAAATCAAAATTGACTTTGACTTGTGAATACATATTCTTTATTTTTTACATTAAAATTTAAGAAATCAACTATACATCTTAATACGATTTCAATGATTCCCATCAATGTTTATGAAAATAGATACATCTTAATACGGCAATTATTTCCTATACCTACTTATGAATGTATATGAATTCTTAGAAATCGAGGCTGTCGACTTGACTCTTTGTACCATTCTAGATGTTTTAGAGAAATCAAGATTACAAGTTGGCTAGTCTTATCCAAAGTCTTATCCTCTGCTTGAAGGTTTGGATTCTAGTGGAAGTTAGAGTCCTTTTGATGTGTAAATCTTACCTGATTCTTTAATGCATATGGACTTGAGCGTCTATCTAATCAATTACATGTTGACTTTACATGCAAAGACATGGTCTTTCTTTGCTAGTTGGTAGTGGGCATTGGAAATCAAGATTGGCTGGCTAGTCCATGTTTCAAAGTCTTATCCTCGTGCTTTAGGGCGTGGAGTCTAGTGGGGATCACTTCTTCCATGTGGTAACTGAGTATTTTTCTTTTTAAAGCTGACCTTTCTATTAATGCGTGTCCGTAGACCATATGCAGTTGATGATAATGAAGAATGATAACGATGACCACGATGATGATGAACAATGATGATGATGATGATGACGATGTTGAGCATGATGAATATGATGATGATGATGACCACGATGATGACGATGATGATGATGATGATGTTGAGCATGATGACAATGACCACGACAATGATGATGATGATGATGATATTGAGCATGATGACTATGATGATGATGATGATGATGATGATGATGATGGCCACGATGAAAATGAAGAATGATGATGATGATGATGACCACGATGCTATAGTTTGTGTAAACGATTTAAACTGTGTGTTCTAATTTCTAACTAGACTGGGCTTCAATCATGAACAGATATCTAAATGCATATCATCAGCAGTTTTATTGCTTCATCCAAAACTGAATATTCATGGCTATACTGGCAACCACAAGATTAAATACTTCATCTCTACACTATTAACCAACAAACCTCCAACGATTCGGTAAAAATAATGGCAAGAACAGAGCCGTGTTAACAATGATTCAGGAATTTGTTTTGTTAGGTTTGGTTCTACTATGTAACATGATTGAACTATACACTATAATGTGCTTTAATGGATATAGATTGGCCTCCTAAGGGTATAATCTATTCATATTGCCAGCCAGGACTTTGCATAGAACTCACAGGAAACAACTCGTAAAGAGTTTAAGTGAACTTAATTGTATGATGTAGGATGTAGGATGTAGGATGTAGGATGTGAGAGAAAGAAAAACCGTCAACTCCCTTAACTGTCCCTAGGCAGAGTTGTCACTCCAAGCCTTTACAGATTTTTGGCTTCGACTATCATCCTAATTATCTATCTATTCAGTTATCTAAACAGAGAAGGTTGAAACATGTATATCTAAACATAAACAATCATTGGAGAATGTTATGGCAAATTATTACATCGTTGATCTACTGCGTTGGAAGGCCACATTTTCCCTTTTTAGTGATTCAGAGCTTCTTTGCAATACAACAGTTTCCTCCTTCGATTGACATATTTGCTTGAGTTTAAACTTCACATTAGCTTGATTGTGCCTATTTCTTTAAGTTGGGTTTTAATATGATGCTCATATATCTGAAGTACACGTAAAAACCACCTGAGCACAACTTGTATGACAATAAATTCTTGTTCATGAAATATCTAATTACCCAAAGCATACAAAACGTGCTTTCAACTGTGCTTCTGATGGCAAGGGAATCACTTGGACAAGAAAGTTTAAAAAAGACATAGTTGAAGATGTAAACATTAAAACTTGTGTTAAACTACCTTAGTTCCCCACTACTAGAGCATAGTTAACTTTTACTTTTTTCGTGTCGAACTTACTTGCAATATTAATTTTACCTGAGGCTGGGTGTTCACAGGGGTATTAGGGATTGACACATTGTTCAACAACTGTCATGACATGAAGATTTCAAGCATCGCCAAACTCTAAAGAGTTTTTGCATGTGGAGGAAGGTAGGCCAGGGTTTGTACAAGTGGAGGAAGGTAGGCCATCAACTGCGCCTGTTCTAAAGTTCATTCTAGCTGTTGAAATTCAGAGATTTGTGGGCAATGTGGAGAAAACATTTAAATTATGATTTTACTGCTAATATTTTTTTATAGTTAGGATATGTAGAAGCTAGAATATGTCTCAAGCTAATTGTTATCACAAATTATTTCTCTCATAATATGGAGGTAAAGAAGATTGTGGAGGACCACTATTTGATGCCTAGAAGTTGTTAGGTGAAATCTATGTTTTGAAATGCATGCATCACATAAAATGATTTGTTAGGTTTAAATCCATGGTTGCTCGTATTAATAGTTCAATGGCGGTATTTTTTTGGCTAATCAACAATGTTTTTAAGTGGGAAAACCCTTTATCATACTTAGGCATAGAATGCATTGTTATGATAAGTGAACAAGAGGTTGATTGTTTTTATTTTTCAATGTAATGCAAGATGAATAACTTCTATGTTTTTCCTCATTCAATTGGATTTTGATCAAGTATATGGTGTGGAACCTATCTTTTAAAATGAAAATTATAGATCATGGACTATTATATCATTCGTAATGTTTATTTCCACTTATATTTTCTTATATAACAACTTATGGGAAGCACACATTATCTCTACAACTTGTAAACTATTCTCAGTTACTTTGGAGCCTCTGATTTTAGATATGTTTTAGTTGGTGTACTACTCAATTCAGGTTTAATTTATAAGGGTTGTCCATGAAAACTCAATTATTTACCCAAAAGAAATGAAATAACATTTTAAGGGATTGGAAGTGACTTATTTCGTTGGCCCTTAGCTACCTGAAACTTCCAAAGGTTTTATAGTTGGAACAAAGGGCCCACCCCCCTTAAGACGTACATTTTAAGGCTTTATTGGAAGTACCCAAAATGTGTGAGAGAGAAAAACATTCATTTTTTCCTCACTTGGGTCAAATCATACCTTAGAAGTACCCCTTTCTCTTCAAATAGAAACCACCTACAACTATAGACCCCTATTGTTGTACATTTAAACCATGTTTCATTTCAACTTGGTTACTAACTAATTTTGTGATTAGGAATTTCTCTTACAAATTGGATTGTTTCACTTTATGTGATCCAAACCGGATCATATAAAAATTTCCATCTACTTCGGTGCTTTCTAGGTGGAACAATTGGATGACTTGGCTTATAGAGCCCATTTTAGGGGTAGGTCTTACTTTGCATATTTGGGGTATAGAAACTTCTAGGCTCATTTGAGGTCTTAAATTATGCTTTTGGGGGTAAAAATTTTGGGATCATAGATCCCAACCCCATCAACATTGTTCTACACTTTGATGCCTTTCCAACGATTCAAGGATTGGCTCAATCAAAGTTTGTATGAGGAAGTTATGCCTCTTGTAAATGGACTTCATTAGCTGACCACCATGGTACCAAGTAGATTCCATGTCAACTCTCACTATCCGCACATCTAATCTAGTCACACGTGGACTTTCAATAGCATTCTAGAGTGTCCAAAAACCTAAGCCTAATTTATAGTTGTGGCATGTACAAACCCTAAAATTAACCCTAGGCGACTATCAGGCTATGTTAAATACCATGCCATTAAGAGAAGGTGTTCCATTTTGATGATGTCATTGTATTGTTTCATAACTGAGAAACAATAAGGGAGTGTATATTAGATCATAACAGAAGAAGTAGGAGATCATGTAGTAGTTATGTAGGCCACATTATTAGAGGTAACTACATAGTGAGTACCACTTCCTTTGTATTTGCATTGCATATTGGAGTAGAAAAGAGCAAGCCATAGTCCTCACTGACGGCTAGGTTTTTCCCCATGGTGGGTTTTTGTAGGGTATATCTTGTGTTATTTGTGTGGATGTGTTGTTTTGTTATAGTTATTTTCCTTTTAGTTCTAATATATTTATCATTCCATGGAATTCTACTAACGCAATGAAGTAAGTTGTAATATCTATTGTAACAAACATTTCCTAAACTAGTTTTTTGCCCAGTGCACCTCAATGCAAATCTAGCATTGGTGGGTCAACTCTACAAAATCCTAGACCAAGCAAGTTTTGGTGGTCTACCCACATCGGCATTGCCCATGCACACTTGCAGGATCCGACGGCACGCACTTTCGTTGCTCCGTTTGTTTTTTTGCTCCCGGACCAAGATTGACCTAGTGTCCTTGAACGACATTTTCATGCGACCTAGGGCTTGACATATCTCGGCAACCGGAGGTCGGATTGACGAACTGTTGAATCCGTTGGTCTCCTGGCATGCCATTACCCCTAGGGGGCCCTCTCTCTCATGTCCTTGTGGCCCAATGACTCCGTTGTACAGTCATTTCCTAAACTAGTTTTTTTCCCAGTGCACCTCAATGCAAATCTGGCATTGGTGGGTCAACTCTGCAAAACCCTAGACCGAGAAAGTTTTGGTGGTCTACCCATGTCAGCATTTCCCATACACATTTGCAGGAGCCAATGGCATGCACTTTCGTTGCTCCGTTTGGTTTTTTGCTCCCGGACCAAGATTGACCTAGTGTCCTTGAACGACATTTTCATGCGACCTAGGGCTTGACATATCTCGGCAACCGGAGGTCGGATCGACAAACCGTTGAATCCGTTGGTCTCCTGGAATGCCATTACCTCTAGGGGGCCCTCTCTCTTGTGTCCTAGTGGCCCAATGACTCCGTTTTATAGTCATTTCCTAAACTAGTTTTTTTCCCAGTGCACCTCAATGCAAATCTGGCATTGGTGGGTCAACTCTGCAAAAACCTAGACCGAGAAAGTGTTGGTGGTATACCCACGTCGGCATTTCCAATGCAAACTTGTAGGAGCCAACGGCACGCACTTTCGTTGCTCCGTTTGGTTTTTTGCTCCCGGACCAAGATTGACCTAGTGTCCTTGAACGACATTTTCATGCGACCTAGGGCTTGACATATCTCGGTAACCGGAGGTCGGATCGACGAAACATCAAATCCGTTGGTCTCCTGGCATGCCATTACCCCTAGGGGTCCCTCTCTCTCGTGTCCTCGTGGCCCAATGACTCCGTTGTACAGTCATTTCCTAAACTAGTTTTTTGCCCAGTGCACCTCAATGCAAATCTGGCATTGGTGGGTCAACTCTGCAAAACCCTAGACCGAACAAGTGTTGGTGGTGTACCCATGTCGACATTTCCCATACACACTTGCAGGATCCGACGGCACGCACTTTCATTGCTCCGTTTGGTTTTTTGCTCCCGGACCAAGATTGACCTAGTGTCCTTGAACGACATTTTCATGCGACCTAGGGCTTGACATATCTCGGCAATCAGAGGTCGGATCGACAAACCGTCAAATCCATTGGTCTCCTGGCATGCCATTACCCCTAGGGGGCCCTCTCTCTCATGTCCTCGTGGCCCAATGACTCCATTGTACAGTCATTTCCTAAACTAGTTTTTTGCCCAGTGCACCTCAATGCAAATCTGGCATTGGTGGGTCAACTCTGCAAAACCCTAGACCGAGCAAGTGTTGGTGGCATACCCACGTCGGCATTGCCCATGCATACTTGCAGGAGCCGATGGCATGCACTTTCGTTGCTCCGTTTTTTTTTGCTCCCGGACCAAGATTGACCTAGTGTCCTTGAACGACATTTTCATGCGACCTAGGGCTTGACATATCTCGGCAACCGGAGGTCGGATCGACGAACCATCGAATCCGTTGGTCTCCTGGCATGCCATTACCCGTAGGGGGCCCTCTCTCTCATGTCCTCATGGCCTAATGACTCCGTTGTACAGTCATTTCCTAAACTAGTTTTTTTCCCAGTGCACCTCAATGCAAATCTGGCATTGGTGGGTCAACTCTGCAAAACCCTAGACCGA
>LPNX010883516.1:17454-117342 GCA_001517045.1 Pseudotsuga menziesii | reverse complement strand
TAAGGACACTTGTTTGGTTAGGTCATCATAGTAACCCTCAGACTCTACGTTGTGTTCGTAAGGAACAAAATAATGCGGAATTTCATTTGAAAGGTTTTGGAAAACGACTTGAAATATTTCAATTACAAAACCAATTTTATTTTTAGCAACTCTTAGCCTGCCAGATTTATCAGCTTCTATCCGAAGGAACTCGTTGAATTCGCTTTTAACAAGAAACATGATTTTCATCTTCTTGCACTTCGTAGGCAATGCCCAGCCGCGGGGTGTGTCTGGAGATCCTCCCGTCCAAACCACTGCTTCAAGCAAGCAGTTCTCTGATGAATTAGTAGAAACTAATTGTTTTGAAAGCCAACTATTTCTTCCATCTCGAGTTCATTACCCAAATTGACGGTAGCCTTTAGGGATGACATTGAGTATTTCATTAGTTGCACCTAAAATCTCCCCTTCATTCACTTGCAAATGCCCGCTTAAACCTGAAAATTTGTTGTTCCTGAGCAATTGTTCACCTTGTTGGAAGCCTGTAAGATTTGACAATTGTGAATTGTTGGGTGCACTTCAGTATGAAGATGGATAAGAAGTTGAACCCGCAACAAATTTGAATCCCTACTTTTAGCACCAAGCTGACCGGCTGTCTTCTAGAATTAGCTTCTATAACTACAATGCAACAAGTTGTCTTGGAGAATTAGCTTCTACAACTACAATGGCCTTCTTCTACCAAACTTCCTTGGTGAATTACCTTAGCAACTACAATCCCTCAATTAGCTTCGCAACTACAATGGCCATGGCCATGAAAAATCTGAGTTAAAAATGACATATGTAGGATGTCCATGGCCAGGAAAAAGCTGAGTTAAAGACAATATATGTAGGATGGCTCTTAAGATGACTGCAGTACTTAATGATGAACTTCCTAAGGCATTTCTAGGCTCCCAGCATGCACGACATCCACAAAAAATACACTCCATCGACTGCACTGATTGATATTGATGTGTTGTGAGGATTGTAGGTGTGGTTTGTTAGAGATGTGTGGTTTGTCAAAGTTGTCAAGCCAAAAAATGAAAAGAATTCAAATCATCAGGAAGCAAAACCCTGAACATGAATTTGTTCTCCTCAGGTTCAGGCTTGGGTTTCTTCTTAGGAAGAACTCCAAGGTAGCTCGCATTGCTGCTTCTTTTCCTCCTGGTAGAAGAATCTGCCATCTTGGACACAAGAAATGGAAAACCGCAGAAGGAATACTATGTTCTTCTATCGCAAGGCTTGCCTACACTTAAAATTTGCAAGGATTGATGCATGCAACGGGCTTTCGTTAGTTTATACAGAGAATGTTATGGCCGTGTTCGATGTCTCGGTGATTACTCAAAGAAAGTATGCATGCACAACTCAAGACAAGCTCTACGTTCCACCATTGCTACAAAGCTCTACTCAGTAGCCTCAAAACCACTCCCAACAAACAACAAGAGCTCTGCTCAGTAGCCTCAAAACCACTCCCAACAAACAACAACAATTTTCCAATGAACATAGGGTCTTCAAACTCCAATAATTCAAGTCCGGGAGGTTCATGCACCAAGACACACTAGGAACCTTGAAAACCGGAAGCAAAAAGCTGCCTTCATTATCAAAGAAAAACTAGTTCAAGAATGTATGAAAAAGAACTTGACGGAACATTTGGGGAAATTAACCCTTGTAGGTGGAGAAGCTCGGGCAGACCTCGAATTCCAATTCCAAGAAGGAGGGATTTGGAAATATTAATGAAAAATAGCTGGCAAGCAATTCCAAGCAGGCATCATACCATATCCCCAGATATACGAAGCTGACGTAACCCCGCCGTCAGGTCTTGGGGCACAAATATCCACACCAACGTCACTTGTACAGAGCCAATAGAATGTCATTTAATTACAATTTTAAAAACTCACATAAAAAAAATAATATTCCAACTATGGTGTAACTTTAGAAAAATCAAATAATCAAAATTAAATAAATGAATTAATAGGTGTGAGCGATTCATATATATCCCCTCGGTCAGGGACATAATAAGATATGCAGAGTCTATTGTCTATTTTGGTATATAATTTAACTTGTCTCCATTGTTTGCTATAGGAATTGGCACAATTGGAGAAACAACTATGAGGTGATTGGGTGGAGTGGTGTGATTGCATCTTTTGTTTGCACATTAAGATAGGTATAGTGGATTGTTTGTTTTGGTACAATATGGATAAAGAGACAGAACTGGACTTGTTCTATTGTGTGTTATAGGGATTGAAATCTCTATAAAACAACGATTAGGTGATTGGGTGGAGTCATGGGATTTCTTGTTGTGATTGCAAAACAAGATATGCATAGTGCATTGTCTATTTTGGTACAAATTTTAACTTGTTTCCATTGTTTTCTATAGGCCTTGGAACAATTGAAAAAAAACCATTAGGTGATTGGGTGGAGTGGAAGGATTGCATCTTGTGTTTGCACAGTAAGATAGGAAGAGTGGATTGTCTATTTTGGCATAGTAGAGCCAAAGAAACAAAAGTGGACTTGTTCTGAATGTATACTAGAGGGATTGGAACCTTTGGAAAACAACTATTAGGTGACTAAATGGAATCATGGGTTTGGTTGTTGTGTTTGCACAAAAATATATGTATAGTGCATTGTCTATTTCGGTACATAATTGAACGGTTTTACATTGTTTGTTATAGTACTTGGCATCGTTGGAAAAACAACCATTAGGTGACTAGCTGGAGTGGTGGGATTGCATCTTTTGTTTGTACAGTAAGATATGCATAGTGCATTTTCTATTTTGGAACAATAGAGCCACAAATACAGAAGTGGATTCGTTTCCCTTGGAAAAACAACCATTAGGTGACTAGGTTGAGTCATGGGATTGTTTGTGTTGTTTGCACAAGAAGATATGCATATCGCAATGTCTATTTTTGCATACTAGAGCCATAGAGACATAGTCATACTATTTTTCATTGTCTAGTAATGGCCTTGGCACCTTTGGAAAGAAATCCATGGGATTCATCTATTGAACAAAAGAGAATAATGAAACATAGACATGTTAACATATAATGGAACAACAATATGTTTAGAGGTTAGCATATAGTGAAACATATATAGTTAAATATATAGTGAAACACATATAGTTAACATGGTTGATAGTTGAACCAAGGTCAAAATACCCCGATGAATTATCCCAATTGGTCAGTAAATATACTAGCATGGTGTGTTATGTTGGCGGTGTTGTTGAGTAGTTTGAATTTTTGGAAAGTGAAAAAGGTAACAAGTATGGTGCTTAATGCTCCTTTATGGATTTTTTTGTTAAGTTGGTCTGGTGTATGTCATTGGCATGGAATGCAATTGGCATGGATTGCTTAAAAATGTTTTTTGAATGAGTGCATTGTATTGATTTGGGTGTGATACAATGGTTGGGAAGTTGTCTTTGTTGATCCTTGTGATTTCAATAAGTTTAGTGGATGATTTGATGAGTTTAATGGGAATATGTCTCTGTTGATCCTCATGCTTTCAATCAGTTTAATGAATGATTTGATGATAATGGAAAATTGTCTTTTGTTGATCATTGTGGTCATTCGGTTTGTTAGATGCCTTGATGAATTTAATGGATGCCTTGATGAGTTTAATTGAATATTTGATCAATTTAATTGATCCGGGTGGGTTTAGTGGTTGAATATCCTTGCAGGTGAAGCTAGCCCTCAAAATCCATGTAAATGTTCAGGTGAGAATGTTAAATTATGCAAGTGAGGATGTGTAATAGTATATCTTGGAACTGTTGGTTGTGTGAGTCTCCTTCAAAGGTAATTCAATAGGGTTGAGTAGAGAGATAATAAGTACATGTGGTATGTGCATTGTAGGCTCTTTTAATGATTGAGTTGATATCTTAAACATAGAATATTGAGATGTGTTAAGGATTTGATAGTTTGTAAGGTTGTCATGTTAGTTATGAATAGATCTTCATAAATGTGCTATTTATAGATTGTTGTGGACCCAACTATGACATGGGTTGATTTTGAATAATTTTGGTTTAATATATGAATATTTATATATGTCATTTTATTCAACAATTGAGTGTTTGATGTGATAGTTTCTATCATAATCATTGTTCCTTTCTCACCTATGTGAATCCCTCCCCTTAGCCTCTTTCAAGGTCATTGAGTGTCATGGCATATGTTCAAATTGGACAAGCAAAGATTATTCTAGAACCCTTCTCCCAAACATCCATATTCAATGTTATTGGCATCTATCCCAGAACACTATTTATATCATCCACAACCCACTTTCTTCCCACCTTAGAAATTTTCTCAACAATGCTCCTTTTGCGACGGAAAACAGGTTAGTGCATTACTATTCTCTAAAATATCTAATGGAAACCAATGGATTACAAATCAATTCAAATTTCAAAATAGTAATGCTAAATTATTTATATAATCCAATAATCTAGTGCTTTTGATGAGTGAATTTTTCTGTAAGTATTGGAATAATTTAGTTTCATAATAATATTCATGATATAGCATTTTTACTGCAAAAGAGCCTCATTCTGGTTTTCAAAATGTCATAATAGTGATCTTTTTGTAATTCTTGTATAAATTTAAAATTTATCATGTTTGATTTTCTCCTATGCATTACATTGGTGAGGAAGAGATGAAAACACTCCTACCAAAACATAATATAATATTTCATGTAATCTGCATCAATCATTCTCCATAATTAAAATCTTATCCTATTCATATTAAGACATATTGTTCAATAATATTATATACAGTGAAACTTTGAGACATCACACTCCCAAATAAAACAGTGTGGTAAGCAAATTCTTTGGGGTGCATTTATTCAGTCAAATCTCTCAAACTAATGGAAACTTTATCTATGAGAAAATGATTTCCTTCTTCATTCTATAAAATGTTTTCATCATTCCTTTTAAAAGTAATCATTGAGACATGTCCAACATAAATCTTCTCGACAATTGGAAGAGGTTTTCATAAAGCTATTGAACCTTGTTTGTTTGATAATTTCCACAATGACTAACAATTGGACGATGGTGTTTCTAAATCTTGACCACTTCACTTAACACTTAACATATTTAGGCCTCTTTCATTGTCATGATAACATGCAAGCATATTAGAGATGTACACTGCATATATTTTTTTAGAAATGCTCGTGATGGGGCCACTAGTGCATTTCAACCATTGGATAAGAAACTGCAACCTAGGGGCATCTAAGCCATCAAAATCAATCAAGGATTGCATTCGAACTAGGCCACACCAACCCTTAACATGGTTGGATTTTTTGGTGTCTCCTCCCAACTAAGTCACCCCTAACTTTGTATTTTATAAACATCCTTATCCTTTTAAGGTCAGCAATCCATCCACAAACTCAAGCCAATTCGAATTTGGGTGTGTGCTCATGATTTTCCATGTGTCCTCCCTTTCCTAGCCTTCCATATTCCCCCAATTTGAGTGGGATCCCATTGAGCTTCCCCAATTCACATGAGTGCCCTCTTGGATGCTCTATTTTTATCTGGCATGTCAGATATGTTAGATGTCAGCCTTCATATATAATTTGTGTCATAGGTGTCATAGCATTTTCATCATTGTTGTCATAGAGCTAGTGAATCTAGTCCAAGTGTCTCACTAGCTCCAAACTGCCTCTTCCTCTTCCATCGGAGTTACTCTTCCACTCCAATTCGACCTTAATTGACTCATGCCAAGTATATTGACCTTCCAACTCATCCCAAGACCCTTGGGATTCTTATGGATTTCGAAATGATAAGAGGAAGATGCCATGTGGCATAGAAAATCTAGCTTGTGTGGGTCCCACATCCTCCATGTGTCTTGATGATCAATTGCCACTTTGATTTTCCCTTGTATTTATTTATTTAGCTCCTTTCTTAAATATTTATGTCATTCTAATGTTCAAACATCATTTATTAGCTCCCTTATTAAAATTCCAAATGTATCCATCCAACCTAGGGAACTAGTAGGATTGATGGAATTGTCCTGTTATGCAATTATTTAATTGGGGATATGACAATGGTGCCTACACCCATGGGGGAAACATGTTCTTCACAGTAAGAATGTTAATGGCACATTAGTACTGAATATATGGGATGGATTCTAGTTCTTATAATGCAAGAATAATTCCAGGCCTCGTGGTTTTCAGCGTGAGTACTAGTGAATGCAAGGTAAATAGAGGGAGACCATTGCCTATATCTGAATTCCCTCCGGTGGTGAGTTCGAGCATATTTTTACCCATAAGTATATTGATGTGTGGTGATAGTGGAGAGTACCCATGGAGCGATATCCCTGGAGCTGGATGGATTATATTGGGGATCTAGAGTTTCCCTAGTTGGTCCATGGATGGGACGACATAGGTATGAATTGTGTTGTGTGAAAATATCTATTTCTGTACATGTTTATGAGTATGCACACACACACACACACACACACACACACACACACACACACACACACACACACACACACACATATCTGGTATTGATGATGTTCTTTGTATCTGTGAAGCAAATGTTGGACTTGTCTGACAACCTCGAGGGACATCCTGTCGACGGTGCCATGAGGTCGGTGGAGGTCCTGTAGGAGCAAGAGGGGAGAGGTCAGAGTGACCGATGCAAATTTTGGTAGGGATACTCCTATTGGGGGAGTAGCTATGGGATATGAGGTCGTGACTTCCTTAGTCAAGATTGAGAGGTGGTTGGGAATGCTTACTGTGTGGTTCGGTAATTGAGGGATAGCTAATCTGGATGACAAAGAGGTAACACACACTCTTCAACTACTGGAAGTTTTTGGTGCGGGTTGGCTCCTATTGATGTGGCAGTTTGTCGTGTCGTTCCATGTCGCACAAGGGATAAATGACAGACATGGCCCGTTTGCAAGGAGGACGCCACCACTAGGACTGAGGCCTAGTCAAGGACCAGATTAAGGGGTTGCAGGAGGATCTAGGGGTGATTTTGTGCAAACTCTAGCTGTTTTGGAGTTGCATAACCCGGCTGTGAGAGGAGCATCCTGAGTGCAGGCTACTCGAGCTTTTGTATTTCTTATGGGGCTACAAGCCTAATTTTGTATATGTCTATGATGGAGCCTATGGAAGGTTGTTGTATGATGTATCCCCCAAAAGGATGATGATTTTTTTATATGTACTAATGAGGACCCTTTTTGTACATGACACACATTTTTTTGACGATATATATATATATATATATATATATATATCATTTTGGCGGCATGTTTTATGTTTCCCATGTATGTATGATGTGTCTATGTATTTTTTATGATGACGATGATGCATTATCAATATGTTGATATGATCGATGTGTATTAGTAAGTACTAACACGTGATCTGGATGGTTATCGACATATGATGTATGGATGTGTGGATATTGTGCATGCATAGTGATAGGTATTTACACATGTTTTTATAGATGATCCACACTACATGTATAAATGTTATGTTTGTTTATGTAGGGTTAGGTAGACTCTTGATATATCAAGTGCTAGTTCAACACCTTGTTGGTGATTGATTCAAATGATGCATTGGTGTTTATCGGGACATGGGTAAAGGTAATGGTTTCAAACTACCATACGAGAATGTGAACTCGCAAGAACTAATGAATAGATGATCATTGTATCATAACTAATAAACAACATATATCTATGTCAAAATTAGTGAATTGATAGAAAAACACAAGTAATGACAATTGCATGGTTTCCATCTAAGTTTTAATACTTCTTAATGTGTTCAACTATCATTGAATCGATTATGGTAAATAAATAAATAAACAATGACTTTTTAATATAGTCCACATTCATAGTTTGCTGCGCCTTTTTTGGCAGTTTTTTAGGATACACAACATTATGCACAAAAGCCAAAATTAGTTTAACAAAAACATACAGATGAAAATTCAATGAAGTATAAACACACTAGCTTAATCCATTGTCCTTGAATCAGTAAATGATATCATAGAAGAAATTGCATGGGAACCTATAACAAAGGCAAAGATAAAGGCATTTGAGTTAAAGCTTCCAAAGTTCTGCACGTATATATTACAAGTTGGCTCTTGCCTGAGAAGAACTTAGTCTTTTAGGGGAAGAAATATAAGTGAGGGTGATATTTAGGACCTTATCTTATATAGTTAGATTGAGGGCTATGTGAGGCCCCCGTGAGAAACATATCAATAATTTTTGGTCTATAGGTTCCATATCAAAGGTCAGTATTTAACTGGCCAGGTTTTTCTTTGAAGACCTAACTTGGAAGGAAGAAATATATGCATTCGTGTTTCTTGATTATCTTGATTTTGTTGGTTTTAATGATTCTTTCTCAGGATTCCAATGATTCTTTTGTGAAGGGTCGCTTACATGTCTTTTAATACACTAACTATGGAAGCATGTGAACTTGCACTTAGGGGTGACCTGCGACAGATATGGTGAGAATGAACAACCAAGGGAGAATGGTGTGATGAAGGAAGTAGGGGTTGTCGAAAATGTAGAGTGAGATTTAAATGACACACAATAATCGAGAAACTGGAAGTGAATGAGCCATCAAAGAATAATAAGTATTAACCAAGAATATAGAAAGTGCCACAAGAATGTAGAAAGTGCCACAAGCACAACCATATATACAAGGACTATTAATTGAATAAGTTGCAGATTGATACTAAGGATGCATAAAGGGTTTATGAAGAGGAATTTGAGAAGGCCACCAAAAAGCACAAACATGCACGTAAATCTACGGTGGTATAAAAAAGAAACAAGCGCTCCACAAGCAATAGTTTTGAGGGTTCTAGATGATCATCTAGGAGCCACAAGGGCCAATAAGGGGAAAGCAGAAGTAAAAAATCCTCTCTCTGATTTACACCCTCAAGTAGAGAAAAATCAAGAAGACCCATAGGAAGAAGACAATCCCAAAGGGGTTGGCACGTCTTAGACTCAACCTAGGAAAATGGAAAATACAGATGCAACTCAGGAGCAGGCTATGGAAACCTTTATGGATGAGGAAATGGGAGAGATGGAAAATGGAGACTTGTATATATTGGGTCTAGAGGATTCCTGTTCTAGAAAATCTATTAACTCAATATTTGCTCGACAAATCCAGTTGCTCAAGGATGTCTTGGCTAAATCCAGGGAAAAAAACAAGCTGGAAGTTTAGAATACTCCTCAAAAGGATAAATAAAGAAATCAAACAGATAAAAAAAGGGGTAGGAAGGCTAATATGTAAAGTATTAATTTGCTTGAAACTAGATTGGTGGAATTAGGGAAATATGCTAAGCTAATGGAATTTTTCCCTTCCCTCAATCCAAGTTTCCAATGAAGCTCATATCCTGGAACATCGGGGGAATCAACAGCTCCACCAAGCATAAAATGATAAAGAGAAAGATTATGCAAGATAATTTTGTGGTTTTATTTATTCAAGATACTAAATGCAACAATAATACCCTTCAAAACCTCATGGGAAGGCTTTGGACGGGTAGTCAGGTTGTAGCTATTTACAAAAATGGAGCCTTGAGAGGCCTTGTTATAGTATGGAATCCACAGGAGATAAATATGATCAACATAGCTGCTACACATCACATACTTTCTTCTTTGTTTCATTTACTAGGGACAAATATTCAAGGTTCTCTTATACACATTTATGGATCAGAGATCCCAACTTTAAAAAATAGAATGATAAACTACTTGGAAGGGTTTTTGTCTCAAAATCCTGATACATTTACCATCATAGGAGGAGACTTTAATATGATTAATTCTCTGTAAGAAAAGAAGGGGTGAGGTTGGTACTAAATAATGAAGACCACAGATTCAAATATTCCATACAATCTAACCATCTAGTGGATCTAGAGACCTATGGAGGAACTTATACCAAAAACAACAGGAGATGAGGAATAAATCAGATTGCTTCTCAGCTTGACAAATTCCTACTCATGAAGAACGTTACAATGGCAGGAGGGGTTCTCATCACTTCATTTTTTTTGGAAGTTGGTCTTATCACCAACCTTGTAGTTGCCTATGTGAGATGGATCCAGGATGGACGGTAGAGGGACAAGCAACTAAGGAGGTGGAACCAAGATTGCCTGGACTTCCAAATGAATGGTTGTCATGCCAATTGAGGTAGTCTTCATTTTATGTTATCGTAGCCCAAGACAACAAAGGGAGAGAGCCATATCTACTCCCGATAGGAGAGACCAAACCTAGACACCAGATCAGATTAAGTGGACTTGAGTTACGTAAGGTGCAAGGTGTTGGAAACCATAGATTTATGGATGACATCACTAAGTGAACCAAGGCTTTGGATCAGGGTTTAGATGATATGAGATTTGATCCAAAGCTGGAACACAGGTGACCTATGAGGTAAATACTAGATCTGGGGTTAAGGTTCTAGCCGGAGGTGAAGATATCCACTGCCTTCGGAAATGTAACCAAATGCAGGGAGGGAAGGAACATGACCGGGGCTATCTAGTACTGATGGATAAACTCAAAGGAAGAAATGACAATGTCAAAGCACCCGAGTCACCTAGGAAGAGATCAAACTGCAAGGAAAAGAGGCAAAAGAAGAGATAGCGCAAGGGTTGGACATCAGTGCCTGTCAGATGTAGGGAAATGGAGTTACTTTCTTCCCAGCGTTCGAGGAGACCCACCTGGGATTTATCTTGATCTACAAACCCAAAAAGGTATTTTTCGAGAAAAATCAAATCACGGGAAAACTTAGCAGCATGGGTGATAGCTGTCAAAACCCCAAATTTTCACAAAAATTTAAAATTTTGAAATAACATAAAATGCCGAGACTGCAGTTTATTAATAGTTAACAGTTAGCAAAAAGAGAAGCAGTTAATAGATTAATATGCATAAACTCAATTATATTAACTCAACAGTTTTTTTATTACATAATCTTAAGTTTAACTTGCGCATTAATTCTATATTTGGTTTACTGATGAGTTCTATTTATGATAGTAGGTGGAATCTGACTTTGAATTCTGGGGCTTACTTAGCATTTATGCTAACGCAGATGGATTATTTGTTCTTACAGGTTTACAGGTATAAATCACCGAGTATCGTCTTTAAATTCATAAAGCATCCTGCCATATTTCTATTTGCAATTAATAAGCTTAGATATAAGCTGTTGTAATCCAACCTACTTCCGTAAGGTAACACGGTTTGTTTTCTTATGTTACTATTGTGAACGAAGTTCAAATGATTGTATTTCTTCCTGTAGAATATGTAGCGACAGTACTACTTCCTTTGGTTCTGAACAGTTTATTTTATCTGCTTGATATTCTTTATTTTCAAAAATGCATACCCAGTAATCTATATTACAATTCTTGTATTAGGTTATATCTAAGAACAACTTCCAGGGTTGGTGTTTTTCTTATCGAGCCAATCTTTTCATCTTATGTTAACCTTAGTAATTTGGTAAGAAGGTAAAACTATACTCCAAGTAATGAGAAACTGCCACAAATTCTAAGATAAGATCTCATGGATCTGTATTAAGTAACAGAGTTCATAGGAAAATGTTCTTACATTTCACTTTATCATTTCATAGTTTGCTATCAAACTTTGCTAGTTTCTAAGATTTAACAATGTGCATAAACTATTTGTTAATCGACATAAAAGGTTTTATTAGTGTTACATTTGCATAATGTTTATTATCCTACCCAAACGACACTATGCAAATTACACAAGTTGAATGCTGTGTAATCAATTTCATCACCATGAAAGGAACTGGAACTAATAGATAGTTATTCATACACTATTCACTAAACTGTTTATAAGACACTGATTTTATAATTATCTTAAAATACTCTTGACAACAACTTAGTTATTGCACAACCTATATCCCAATGATGATATTATTATAAGCTTTGATGGTTTGTAACTAATTCAAAAGGGGTTAATACCTATATAGGGATTATTCGTATTACTACGATAAATGTTTATATAACCTTTTAATATCTCCATAAGTCAACTATTAGTGCAAACTTATAATAGAGAAACACGATTCTCATGAGATTACTAATATAATCTCATACCATTGCTTACAAATAAAATATGTAAGATTTCTTTTGGCATCACGAGGGTATAAGATTATGATTGTGTTAAGTCAATTGTTAACATAATGTTGTAAACCTACCCCAATAACGAGCTATGCACCAGCCGTTTAAATGATTAAAGTACGATTGAAACCCATGCAAACTATGATGCAGTTTTGATGAAATCATTGGGTGAATAAAATGATTTTTATGGAACGCAGGTGACTATGGAAAGTCGACCCACTGCATTATGATAATGTTGCGACCACGTGGAAGTTTCTTGGCCATGCACTGGTTGCATAAATAGTTTTTTAACCCTAATCTTGGCTCATTCAATCTCCGTCATTTGCGTTGGCCCTATGGGCTGCTCTGCAAGCTCCCATGGTGGCTGTGAGTTGCAGATAGCTACAGAGGCTCCCTCGCTGGTGTTTGGCGTGTATTGCTCCCTTGAGTTAGATTCTATCATTCACCTTCATTGTAACTTTTTTCTTTTGGTTAGAGTTCACTGCTTCTCCTTGCTCATGGCTTATGGTTCGCCCGTGTCTTCTTTTTCTGTCCTTCTATCGTGGTCTGTCCTTGGTGAAAGCTTGGGCGTATTGTATGTGATGGCGTAGCTCCTTCATCTTAGGGTTCTAGAGTTTGGTTTACCTATTTGCATGTAGTGACAGTCTGACTCCATGCTTGGAGACTCCTTGCATCCATTGCTCAAGCTTACCCACACCTCTGCTGATACTTGTGAAAATACCATAGTTTGTCGTCTCTGTCCTCGGCGAGAATGAGGGTTCAGCTCTTCTTTATATTGGTTGTGGTGTTACTGTTCATCCGGGGCTCCATCACTTTCACTTCTAGTTAAGGTGAGTAAAGAAAATGATAATTAAGAGCTAAGGCTATTTATTTTTCTTCTCGCATAAGGTTTTCTGAATTAAAAAAAAAAACTTTGGTTCTTTATGATGCAGGTTGTCTCGTCTCCAAGGTTGACCGTCGTGTTGTATAATGGCTCCACGATTCATTCATGGTAAGCTCCGGTTTCGAATCTGGATTCCCTTGCTTGTACAGACTCTTGCAGTTGGAAAAGTCTCGGCCGTGTTGCACCCAGTATTGGGTTGCTGTCCTTCGTTTTTTTTTATAGTTTTTGGTTTTGGTTAAAACCCTTGCATGTCACAAGGTGACTTGGGCTTCAAGATAAAATTTGTGAAGCTCTCCTCTCATATTAGTGAAGAACTTACAGTTTGTAATCAGTTGATAAATACTTGTGTATACTCCATATCTTAATATGGGTGCTTGGCTCCTAGCTGAGGTTTTGTACTCTGTTAATGTTTGACTTACATTTAGTCTTCGAGCTTGTTGATATAATGTAAATATCTTAAATACAGTCTGTCTTGAGCTTAAATTCGTTCTCCTTTATATATTTGTATTTTTATCTCTGTGTAAATAAATTAAATTTGTCCTTAAATGTTTAAATCAAAAGAATGAGTATATTGCTTATCCTAGGTTACTATTGTAATGGATTTGCATATATAAGAAAACTGGGTAGTTTTTGCTTAGAAATACGAGCCAGGGTTTTTACCCTATTTAACCTTTAAGAAGATAATTTATGTATTGTTATTTAATTATGTTTGATTACTGTCAAAAGAATTTAAGGTTATTTTAATGGCTCAAGGAATTCTAGGTTAGGGTTTATGGAAATAGTATTTGTTTCTTTCTTTAAAGATTCCTCTAGTTTATTAAAAGAAATTCTTTTTGATTTATAAATAACATTATTTATGTTAATAATATTATCTGCGAATACTATATTTTCTTGAGTTTGTATTTGCACATACACTTTATTAATAAAGACTGAGACCAGTCTATAATAGTTTAGTTTATTTAGTAGGATTATTTATGTAAGCTTGCTAAAAATGAAATGAGGATTTTCAACCCTATCATTACTCCTTTACATATATAATTTGTCTATAAAAGTTAAAGGACAATTCCTTGTTAATAATACTTAAAGCATCGATTACTAATGTATCTTAGTTGTTTTGATTCTAAAGAAAAAAAAATACTCTCAGAGCTAAATAAGTTCTTTATTAAGATATTCCTTATCTTGAATTAATTTGTATTTATAATTTAGTTAGGTTACCAATCCCTAGTTAGGGTTTGAATAGTTGCAGGTTAAGTTAGTTGTTAATATTAGTAAAAGATATAAACTAACAGAACCATACTTAAACCCTTACTTAACATAAATAAATAAGCATTATATCTGAGATGTTTCTATTTCCTCTATTTCAGGTTAGAAGTATAGTTTGTAAAAGAAAATACTGTGTAAAAGAATAACCTATCTACTTGAACACATTGCTATCAGTAAAATATTATGACTATTTCTTTTCTAGCATTCTTATTACCATAGTCTGGTTTAAACAATAAACTTAACTAGGAAGATTAATATTCTTTTCAGAAAACAACTATCTACAGAATGAAATGATTCCAATACTCTGAAAAAACATAAATAACTCTATTCATTTCAGATTTCTTTCCTATCCTTCATCTATTATAAAATTTACTGCCTATGCTAGAGTACAGTCTGGTCCATTCCAGACGTGGAAAAACACAAGTAGGATTATTTTTCATCAAATACAGATTCAACATTCAAATAACTAAAAGATTACAAGCTTTAACAATTCACTACAAAACATATAAATCATTCATTATTCATTCATTCTCAGATATAAACTTTTAACACAGTAAATAAAAGACTGTAAAACCTGTTTTAAGCTGAACAACAACAACGCTGGGAGGTCATTCCTCCCTACCAACTCCTGGAGAGCACTCAAACAACGACTTCTCAGGACCCCCAAGCCTGTTCCTGGTCTCCTTAGCTGAGAACTGGTGGAGCATGCAACAAGATACTAGTCCAGTGACTCAGTACTAACTCTGCACTCAGCAGTAAGATCCTTCAGCTGAAAAGCTGTACTAGATCACTTTTTGCAGTTTACCCCTCAAACACATTCCACAAATTCCCTTCCCAATGAAATCCTTTGAAGTACATTCACCTGAATGGTTCTCTTCTTGGAATGAGCAGCCTCAGCTCTCTTCAATGGGTATTTTTATTAAGATTGCCTAGGTCTTTTTGGGTTAATTGCCATTAATTGAGCCACCTGCTCTGATCCCACTTTCTTGGGGGATCATGACCCCAAATGTAGGGAGGTTGCCACCTGCAACATTGAAAGTGTTTGAGGATGCTGCCACTTGTCTATTTGCTCTCCACCTAGTCTCCTCCATCAACTTGACCAGTAAACACTCTTTTAACAACTCTCCTAAGCTATTGTCTCCACTTTTATTTATTTATAATTAAAATATTTAGAATTACATTCACAACCTTGACTCTGCTGAGTCATCATTTACAACTTAACATAAAATTTAACATATTGTCTTGAAATAAAATCAAATATGATAATATATTTTTTTACAAAATTGGGGCATGTGACAATAGCGCTAGGGTTTGGTAGCCAGTTTTTTAGATCTAGGGAAACCTGGTCACTTCTAGCTCAGCATTGATGAATATTCCTTTAGGGAATTACCTGATCTATAAAACCCATAAAAGGTTTGTCCCAAGATCAAGCGGTTTGATCTTTAATATTTCTGGTTTTTTATATTTTTAGGGTTTTGATCAATAAAAATGGAAGAAGATCACTAACCTGTAGATATTACCTGGAAAACCTTGTGGATGCCTTTATGATGATGATCCCTCTTATCCCGATCAATTTCAAAAGACTTAAATGAGTTCTATGTCCAATGTTTTGCTCCAAGAAGCCAATGCGCCCTCTCTCCTACACAACAAACGTCGACCATATCAGATCATTTGCTGCATCATGAGAAAAAATCAAATGCTACAGAAAAATAATAAGATGCAATCATAGAGCAATACGATGCTAATGAAAACCCCCTGATACAAGTGAAACCAATTGAAGTGAGTTGAGGAGCCCCTACAAAAACACCCAAGCTGAAGTCGCCCTCCTGTAGACAAAACAATGATTCCCGAAAAATATATAAATCTCACAAAAATTTCCCGAATTCTAGGAAGCAAAAGATTTTCCAATCACCATCTAACAACACCATATGCAAAGGAGATCCAAGAATTTCTAAAAGAAATTTTTTTCTATTATCCAGATCCAAGAGGCAAAGGCCACTTACAGAAGCTCTCTCCTTTAAATCGGAATGAGAGAACCAAAATCCTAACAACGTTTCAAATGGGTGGCTAATATTAAAAGATACAAATGTTCTAATCAATGGTTGAGATGAGCTCAACATACAATACATGGATCAATGCCATAATATAATATAAAAGTGGACTAAATCACCCTAGGAGAGGGGATCTCACTCAACAAAAAATAAATGAAGCACATGGTGGGTCCAAGGAGTGTTAACTAACTCCCTTTGGGTGTCCCCATGGCATAATAAAAATAATATAAAAGTTTTTAAATGTGAAATTGTGCCTCCTTGAGGAAATCGTGAGCCTCCAAAAACTCCAGAAAATAATATAATATGCCTGGACAATAGATGTGGGCCCATCCAAGAGCTGCAACTGCTGGAGAAGAAGTGGAATACATCACCCCCGTCATCAGAACTCATCCCATGCCATTTCCTTGCCTCAGTGGCCCAAATCGAATTCTTCAATATCCATTTAATTATTTTTTAATCTGCCTCGAGAAACGTGATATGCCAAAAACAACCTCCTAGGGTGCCTGCGTTATCCAACTGATCCCACCAAGTTCTCTGGGAGGGGTTTAATATGGTACAAACAAGTGGTTGGACCCCCTGTACCCCATACAGCCCCTTAGGAGATCCAACAAAATAATCTCCCTATTCGGGCATGTCATCTAGTAAAGCAAAACTGCACCAAAAAGGTACACTGAGCCAAATCATCTCTACATCTTCCCGAAACTGAAAACAAGCTATCTCACTGGACTCAAAGAGTCCAAATTAATCTAAGGTGTATACTCATATCCCCTTTAGGTATCTGTACGATCATGTACAACATCCAGATAGACATAATAATAACCTGTAAATGACCATATAACCAATAATATAACTCATGTTTCCATCCATCTGCTGCAAGTGTTCATACATCAAGACATGCTCTACAAATCATTCAAATAACACTTATAACAAGTAGTATTCATTTCATTGGAAATCTATCAACCTTATATAAAGGATTTCATCTATTAGCTATAACTCATACCAGACTTTCAAGACTATACTCACTTCATAGTTGTAATCATTTTGCTAGTGAAGGGTGAGGGCTAAAATTCACAAGGTTGGGCCAAAGGGTGACTACCATCTTGACATTGTGACTCTTCAAATATGGGAAAGGGAAGCTCACTCTAGCATATGATGGACAAACAACAACACATGGGATGGCAATGTCTCACAAATGGGTGAGTTACTTCAGAGGTGCTTATTCACCCTGAAAAATGCTCACAATGCAAATCAATACAAGTAAGGCCAACAATCCTTAGATATAGCTTTTAGGAACTGTTGTTTTTTGGGCCTTTGATTTTCCATAGCCTTGGTCCATGTTTTTATTACATGGATTTCTTATTTTTTAGGCTTGATGCATTCATGTATGTTGAAAAACACTACTTTTCATGAATGTTTTAAGATATTCTTTTCATTTTACTTCAAAACCAATTTCATTAGGCTAGCCTTGCATTCGCGTGTATTTAAAAACACTACTTTTCATGAATGGGATTTTCATAAGATACTCATTTTATTTCCAAACACACAGTATTGATGGCAACACTACTTGCTTCATATTAGCCAACACAACTTAGGCAATTCAGAGCCAAGACACAAATAAACAAGGAGGCTTATCCAATCATAGAGGCTCTGGTTGGGAAATGTCCTCCATGCCACAAGTCAAGTAGTAAGTCGGGTCAGAAACATAATTGGAAGGTAATGGATGGATGGAGATAATGAATGATGAAACTAGCACTAGCAAGCCAAAGTATGGTTGGAATGACTACCTATATTCTCCCTAAGGAGGGTTAAAACCAATGAGTATAGATGAGGAACTTCCAGGTCTGAGTAAGGACATCAATACATAATATTAATTCATCCAAGTCCACATACCTATATGACCATCAGAACATGATACTAAATGCTAATATATGTCACAAGAATGAATATAAGAGCAATGATAACCATAACACAAGATATTATAAGCTAAGTCATAATCATGTAAACAATCCATCTGAAACCGCATCAGTCCAATGAGAAAACACTGACACAACTTTGGGAATCAATAACTGCTCTACAAATGGATACATCAATCCTCAAATTTGAGTGTCCTGAGACTCAATCATGGCATAGGATAGTACTATAGTCCATAAATCAAATTATGATCCATCATAAATGCTCATCTCAGCATCTCATATGTAAGGGAACTAGCTGAAAAATGTGCTCAAATATGAAAAATAGTGTATGGTAGCCCGACTACTATATATGTGATAACATCTGGATCCAACTGGGATGTGCTCTACTGAATAGAGTGCTTGAGAACCTCAGAATATTTGGTCCTCACTCTCTGCTACTAGCATCCTCGATCCATCCTTCCAACTCTGTCGTTGTTGCAAAAATGTCACCGTACTACCTGCAAAATGTGCAGAGCTATACCAAACTCATAGACCGGTCGTTAGCACACTGTGTGGATAAAATAAAGTACTGATACTAAAATGCATGAAACTGAAAAGCAGAAAGTAAATCTAGTCTATAACGATAACTTTTTAAGAAAAAGTTTGATTTTTTATTGTGCAGGAAAAATAAACATAAATCAAAACTATACTAAGAGCTTCAAAGGCGAGCTTCAGGCGAATATGCAAGACTCTAAGCTATGCTACTACCGGGAAAGGCTTATTCAGGTTCTACCTACTCTATCCTACTAGGGAAGATATGACTCAAACTAAGTGAGGTCAGGGATGTAACCCCTTAAATCCATCTGGTTGACAGGAAGTAAGGTTTGTCGTCCAACACCAGTAACAAGAAAGCACATGTCACCTACGCAATGCTCAACAGAAAAAGGTCCAACCCAAATGTCACTAGGTTACCCTGATCAAATATGCAGTAAGTGGTTCAGAATAAGGACTTGAATTCCTGTGGGAAATCTATTCCTATTCACTGATTTATGAACAACTTCAATGTTACGTATAGGCATGGGATGGACATCAACAAGGTTTTGTGGTTATGGGGTGATAATCCTGGAGCTCCTCCTGGAAGGAACTGCATCAAACCTAGGTGGACCACCATCAATGGGAATAGCTATGCTGCCAACTAGGATCTCTCTAATCTCTTTCCTCATCTCCTGGGTATTGGTACTAGGCCTTTCCTCATGAGGAGACATTACATGCTTGACAGTTTCCCCTACAGTCCATAAGTTTCTATCTTCTTCCAAAGGGTGAGGCATATGGGATATAGCAGTACTATGGCTGGGGCCTTCCCCTGTAGGAACATAAATATGCATACCTTCTGGCTCGGTTGGGTCTACTTCTGACTAAGAGGCCAAAGGACTAGGAATGTGAGATAGACCATGACTAGATGACTCAAGTGGAAAGAGAAAATTAGGGATGAGAGGATAGGCAGATAAAACATTATTTGGAGGACCTGAAGGAGTCTGAAACATAGCAAGATTGTTAAGATAAAAATCTCCTTTAGGTGCATCATTTATTAAAGCATCATCTTCCCAACTTAGAGAGTTATCATAGACTTTAGTTAGGTTACCGTCTTCTAAAGACAAATGAGATAATGACCCAACATCATCAGGATAATGGGAGCCATTGGCTTTGTCATCAACATCTACTACACCAACTAACCCCGGATGGTTTTCCCATGGGTAAATAGGTTCAAGCCCCTGGTTTTCCCTTTCTCTACTATGGTCAATTAAAGCAAACCATTCATTTACTCTACGAGGAATTGTTTCAATATGTCTAGAATCATCAATTTCATCAACTTCAAGTATAGGATTTTGATCTTGATTTACTTCATTGTTTTGCTC
Source organism: Pseudotsuga menziesii (assembly GCA_001517045.1). Lineage (NCBI taxonomy): Eukaryota > Viridiplantae > Streptophyta > Pinopsida > Pinales > Pinaceae > Pseudotsuga > Pseudotsuga menziesii. The sequence continues at coordinate 97,273 of LPNX010883516.1, read as the reverse complement.
TAGACCTTGAGGTTGGTTTTCATCTCTTCTCAATTCTTCCAATTCCTTCGGAGCACTTGTTTCTAAGTATCTCTAAGTTAATTCTCCTATCCATTTTAGCCATCCGACCTTCTTCAAAAAAGGAATCAGAATCTTCTGTTGCCATGAACATGTGTTTAGGTTGTCCATACTCCCAATATTCATCTTCCGCAATATTAGTTTTAGCATTATTCAGTAACTCATCCCCATATGTGTTTTTAATCCCCTCCTCAAAAGTTTCCAGATGCTTTTCATAACAAGGTTCTCTATTAATCCTAATCAAAGCACCATCAGAGTTTGGGACACAAAGATACGATAAATCCATCATGAGGTATCCACCTAGACCGACTACCCACTTCCTAGATAAAATCATTCCATATGTTGTGGTCAAGTCAATAACAACTACATCCATCATAGTGGAGATGTCTGAGCATGTAAACAGATCAACCCTAAGGTTTTTTATTAAGCCATGGGATGGTACTCGCCTAGAGTCTATGCCACAAACATTTCCATAAGGCCTAGTCACTTCCAATCCCATTTCCTTCATGACATGTAGGGGCATTACATTCACAGCTGCTCCAGAATCCAACATGCAATTATGCAGGAGCATGTTCTGAATGTGTAAGGTTAGGTAATAGGAAGGGTGACCATCATTCTTTCTTTCATATATTGCAGACTGGATGTTAACAAGTGGATCCTTTTCATCTTTTCTAGGTTACATCCCACTAGGACTTTCTATGTGATAGGTCTCTAAGACAACCTTGAGATCCTTTTCTTGGCCAATGCTGTCAAAGAACTCCTCTACTTGGATTCTTACTGAGGGAACCTTCATTAGCTCAGTCATAGGGATATTACACATTATCTTGCTTAGTTCTTTTGTTATATCAATATTCAAATTAAAGTCTTCTAAGACAAGATCTTCTTCTTCCTTTGTATCTTCACTAGCTTCTTCAGGTTTGTCTAGGAAAGAAGGTTGGGGGTCAACTCTTCGTTTATATATTCTGATCTGTGGTTGTTCCTTTACTTCAAGGATATCTATGGTACAACATGAGGGATCAGGTTCATCAACAAACTCTTCTTCATGCTCCCATGGCTCTTCTTCTAAGAGAATTTTTCCAAACCCATCATCAAAGGATAAGTCATTAATAAAGTTGATGTTGTTTGGTTGGTCATTAGGATAATTGGTGTTAGAGGGTTCTTCTTCGTTTTCATCACACCAATTAACATTCTTCCTCCCAGAGCTTTCTGGATACTTGGGTCATCTTCTATTTCCCTTGGGCCTCTTATTATTGTTCCAATAACGCTTAGGGCCACAAGGGTTTCTATGTCTTTCAGGATCATGAAGACTAGCGACGTTTTTTGTAAGGACAATTAGTTGTCTCATCATCTCTTGCATGGTTTCTAACGTGTCCTTTGAGTCTTTTAGCTGACTCACAGGTTCCTTGGGATTTTGGAGCTTAGGGTCATATCTGGAAGTGGATGGGGCAAAATGATCAAAGAAGTTTTTCTTACCCTTAGATGTTGCATGTTGCTTAGCCATCTTTGCATTAAATTGGGGAATTTTCAAATCATTGGGGTTCTTATCCTTTAAAATGTACCCCAACCAACCTTCAAAAGCATTCAAATAATGAATAACAATTGCTTGGTCCCTGGGTTTAATTTTTTCTGGGATATTCCCTACAGTCTTGTCAAATATTAGTTTAAACTCATGGTCTGTTTCATTTTCCCTCTTCTTGATGTCAAACAGTTGATGCAAGAGGAATTTCCCATCTAACTTGTGAGACACATCACTATTAAGATTTGCAAAAAAATTGTCATATATGTTGATGGATGAGGCAGGTAATCTCTCAAACCACTTCCGCACATCTCCTTCCAGAGAGTGTAGAAGGCCCCTCATGAATACATCTTCATCAACTGCTCCATATGCTTCCATATGATCCCATACTTTGTCAATGTGATCTTCAATGGAGGTAGCTGACACTCCATCAAAGTTGGGAACCTTTTTGAAGTATTTACCAGGCATGTCATGGGGTGCTCCCTAGATCGGGGAAAAATCTAAAGGTGACGCCTTTTCCTTCCTTCCAAAAATCCTAGGGTTTTGTGAAGGAGGAACATTTTGATTTCCACTAGTGTTTGTTCCGGCCTTTGGACTAGATGTAGCTAAAGGAGATCTTAAGAGACAACTCGGGAAGGAAGTAGGACTATAAATCTTCGAAGAGAAGTTTGAGGATATTTCTTTAGTTTGTCTGCGGTTTCTTGTGTAGGTTACAGGGATCTCTTCAGAATTTATTGGACGTTCTAAGAACTTAAGATTGATACGTTGGGTACGGTCCTCTCTGGAGTCGTGGGGTGGAGTCGCCAAATGAACCACACAAGTAATTCATCGAAAAGAGATATGTCATAGGGAAAGGTGAGGTATGTTGAACCAAGTTAGGCCTCTACCTCCCCGACAACGATGCCAAAATGTTATCACTAACCTTGTAGTTTCCTATGTGAGATGGATCCAAGATGGATGGTAGTCTAGGGACAAGCAACTAAGGAGGTGGAACCAAGATTGCCTCGACTTCCAAATGAATGGTTGTCACGCCAATTGAGGAAGTCTTCACTTTATGTTATCTTAGCCCAAGACAACAAAGGGGGAGACCTAGATCTACTCCCGACAAGAGAGACCAAACCTAGACACCAAATCAGATCAAGTGGACTTGAGGTACGTAAGGTGCAAGGTGTTGGAAACCCTAGATCTATGGATGACATCACTAAGTGAACCAAGGCTTTGGATAAGGATTTAGATGATATGAGATTTTATCCAAAGATGAAACACAAGTGATCCATGAGGTAAATACTAGATCTGGGGTTAAGGTACTAGCCGGAGGTGAATATATCCACTGCCTTGGGAAACATAACCAAATGCAGGGAGGGAAGGAACAGAACCAGGGCTATCTAGTACCGATGGATAGACTCGAAGAAATATATGACAATGTCAAAGCACCCGAGTCACTTAGGAAGAGGTCAAACTGCAAGGAAAAGAGGCAAACGAAGGGGTAGCGCAAGGGTTGGGATCAGTGCCTGTCAGATCTAGTGCAATGGAGTCACTTTCTGCCCATTGTTGGAGGAAACCCACCTGGGATTTAGCTCGATCTACAAACCCAAAAAGGTATTTTGACGAAAAAATCAAACCACGGGAAAAGTTAGCAGCATGGATGATAGTGTTAGGGTTTGGAAACTTGTTTTTCAGATCTAGGGAAACCTAGTCACTTCTAACTCAGCGTTGATGAATATTCCTTTAGGGAATGACCCAATCTATAAAACCCAGAAAAGGTTTTTCCCGAGATCAAGCGGTTTGATCTTTAATATTTTTGGTTTTTTATATTTTTCGGGTTTTGAGCAATAAAAATGGAGTATACATGTCAATGGATTGAAACCATGGAAGAAGATCACTTACCTATAGATATTACCTGGAAAACCTTGTATATGCCTTGATGATGATGATCCTTGCTATCCTAATCATTTTGAGAAGATTTAAATGAGTTCTATGTCCAATGTTTTGCTCCAAAAAGCCAATGCGCCCTCTATCCTGCACAACAAACTTCAGCCATATCAGATTTGCTACATCATGAGAAAAAAATAAATGCTACAGAAAAATAACAAGATGCAATCATAGATCACAATGACGCTAATGAAAACCCCCTGATACAAGCGAAACCAATCCAAGTGAGTTGAGGAGCCCCTCCAAAAACGCCCAAGCTGAAGTTGCCCTCCTGTAGACAAGACAATGGTTTCCAAAAAATATATAGATCTCACAAAAATTTCCTGAATCCTAGGAAGAAAAATATTTTCCATTCACCATCTAAGAACACCAGATGCGAAGGAGATCCAAGAATTTCCACAAGAAAAGTTTTTCTATTATCCAAATCCAAGAGCCAAAGACCCCTTACAAATGAGAAGCTCTCTCCTTTAAATAGGAATGAGAGAACCAAAATCCTAACCACTTTTCCAATGGATGGCTAAGATTAAAAGATACAAATGTTCTAATCAACGGTTGAGATGAGCTCAAGATACAATACATGGATCAATGCCATAATATAATATAAAAGTGGACTGAATCACCCTAGGAGAGGGGATCCCACTCAACAAAAACCAAATGAAGCACATGGTCAGTCCAGGGAGTTTTAACTAACTCCCTTTGAGTGTCCCCATGGCACAATAAAAATAATATAATTTTTTAAATGTGAAATTGTGCCTCCTTGAGGAAATCGTGAGCCTCCAAAAGCTCCATAAAATAATATAATATACCTGGACAATAGATGTGGGCCCATCCAAGTGCTACAAATGCTGGAGAAGAAGTGGAAGACATCACCCTCATCATCAAATCTCATCCCAAGCCATTTCCTTGCCTCAGTAGCCCAAATCAAATTCTTCAATAGCCATTTAATTATTTTTAATCTACCTCGAGAAACGTGATATGCCAAAAACAGCTGCCTAGGTTTCCTGCGTTATCTAACTGATCCCACCAGAATCTCTAGGAGGGGGGTAATATGGTACAAACAAGTGCCTGGACCCCCTATGCCCCATACAACCCCCTAGGAGATCCAACAAAATCATCTCCCTATTCGGACATGTCATCTAGTAAAGCAAAATTGTACCAGAAAGGTACACTGAGCCAAATCATCTCTGCATCTGCCCGAAACTGAAAACAAGTTGTCTCACTCGACTCAAAGAGTCCAAATTCATCTGAGGTGTATACTCATATCCCCTCTAGGTATCTGTATGATCATGTACAACATCCAGATAGACAGAATAATAACCTGTAAATGACCATAGAACCAGTAATATAAATCAGGCTAGCATCCATCTGCTGCAAGTGTTCATACATGCTCTACAAATCATTCAAATAACACTTATAACAAGTAGTATTCATTTCACTGGCGATCTATCAACCATATATAAAGGATTTCATCTATTAATTATAACTCACACCAAACTTTCAAGGCCATACTCACTTCATAGTTTTAATCATTTTGTTGGTGAAGGGTGAGGGCTCAAATTCACAAGGTTGGGCCAACTAGTGACTACCATCTTGACATTGTGACACTTCGGATATGGGAAAGGGAAGCTCACTCTAGCATATGATAGACAAACAAAACCACATGCGATGGCAGTGTCTAACAAATGGCTAAGTTACTTCAGAGGTGCTTATTCACCCTAACAAATGCTCATAATCCAACTCAGTACAAGTAAGGCCAACAATACTTAGATATAGCTTTTAGGAACCGTTGTTTTTTGGGCCTTTGATTTTCCATAGCCTTGGTCCATTTTTTTATTACATGGATTTCTTATTTTTTAGGCTCGATGCATTCATGTATGTTGAAAAACACTACTTTTCATGAATGTTTTAAGATATTCTTTTCATTTTACTTCAAAGACAATTTCATTAGGCTAGCCTTGCATTCATGTATGTTTAAAGACACTACTTTTCATGAATGGGTTTTTCATAATATATTCATTTCATTTCCAAACACATTGTATTGATGGCATCTCTACTTGCTTCAGGTTAGCCAACACAACTTAGGCAACTCAGAGCCGAGACACAAATAAATAGGGAGACTTATCCAATCATAGAGGCTCTAGTGGGGAAAGGTCCTCCATGCCACAAGTCAAGTAGTAAGTCGGGTCAGAAACATAATTGGAAGGTAATGGATGGATGGAGATAATGAATAATGAAACCAACACTAGCAAGCCAAAGTATGGCGGGAATGACTACCTCTATTCTCCCTAAGGAGGGTTAAAACCAATGAGTATAGATCAAGAACTTCCAGGTCTGAGTAAGGACATAAATACATAATATTAATTCACGCAAGTCCACACATCTATATGACCACCAGATCATGATACTAAATGCTAATGCGTGTCACAAGAATGAGTATAAGCCTCAATGATAACCATAACACAAGATAATATAAGCTAAGTCATAGTCATGTATACAATCCATCTAAAACTGCATCAGTCTAATGAGAAAACAATGACACAACTCTGGGCATCAATAAATACTCTGCAAATGGCTAAAATGGTTACATCAGTCCTCAAATCTGAGTGTGCTGAGACTCAGTCATGGTATGGGATAGTACTATAGTCCATAAATCAAAATATGATCCATCATAAATGCTCATCTCAGCATCTCATATGTAAGGGAACTGGCTGAAAAATGTGTTGAAATATGAAAAATAGTGTATGGTAGCCCGGCTACTATATATGTTATAATAGTTGGCTCGGATCATTGGCCTATATCGCTCTCCTAACAATGAATAGGTAACTCTTTTCGTCATCCTTTAGATTCGAAAAGTTTTGGACCACCCACCCCAACTTCCAAGAGATGATGCAATCTTGCTGGAGGAACTTGGCAGTGAAGGGTTTGTCTAAAATGGAATTCATACAAAAAAAGTTAAAACTTATCAAAACTAAGCTGAAAAATTGGCACAAAACAATGGTTGGAAATATCGTTAGCGTTAAAGATGCTTTAGAGAAGGAATTGGAGAAGCTTCAAGAACAAATGATTAAGGAGGGTGATATTGATGAAAGAAAGCAAAAGGAAAAGGATCTGAAGATCGAGTTAGAGAAAAGAGACAAACAAGAGGAAACTTTGTGGAGATAGAAGTCTAGAATAAAATGGTTAAAGGAAGGAGAGAGGAATACAACCTTTTTTCACATATGAATGATCCAACATCAGGTACACAATAAAATAAACTCGTTGAAAATGTAAGAGGGAAATACTCTGGAAAATCAAGAAGACCTTGAACAAGAGTTAGTGAACTTCTACAAGGACCTCTTAACTGAACCATATACCAATTGTCAGGAGGATATTGACAAAGTTAAAAGGCATATCCCCACGATGATAAATGATGATTTTAATACTACTCTCTCGTAACCTATCACCATTCAAGAGCTGGAGATGGAAGTTAATCAGATGGACGTCGATGGTAAGGCCCCCAAGACTAGATGGATTCACTATATACTTCTTCCATCACTGTTGGGATTGGTTGAAATTCAAAGCCCTAAACCTTGTGGAGAAATCAAGGACAAAAAAATGGGTCCTACCTGCTCTCAACGCCACTTTCATCACTCTTATTCCAAAATAAGGAGAAGAAAACCGAAGTAAGTATAGGCTTATCTCTCTTTTTAATGTACTCTATAAAATCATTACTAAAGTCATTGCTAATAGGTTAAAAACTCTTTTTCCCACTCTCATCTCTCCGAAACAAATATGAAATGTGGAAGGGTGTTAAATCTTAGACGACGTCATCCTAGCCCATGAAGTAACACACTCTTTGAAAAAAACAAAGCAACCTGGCATGACTCTCAAGCTTGACCTTTCCAAGGCTTTTGACAAACTCAACTATAAATACATTGAGAGCATCCTTTTAGCCTTTGGGTATTTCAACCTATGTTCAGTGGATCCTTTCCCTTACCTCCTTGGATTTTTTTGCTATCTTGATTAATGGGACGTCATCTTCTACCTTCTCACCATCAAGGGGGATTAGACAAGGGGATCTGCTATCCCCCTTTCTCTTTATCCTAATGGCTGAGGGTCTTGGGCACATGCTAAAGTTTGATTTAGTTGTAGGAAACATCAAAGGACTCTCAATACATGACAATGCTCCTTATACTCACCAACAATTCATAGATGATAATCTCCTTTTTGGTCACCCTTTGGTTCAAGAGGCTCGTCTGCTAAAAAAAGTATTAGAGATCTTTTCGAAAGCCTCAAGTACCTCAATATACCCAGAGAAATCCTAAATATTCTTTTTAAATACCCCTTTTTATCACTCAATGCAACATCACTAGAATTTTAGGATTCTCTATCTCTATGTTTCCCACTAAGTACTTAGGATCTCCTCTCTTTGATTTAGCTAGAAAACACTCTTCTTGGAAATAACTTCTAGATAAGTTACGCTAGGATTATTATTAATCCTCCCTTCAACCACAAAGTATATTTGTTCATTTTCCTAGCTTAGGAGGTCTTCATCACTTCACTAGTGCATAGGGGACACACCTAGTGGACACCTACCATTAACTGCACATGTCTACATGATTTGTGGTTCTCCAGGGATCAATCCCTATATTTTAGGAACACACTCCCAGTGCTTCCAACAATGTCCAGCAGTTGACTCCAGTAGGTATTCAGTTATGTCCAATTATGCTTTGATTCCCATTAGTTAGTTCACTCTCAGTCTCTATAGCGCCAGTTTGCATGATTTAAGGGAGTATGGGTGACTTTGTTCACCTACCTTCTTTAGTTAACTAGTTGTGAACTCTTTCAGTGATCTAGAGGTTCATTAGTGAGCTCTATTGGTGACTTTCCTACACTGAGTTAGCTCCTGAGTCAGTCTAGGTTGGTAGATTCAACTGCATCTTTTTTGGTATTTTAAAATTTCCTTGATGTTGTATTATATATTCCCACACAATGATGAATAATATTGTATGGAAGATTTCTCCTCTTGTTCTTCAACTCATTGTGTAATATAAATTATTCGTCTCTATACTTTTCTTGTGCAATCTATGTGAAGACTAATTCTGTACCAAGATCTGACTTGTCAAATCTAATATGGTATTAGATCCTAGACAGTCCATTCTCAGATACTTCCATCGATGCACCAGAAGCAGTTGGGTTACACATCAATCCTAGAATTATTTCCTTGATCCCTCTGCATTTTGTCCAAAGAAGTATATCCATGTGTGAAGCACCTTGATAATGTGTTTATTGTCGAAGTAGAGGTTGATTTATCTTACAAATTTTTTCTTTCTAGTTTTGTGTCGATGTTCAGTTCTCTCACGAGTAGCGCAACAACATAGCACAGATCTATCTAAGATAGTAACATTGACTTCCTTCAATTACCATGAATGGAAAGCCAATATTGAGATACTACACTCGTTGCCGCCTTTGACATAGTTGACTTAAGGAATCCACCCTTAGTGTAGGATCATCTTTCTTTACTCAGGTGACAATTGTAAAGTTTCCATAGTTGCATTTGGCTAGAACCTGTTAGGAGACTTTGCCTTAGGTTATTAGTTTTTTGGCAACAAAGATCAACAAATCAACATAAAAATGACTTGATAACATGAAGCATATTAAAGGTTTGATCGTATATAATAGTTAAGGTTGTAACAAACGAAAAACAACAATCATTTGCAACCTGGGGTTTTACAAACTAGGGCATTGTTGTGTATTGTAGGGTATTGCTCCAAATTCTAAGATATAACAAAATAATCATTTGTTTTGGATATTCAGTTTTTCCAAATCCTTCATTATATGAGAGCTGAAATAATCTTGGATAACATTTTTCCATTGCCATTTAATCACTCAAGCAATCTAACTGTTCAACGTCTTCTACCCATACGGATAGAATCAAAGCAGAGTATACTTAAAAATTAACACACAAACATATGAAAAAAGATAAGCTAAGGGCCTAGGCTCATGGTACAATGAAACAATATGGACAAACAAAGGTAGTAAAAACAAAATTTAATTCACAGCAGTGTCCCATTCATTATTCCATGTGAATGACCCTTTTCTAAAGTATTTAGCTTACAATCTAGCATAGAATATTTTGCATTTCATACCACGACATCAACGACATCATAGTAGACATTTCCGTAATTGCCTTTCTTCCAAGGTTTTCTTGATGGAAAGAAGAGTAAGGGATCTAATAAAATATTTTAAATATAATATAACCACAGAATCACAATATACTCAATATAGAGGTGCAACTATTGATGAATATCAATGAAATTCTTAAAATTCAAAACACTGTAATATATACCAATGAAAAGTTTTAAAATTTCAAGCCAATAATGCTAATTTCACTCCCCCACTTGCATTGTGGTTCAACTCAATGTCATGGATCTCCAGGGCCAGCCAATTCCTCGTCACCAGAGCCAAATTCAGTGTCACTATTGTCTTTGCCATCTTCATCTTCCTCTTCCTGCCCCTCTCCCAAATCTTCTGCCGCTGCATGACGAATACAATATTCTAAAACACAGCAAAATAGAAACGATTCTTAAAAATAGGCTAAGGATTTTATATTAAAACATAATTAGTATACATTTTCACCCAAAAGTCGATCAATCTTGTAGTGCTAAGAGAGGGCTTGGTTAGTTAATGTACTCGTGCAACCAAATAGAACTATACATGTGCTCTGTATCTAAAGCTTTCAAATTAAGGGAACGGAAAATTAGCTGTCTGCAAACTGACTAAAGACACCCACAGGGATGTTCCTGAAGAAATATTTCGATACGCTGAACAAATAACTCAGGTAATGAGCATAAATACATGAAGTAAATCAGCAAATTTTAATGCGAATTAGGACAAGCGTTGATGAATTATGTCCTGCATCATTAAGGCCCCAGCTTTCACATTTAAAGAATACTTTTCATTACGATATAATAGAAGTTGAGGAAGAAATTGTTCGAATACATTCACCAGATCTGAAATTCCAATAAAAGAAGTAAGCAATAAATTGTTCAAATACATTCACCAGATTGCTGTAAACTAAGATGAAAAAAAAAAAAACTAATTTTTTTAGTAATCAACGAAACACACTCAATTTTTGAAGTAATCAAGAAAAGTTGGAAGGTTATTTTTTATTCCTTCTTTTCCTTACCATAGATTGGAGTCCAATTCTCATTGAGAACGTCTAGACAAATGGAGCCAGACCTGAAGTTCCAAGAAAATGAAGCCCAGTTAGTAAAATAACTCGAATGGAACAATTAGAGTGGCTCAGCATAACCAGTTATCAGTCGAGTTAAAATTTTCAGTTTTGTTTGGATAGTTCACAAAAAAATTTGTGTGCTATGATATTATTGCTTTTGAGCATAGAGTACAGCTAGCCCTTTCATGTATCTCAGATAGCATCACAAAAGTAGCCTGGCGTAGTGTAACAGTCTGTTATGAAGTTAGATTATATAGTTAATGTTCCACAAGCTTCATAGATTGCATGTACTACAAAGTAAAAACCAAAGTTCATGAGGATGCATCCCTTGCATGCTGAGGACACAGGAATGGGGTGGGGATATCCTCTGCATTAGGCTATTGATTGAGAATGCCACAGTAATGGCAGGGGTTGGTCTGAAGCAAAACTGGGAAGATTGAGAATGTCACAGTAATGGCAGGGGTTGGTCTGAAGCAAAACTGGGAAAACAAGATGTGGGAGTGCAACAGAAGAGAGATTGGTGGAAACTCATGCCTAGCTAAAATCCTAACAGAATTTGCAAAAGCTCATTTGCAAAATCCCAGTATAACCCCTTCTTCAATATGTGACCCCAAACAAAATCCAAAGATCAAACCTGAACCAACACAATTGAAATTGATGACTAAATTAAAATGAAATAGCTATGTGAAGGAACAGAATTCAAAAATATTTTACTTATTTGGAGTGGTTACTTACGCCTCATCGATATTGGGATGGTAGATCTTATTGAAAAAACCAATTGATGGTGATGAGAATGGATAACCAGCTGGTAATTCCACATGAACCTTCCACACTCCACCTTTGTAAAGACCTAAGATCGGTACAGACATTGAATCCAGTTTAGCATCCAAGCCATTTACTCATTAAAAAATTAAATAGTAAACAACACTTTAAAGTTAGAGCCTTATAGCAGAAGAGCTTAGACCACAACAGCATCTCATATATGCATTGTAAGTTAATAATCTAGCAACTAGAAACCTATTACCAAATATAATATTGGTCAGTCAAAGAGTTTTTCAAATTTAGAAATTACTGCTTCTCATCAGGTAATCTTGAAATGTATTAAATTTACCACGAGTTTAAGTCAAGACTCAAAGAACCAACAATTGAATGAGCTATCAAAAGTGAGACAAGAAAGTCTACCAGCATTAAGAACCAATGGATGAACCCATACAATCGGGAACCGATAGACAGATGATCATTTGTAGGAAAGACGTCAGGCACAAATTTCAAACTAAAAGACTTCCCATCAAAGACTATACTGCAAGTCTTCATATCTTGTGATACGGCAGATGAATCAACCAAAATAGAGGTTACTACACTGAAGTGATTCAGAGAATTAACAAAAAAAAGACACAACACAAGACATGAATCCAAGTGAAAAGTTAAAAAGGAAGCTGAAAAGTAACTTGTGCAACCAGGGGTTTTAAGCAAAATAGCTTACTTCAGGTCAGAGAAATGAGTACACATTAACAGAAGGGGTTTTTAAGCAAAATAGCTTACTTCAGGTCAGAGAAATGAGTACATATTAACAGAAGGTAAAAGCAAATAGAGAATGTGTCCAATTTGCCGAGTTGTAAGGACATATATACCATGTTACAAGAAATAGGAAACAGAACATGAAATAAAAGAACGAGAAACGAGGCATGAGCTAGAGAGCTTTAGGCTATAAAAAACAATGGACGCACGTCCCCTCTCCTGACTTCTAGCTTCGATTATAAATACAAAATTGATCATAATGTACAAATGCAATGCCAAGATGGGAATGGGAACACAAATGGAATGAGAAACATAGGTTTAAGAAACCTGAACCCACCACTCTATAGTATCCATATCAAATGTATCAGTAATCTACTAACATAATGTCAAGTTGCAAATCGAAACGAGGCAAGAGAGTTCCAAGCTATGTTACCAGAAAGAAAAAGGGAATGAGCTAGAGGGTTTCGGGGTATAAAAAACATGGACATACATACAAAATTGATCAGAATGTACAAATACAGTGCCAAGATGGGAATGGGAACATGAATGGAATGAGAAATGAGCTTTCTGGTCAAATTGATGGTAACATAGATTTAAGAAACCTGAACCCACCACTTTATAGTATCCATATTAAATGTATCACTAATCTACTAACATAATGTCAAGTTGCAAATCGAAATGGGAACAAGATTAAAACAGGTCTCCTGGTCAGGTTTCTCGTAGCGTAACACTAAGGAAAGAAGACTACATAAATCTTACGATGATGTCGTAGAAATTCCAAGCAACAAAGCATTATTCATCATGCTGCCCAATGACAGGCACTTTTCAGTTGGTCGAATGAGGCACTATAAACTATGTCAGCTTGACATCGAGTGTTCCTTATAGTTGTTGTTAGTCCATGATATTCATGCAATAAATGAAGTCTTGTAGAGGAGGACTTATCAAACCCTCCTATTGAATTTCATTTCAACGAAAACAAAGTGGACATTTGTAGCAAGGTTCACATAGGTAGCAGGGACAAAGTTTTGAGCTCGTTTCAGGCCTAGTAGTAGACTAGTAGTTGTTCTTTTTTGTTATAGTCGTAGTTAAGACAATGCCACAATTTAGATTGCAACCCCAAGTGACTTGAGGGTTAGAGTCACATCTCTATGGCTAGTGTCTCCTAGTCATCAATGATTACTGGTCATCTTGCACAACTAAGCAGTGAGTGCATGACATGAGTAAGTGATTATAATTCATCATATTTCCATGATGAGTTGAACTTTATAGCGTAGGAATTTCAACATCTTGAGAAATTTATATGGATGAGTAATTTTAAATGTTGCCCTTCTTTTGAAATGTTGATATAAATTATGACCTTCTTAATTGGAAGAGTAAAATTCTGATTTTAATTTTTTTTGAAGGGCAATTTTAGCTTTACACTTCTATAAAAGACTAAAACCCTTTGGAAGGGCTGAGAAGGGTTCAATTTTGAACGCCCGTCCCAATGTTTGAAGGGTTTTCTTTGCACGAGAAGAACTTTGGCTTTGGGTTTCAACCTTCCATCTTCTTCCTCAACTCGATCGTGTGCATGCTCAAGGTACTCTTCTCGTTCCCACTTCTTTCTATATGTATTACCAACACTATTTCCATGATTGCTAGGTTGAGCCATAATACAAAAGCTAGTTGTCTTCCGATTTTAACTTCGCCAAAATTTGAGTACTTCAAAGCTTTACATCACAAAAGAGAACATTTTGAACTGGTCTCTCAGAATCAAAATTGCTCTCGTATCGACATCCCCAGTGCCCTTTGATGTTTTTTCCATTGATATGGTCGAGATAATTAGCTGAATCCTTCACTACACACTCACACACGAGCAACAATGCATCCTGTAGGTTAAATTTTTCGTCCCATAACCGTTAATCAAAGCTTTGCATGTAATATATTATCCCACATTCAGCAGTCATTAATTATTCCAATTTTGTATATTAGCCAGGAGTTACAAAAGATCAAATAGAATCGAAGCAATGGTTGTAGAGTGTTGTTGAGAATTTTGGCTCTTAAAGTGTGATGGTGGACTTGGTTGGTGTGCTTTGATATGGTGGTGGCCTCCATTTGACCAATACACCTCTAAAAACCAAACTTTATAAGTTTTATAAAACTTCACATATAAAAACCAATGTTTATAAGTTTTATAAAACTTCACATATAAAAACCAATGTTTATAAGTTTTATAAAAAAAAAAAAAAAAACCAAACTTCACATAAATGTAAATTAACATACTTTATAAGTTTTATAGAACTTCACATATAAAAACCAATCTTTATAAGTTTAAAAAAAAAAAATAACAAAGCCAAACCTCACATGTAAAAACCAATGATTATAAGTTTTATAAACCTTAAGTTTTATAAAACCTCACATATAAATAAAACCAATGTTTATAAGTTTTATAAAAAATCTCTCCATCACGTATAAAATTATTTTTCTTTTGCTCAAATAACCATTAAAATTCTTTCGTCTTGCAAACTACCAAGAAATAATTTATGCATTATCAAGTGCACAAAACCTTGAAACTGCTCAAATTGGCAATAAAATATTGAAATTTAGAAATTAAAATTCACCAATTCCCACAAAACTTCACATATAAAAACCAATGTTTATAAGTTTTATAAAATAAATAAATAAAAAACAAACTTCACATAAATGTAAATTAACATACTTTATAAGTTTTATAGAACTTCACATATAAAAACCAATCTTTACAAGTTTTATAAAAAAAAATAACAAAGCCAAACCTCACATGTAAAAACCAATGATTATAAGTTTTATAAAACCTCACATATAAATAAAACTAATGTTTATAAGTTTTATAAAAAATCTCTCCATCATGTATAAAATTATTTTTCTTTTGCTCAAATAACCATTAAAATTCTTTCGTCTTGCAAACTACCAAGAAATAATTTATGCATTATCAAGTGCACAAAACCTTGAAACTGCTCAAATTGGCAATAAAATATTGAAATTTAGAAATTAAAATTCACCAATTCCCACAAAAATAAATTAGAGCTAACAATCCACATGTGCGCAATTAGTGTATAACCAAACCACGTTTCGAGCATGGATTGGTCCGTCTAATCGACCGTGCATAGTCAGCATCCAATCACCTACCTTATGAGAATGCCACGCCATTTTGTACTGCCACATCAACCTCTGCCACACCTACATATATTAACTATACTTTGTACTTCCACATCAGTTGTACATATATTCCATGTGTCATCCATCTAGTAATGTCACGTCACCATGCCACCTAGTTTCCCTGTTGGCATACGGCCTAACATGTGTCACCATCATGTTAGTTGTACAAATGCCACATGTCAACTCTCATTGATCCACCAATCTACCACATTGTCTATATGGTTTCCACGTTAGCTACCCGTTGTTTGTCACGTCACCATCCATAGAATTCCATGTCAGCATTCGTATAGTGCCACGTAATCATCCGTACAATGCCATGTCATTATTCGTATGATGCTACATCAACATATGGCCTACTGCATGTCACCTTGGGAACGGTGCCACATCAACATATAGACTACACAGACGTGCCACATGGTAGCTTGTGGGCTTTCCACATGGTACCCTTACTTAACTTTTTTCATGTTTCCATAAAACTTCCGAACAATATATCTTCCTCATACGAAGTTTGTTTGAGGTAATTCAAGCATTGTTGGAAAGCTCTCGCTGAGCTCTACGTAATGGTGCCATTATCATCAGCATTTGACCTTGTTTATATTTTAGCATTTACAGATCCACTTGGATCATTATTCCCCACTTAAAAAACTTCTAGACCTCCAAAAGTATGGATTTACTCAGCACCTTGGTGATGGTAAAGATCCCTCACGTTTTTTGTCTCTATCTACCTTGTCGATATGCACTTCAAGTTGTTCACCATATTGGTTCGTGGACCTCCATCTTGGCTATTCATCTTGGATCTGATCAATCTCGTGTTTGGCATGCCTCACCTATCTTGAATTAATTGTTCTTGTACTGCTTGATGTGTCTGTTGAAGTTTCTAAATGAACTTACTGTTCATCTCCTTTACTTCCTTCCTTGAAAGAAAAATCCAAACATGTTTCCACAACAACTGTATTGTTTGACTTAATTATTTACAAGGAACTAATAATACATCTTATAAGAACATGGAATTTACATAACATCTTCGAGATGTACATAGCACAAAATACACATTCTTTTCATTGCATTTAAACAACAACCATCTCTACTTATTTCGCTCTTTTAATAAGTACTTTACCTCCAAACTTCATACAAAGAAGACTATTACATCTATTTTACAACAATGGAAAATAATTTATAAGGACTACATATGCGTGCTAACTTGGCTATTTAAAATGATAAACATGATTGTTCCAATTTAGGTTGCTTCCCCTTTATGAAATATTCTCTAGAAAAAGTTGACGATGACAAGTCCAACACTTTTTTATCTATTGAACACTCATACTCCATTGAGTGCAAAAGTTTGGGTTCACATTCTTAAACAACACTCCTTGCTTGACATTCTTTGGAAAATGACCTTTGCCTCTTGGCTTCTTCTTGGATGGCATGATTAGTCCATACAAGGGTTGTCTCTTCCAACATTTTTCCATAAATGGTTACTAAACCTACAATCAATTTCTTATTTCAATCAGTTTAATGGATGATTTGATGAGTTTAATGGGAATCTATCTTTAGTGATCCTCATGTTTTCATTCATTTTAATGGATTATTTGAAGATTTTAATGGAAATATGTCTTTCTTGATCCTTCTGGCCATTTGGTTTATTGGATGCCTTGATGAATTTAATGGATTTCTTGATGAGTTTAATTGAAGATTTGATTAATTTAATGGGTTCGGTGTCATTAATTGATCTGGGTGGGTTTAGTGGCTGAATCTCCTTACAGGTGAAGATGACCCCCAAAACCCGTGTCAATGTACGGGTGAGGATGTGTCATGGGATATATTGGCATTGTTGGTTGTTTAAATCTATTCCAAAGGTCATTCAATGAGGATGGCTAGAGAGACAATGAGTACATGTGGTGTGGGAATTGTAGGATCTCTTAATGATTGAGTTGATATATTGGATAGAGAACATTCAGATGTGTCGAGGATTTGACAATTTGTAACATTGTTATGTTAGTTATAAACATACCTCCATAAACAAGATATTTATTAACGATTGCGGGCCTAGTCACGACGTGGGTCAAATTTGAAGAATTTTGGGTTAATGTATTAATATTTATATATGTCAGTTTATTTAACATTTGGGTGTTTGATGTGACCATCTATATCACAATTAATGGTCCTTGTCTTGGAATATTGGACAACACTGAGAAGGTGGGGGGGGGGGGCGGGGGGGGGAATCAGTATTGATAACTTTTAACAATCTAAACCACTTTCAATTTATTCATTAACACACATGATCAACAAAAACACATAGAGCACAAATTTATCGTGGAATCCCAATTGAGTAAACCACCAATACTTCCTATTACTGCAAAATTATATTTTACGAATAGTTTTTTCCTGCTACTACAGACAAGGATGTTGTTACACCCTATTTACCAACAACTACTGGAATGAGGCTACGAACTCCTGGTTTTATCAGCTGCTACTGAAAGTATGATATGAAAAACTATTTACCAACTACCACTGAAAGGAGGCTACAACCCCCTGATAAACTTGTTGCTTTCCCTAGAGCCTCCCAACCTCCCTCATATGATAATTTGATCTCTGACTGTTATTTCAAATGAATGTCTAGAGACCCTTATCCGAAGGTTTAAAACTTTGTTTATATACCCTCAAACATATCTCACCATTTAGCAGTCACCTATCTTCATCGTGACTCTTCACAGACTTATTCTGAAGTACTTCTATGTTCATAGTTTTTAACTTTGTTTAATTTATCAGTCGTGACCTTCCGCAGTTTCATTTCTGCAACGTCCTTTCTACAATAAATATTTTATGCATTTACCTTTCCACACTCAATTTTTCCGTATTTATATTTTCGCAACAAAAATCCTTCCACAATTACCTTTCTGCAATGACCTCTCTGCAATTACGAATTGCGGTCGTGCGTTTTGACTTTTCTCAAAAATTCCTTCTGCAAGTTCCTTTATGTGACTACCTTTTTGCATGGTACTTTCCGCACCGTTGATTTCTTGTGGACTCTTCCCTGACCATTGATCCAAGCTCAGATGCGGATTTTGGATTGTGGGTTTTCCAATTTTGTTCAAACTACTTCTGCAGTTCCCTTTCTGCAATTTTTATTCCACGTCATCGATCTCTTGCGAAGTCTTTCCTAATCGTCAATCTTGCGGATTGTGGATGTGCCTTCTAATATTTTCGAATTGGGCTTCCATAATCCTCTTTCCACAAATTATTTTCTGCAATTCTCTGAGCTGTAGATTTCTTGTGGATGCTTTCCTAATCGTCGATCTTCGAATTAGGGATTGTGGAACCGTACTTTTCCATTTTGGACTTCTGCAATTTTCTTCCACAACTTTGTTTCCACATTTTTTTGGACAATTGATTTCCTTGTAGTTTCACTCTTGACCATCGATCTACGATCAAATGTGGATATTCACTTTTCTTTTGCGAAAATCATTCACCACCGTCGATCTTCTCAAAAACGGCTTCCGCAATTTCTCTTGACTGATCCGAGACATCCAATTCTTCACTTCATTCTAGTGTTTTGGGATGTTATTTTCCACTCATACCTATTTTGCGAGTCTTATTATAGATCACTCATCTCTGTCTCTCGAATGATCTGGGTTGTCCAAATAACATCCACACTTTGGAATGTTATCTTCCACTACTCACTTTGTGGATATTACCCCTGTTGTCGACCGTGTCATCGATCTACAATCTGATTTTGGAATTGCTTGGTATTTCACTAAGTTCACCTTGTCATCATGTTTACTGGTTATCCTTTTGTCATTGTTGAACTCTTTTGACATTAATTGACAAATATTTTCAACATTCTCCCCCTTTGGCATTGATGCCAACATTTTCTCTTGGCCAACTTTCTCCCCCTTTGATGACAATGACAAAGGCTTCCTTCTGACAGCTCCCCCTGTCAACATATCTTCCCCTGAGATTATGCTTCTTCTCCTAGAACTATTGTAAGGGGATTACTCCCAACTTTAATCTAAGATTCTCAAAATCTTCCTTGGGTAGTGGTTTTGTAAATATATCAGCCATTTGTTCTTTTGTGTCAACATATTATAGTTTGACAACTTTCTGGGATACTTGTTCTCTTAGGAACTAATACTTTAATGATCTTTGGTTTGTATTGGAGTGCATGATAGGATTTTTTGACATATTTATGGCATCGGTATTGTCACAATTTATTACTATTGGGTACACATACTTCATAAGTAATTCTTCTAGTGTTTGCTTCATCCTAATGACTTGAGTGCAACATGACACAACAACAATGTATTCCACTTCTAATATGGAGAGTGAAATGGAGGATTCTTTCTTACTGAACCATGATACCAAACAATTTCACAAGAAGAATGTTGCTCCACTAGTACGTTTTCGATCATCAACACTTCCTGCCCAATCCGCATTAGTAAATGTCTTTAGAGTGAAGTTTTTTCTTTTTGGATACCATAATCCATAATCCTTAGTACCTTTTAGATATCTAAGAATTCTTTTTCCTATAGCCACATGTGTTTCTTTTGGGGTTGATTGGAATCTGGCAACCAAACCTACAACATGCATCACATCTGGTATAGTAGTTTTTATATATAATAAACTACCAATCATTGACCTATACATAGTATGATCCACTTCTAAGGATTTATCGCTCTTGCTTAATTTACAACCAATCATCATAGGAGTACTAACAGGTTTAGATTCTTCCATTTTGATTTTTTTCAACATTTTTTTATATACTTAGTTTGAGAAATGAAAATCCCTTTTTCTAATTGAGATACTTGTAAACCTAGAAATAATGTTAGTTCTCCTAACATTGCCATTTCAAATTCTTTCTTCATTTCTGATGCAAAGTTCACACTCAGACTTTTTAGATCACTTCCAAATCTGATATCATCAACATGGATTATCACAATGATCATATTTTCATTTTCAAATTTTATGTACAAATTACTGTCAGTGGCCCCTCTTTTATATCCTTGTTGTTTTAAATAATTGTCAAGTCTAGAGAACCATGCCCTTGGAGCTTCTTTAAGGCCATAGAGTGCTTTCTTAAGTTTGCACACATAATTTATGTTTTTTGACAAGAGAAATCCTTCAGGATGCTCAATGTAGACTTCTTCTTCAACTTCTCCATTAAGGAATACATAATTTACATTCATTTGATATACTTTAAAGTTTTTGTAGCATGAAAAAGCTAAGAACATCCTAATGGCTTCGAGTCTTGCCACAGGTGCAAAATTTTCTTCAAATTCAACGCCTTCTACTTGAGCATATACTTTACATACTAACCTAGCCTTGTTTCTTGTCACATGACCACGCTCATTGAATTTTTTTTTAAATATCCATTTGGTTCCAATAACGTTCATATCCTTAGTTCTTGGGACAAGTTCCCAAGTTTGGTTCTTTTCTATTTGATCAAGTTCATCATTCATGGAACTGATCCAATTCTCACTTTTGCAAGATTCTTTAAATGTTTTGGGTTCTATTATCGAAAGTAATGCTTGTTCTTCATCAAATAATTTTCTTCTTGTTTTAACTCCTGATTCTTTGTCACTAATTATTTGGATTTCAAGATGATTTTTCTGGACCCACCTAAATGATGTTTTTGTGTCTGATCTTAGGGAATATTCATTCTCATTTTCATGTGACTCTTATTCCTCTACCTTTTCTTCTTCTTCTTCTTCAGAAATTTCTTCCTTTTGTGTACTTCCTTCCTTACCTTTATCATCCACACTTCTTTGAATTTGTATTCTTCTTGGTTTAATATCATCAACAGTTACATTTGCATTTTCTATGACCTTGCGCGACCTTAGATTAGAACATCTGTATGCCTTTTTGGTGGAATAATAACCAAGAAATATGCGTTCATCGGTTCTAGTTTCAAACTTCCCTATATTATCATCATCTCTTTATATGTAGCATTTACTTCCAAAGGCTCTAAAATATTTTACTTAATCTGTTCTTCCAAACCATAGCTCATAAGGAGTTTTATCACTATTCGCTCATAGACGACCTTTGTTTTGTACATAGACAACTGTATATATTGATTTTCTCTAATAAGCATGAGGAAGTTTTGCTTAATTAAGTATATTTCTAGATACTTCTTGGACTGTCGTATTCTTTCTCTCATCTACTCCACTTTTCTGAGGAGTTATTGTTGCTGAGAGCTATCTCTTTATTCCATGATTTTCACAAAACTCATTGAACTCATTTGAGGTGAATTCCCCACCATTATTTGATCTTAGACATTTAATTTTGTGATTTCTTTCATTTTCAACAAGGGAATTGAAGGATTTGAATTTCATCAAGGCTTCTAATTTTTCTTTAAGAAAAATCACCCAAGTCATCCTTGTATAGTCATCAATTAATAACATAAAGTAATATTCACCTTGAATACTTTTAGTCGTTGTTGGTCCACAAATATCAATGTAAATTAATTCTAATGGTTGGAAGGATGTATGTTCTTTCACCTTGAATCTTTTTCTTGTTTGATTACCATGAAGACAATGTCTACAAACATGATTTGGTGGTTTTATAATCTTTGGAAGATTTCTTACAACTCCCTTCTGATTATATTTTACAATATTATCAAAGTTAATGTGCCCCATCCTTCTATGCCATAGAAAACTCTCATCAATTTGGTTCATATAACATTGTTCTTCATTTTCTAGAATATACACATTGTTTGGAGTTCTCACAGTAGTTCCAACAAGTTTTCTTGAATCTCTTCTTCTGATTTCACACTTCTTGGAATCAAATATACATATGTGTCCTTGATCACATGTTTGGCTCATACTCAAAAGATTAGGTTTTAAGTTCTCTACAAGCATAACATTTTCATCTTTCATCTTGTCCCTAATAACCACTGTACCCTTCCCGATTATTTTAGAGGATATATTATCTCCAAAGGCGACTTTTCCTTTTTTCTTCCTTTTTAGGCTTAGGAACTTAGTTGGGTCACTTGTCGTATGCTTTAAGCATCCACTATCCTATGCCATAGATTTTGTTTTTCTATAGCACATAGAGCTAATGAACATTCCACATCATCCTTCTTTTTCCAAGCTACCCCTTTTCCTTTTCCATGAGATTTTGAGGAGTCATCCATAGGAATTACTAGTTTACACTTTCTAGCAATGTGGCCCTGATTACCACTTTTGTAGAATTATGTACTATAACTCTGTAGAGGAGTAAAAGAATTGTAGTTTCTTCCTTTTTGATTGTTTCTGGTAATATTTTTCTTATAGGCAGAAGTATGTGATGTAAACCCTTTCTCCAGACAAGTCTTTAGTTTACAATTTCTAGCCATATGTCCAAAATTGTTACAGCTGTATCAATTTCCTAAAAAGAGTTGCTGATGTTTACTTGTCACCAGTCTTTTAGGCATCATATCTGTTCTTTGTAAGGGAGAAACATTTTTCTTACTTTCTTCTCTTTGTCTCACGAGTACAACAACATAGCTTCTTTTGTTTCCATCTTGATTTGTGCAAGAAGAATATCCTGGTTTTTCTTTGTCCAACCCTAATCCAAATTTGTCGCTTGATGGTCTTTGAACACTTAGGATTTCATCTAAATTCCTTGAACTATTTTCAAACCTTGATTTGATTGATTCTTCATCCAGTTTCTTTCTAAGGTGCATAATGTCTTGTTCGAGCCTTTTAGATTCTTGTATTCTCCTTTTGAGCTGTTGTTCTAGATTGTTTTCAGCCCTTTTGACCTCTAGGGCCTGATTTTTAAAGTCAGCAATCATTCTTTCTGCATCTTTGTTTTTCTCTTCAAATTCTATCATGTGAGTTTTTGATTTTTTGTACATCCTTCTATACTTCTCTAATTCTTCAAGACCATTTATAAGTTCTACTTCAAGATCTACCACATCCTTTATTTCTTCTTCAAGAATTTCTCTTTTGAAACCCAAGAATAGGACTTCAACATTTTCACTCATTTCATCATTTTCACTATCTTCTTTGGAGTACAGGTTTTTCTTATTCTTATAAAACTTCTTCTTGTATATGTTCTTATTCTTTTGATATTTTTTATGACAACAAGGTTCTTCATCATCACTATCCTCTTGTTTTGGGTAAGGACACTTTTTGGGAAAATGTCCAATACATCCACAATTAAAACATTTCAAGGGTAACTTCCTTTTGTACTTTCCAGTGCCTCTCTCAAGTTTCTTGATGAAGAGAACTTCCTCATCATTTAGGTCCTCAGATTGGATCTTGGATACGGATTTAAAAGTTCCTTCCTTCTTTGATGATCCATTTTATCTTGTTCTCATCTCATAGGAAGTGAATATCCCATGTAGTTCATCTATTGTCATAATTTTAAGATCATCTTGCTCTTCTAGAGAGGATACCTTTGAGTCATATCTCATTGGAACGGTTCTTAGTACCTTGTCAACTACATCTTTTTCTTTAATTTCTCCTCCAATGCCTTTAATGGAATTAACAATTTCATCTACTCTTAGAAGATATCCTGCAATATTTTCTTCCTCTTTCATTTTTAGGTTTTCAAATTGTCCTTTGTAGGTCTAGATTTTGGATTCCTTGACTTTGGGTGCTCCTTCATAGACACATTTTAGTTTTTCCCAGGCATGTTTGGATGTTTTGCATTTCATGACTTTTACAAGTAATGATGTTGTCAACCCACTCAAAATTGCACTAAGAGATTATGCATTGGCCTCATATAGGATTAGTTCTCTTTTGTCTATAGGTACGTCAACTGGTACTTTATATTCTGTTTCAACAGTCCTCCAAAATTTGTATCCAAGAGCCATTAGGTGGTACTTCATTCTTACGCTCCAATATGCATAATTATCTCTTGTAAATAAAGGATTTTTATTGGTGGCTAATCCTTGTTGATCTATAGTGATTTTCAATAGGATCTTCCCTCCAGTGATTAAGCTATAGTGAAGGATCTTGCTCGGATACAAATTGTTGGAATATTGGACAATAATCAAAGGGGCGAGGCGAATCAGTATTGATAACTTTTAACAGTCAAAACCACTTTTAATTTATTCATTAACACACATGATCAACAAAAATACATAGAACACAAATTTATCGTGGAAGCCCAATTGGGTAAACCACCAATAGTTCCTATTACCGCAAATTATATTTTACAAATAGTTTTTTCCTCCTACTACAGACAACGATGGTGTTACAGCCTATTTACAATAAACTACTGGAAGGAGGCTATGACACCCTAGTTTTATTAGCTACTACTGAAAGGATGCTACGACATCCTATTTACCAGCTACCACTGGAATAAGGCTACAATCCCCTGGAAAACCTGTTGCTTGCCCTAGCACCTCCCAACCTCCCTCATATCATAATTTTATCTATGACTGTTCTTTCAACTGAATGTTTAGAGACCCTTATTCGAAGGTTTAAAACTTCGTTTATATACCCTCAAACATATCTCTTCATTTAGAAGTCAGCTATCTTCATCATGACTCTTCATAGACTAATTCTGAATTACTTCTCTATTCATAGTTTTTAACTTTGTTTAATTTCTCAGTCACGACCTTCTGTAGTTTCAATTCTGCAACGTCCTTTCCACAAAAAAAATCCTTCCACCATTTCCTTTCCACAACGACCTTTCCGCAATTGCGGGTTGCGGATTGCGGTCGCGCATTTTTTACTTTTCTCAAAAAGCCCTTCCGCAGCTACCTTTCCGAAGGTACTTTCTGCACTGTTGGTTTCTTTCGGACTCTTCTCTTCCCTAACCATTGATCCGAGATCAGATGCGGATTACAGATTGCGGGTTTTCCAATTTTGTTCAAACTACTTCAGCAACTCCCTTTCCGCAATTTTTCTTTCATGTCGTTAATATCTTGCACAGTCTTTCCTGACCGTCAATCTTGCAAATTGTAGAAGTGCCTTCTAATATTTTCAAATCGGGCTTCCGTAATTCTCTTTCCGCAAATTGTTTTCTGCGACTCTTTGAGCCGTCGATTTCTTTCAGATGCTTTCCTGGCCGTCAATCTTCGGATTGCAGATTGCAAATTGTGGAACCATACTTTCCCATTTTGAACTTCCGAAATTTTCTTCCACAACTTTGTTTCCACATTTTTCTAGACCATTGATTTCCTTGCGAGTTCACTCCTGACCGTCGATCGGACTTTATTGCAGATTACTTAAAGATGTATTCCTAGAAACTACGAGGAATAAAGAAATTGAAGCATATGGGGGTCAATAGATTCGATCTTCACTATGTTCGTTGCGAAAACAAAGGACATGTGGTGAACACATGCATGATTCCATGGTAAAATAATTGAAAGAAGGGAGAGCATATAGAAACAAAATATAAAACTTTTGAATCAATTAAAGTGCTACAATCTATGCATTCTATTGTTGCTCATTGTAATATTGGTGTACATGAAGTTATGTTCAACACTTCATTTGCTTTTAGGAGAGATACATGGTTGCTTGACAATAGCGCAACTTTCTACATGATCTTTAGGAAAGATTTTTTTGAAGACCTAAATGACAATGTAGATGGATTAGTGTATTTTGCATATAATTCCAGCCTCAAGTCCAAGGAAATTTGATCCATCAAGTTTGTCTGGATTCCCTGATTTTTTGTTGCATAATGTTCTCTATCTTCCAAAGATGCAGAGAAACTTTTTGTCTCTTGTGCAAAATCGACAACAAATCCATCCCATCCACATGTTCGATGGAAAAGTTAAGAAAAGAAGGTCCCCTAATAGCCAAGTCATCATGGCTAGATGGGAATATGAGATACAATTGAATTTGAAATGAATGTTTGAAAGAGATCAGAATTTTGAATTCCTCCCTCAACATGAAGAATGTACATTGTTTTCTACTCTCTTGTGAAATGCAAGATATGGGAACATAATCCAGGAACATAAACATAAACTATAATAGTCTCGAATTGTTGAATAAGAATGTTGTTCCTATTTTCCCCACCATTCCAAAGAAGTTGACTTAGTGTGATGCTTGCATTCTTGGAAAAACATAGTAAGCAACCTTTCCATGATTCCAATTTCAAAACTTGTAGAAAACTAAAGCCGATTCATTCTTACTTATGTGGCCCTATGCCTGTTATTTTTGCAAATGGTAACAAATATATCACTGGACTTTTATTAATAACCAGCGTAGATCCAAATCCTAGGCTCTATCAAGCGTCGAGATGGATCAAATCTCTCGAGGTGCAAACCTCTTCTTACGTATCCATTGATTTGATTCAAACCAAAAGAAACATCTTTTTATTTAAGGTCCACATATAATATTTTTATTATTAATATTTAATATTATTTATGGCCGACATATAATATTTTTTATTAGGAACGAACATTGCATTATTTCTCCACACATGGTTTTAAAACCATATGTAAGGCCCTCCTACAAGTTGTTTAGGAGGCCTTGCACATGGTCTTAAAACATTTGCAAGGCCCTCCTAAACCATGTAGAATAAAACCATGGGTTGTTTAGGAGGCCTTGCACATGGTTTAAAAACCATGTGCAAAGCATCCTAAACCATGTACAATAACACCATGGGTTGTTTAGAATGCCTTGCACATGGTTTTAAAACCATGTGCAAGGCCAACATTTTTTTGCGGATAATTCATTTTTGTGTTTTTTTCTTGACCCACATATTTTTTTTATGGATAATTAAATTTTTACTTTTTTTTTGTTTTGTTAGGTAGGAAGATTACGACATCTCCCCCATATTAGATTGTTTTTATGGCCCACATTTATTTTGGCCTATTAGAAAATTTATTTTTTATTAATAAAAATAACATTAGGAAAGTGATATTATTTTTTATTTTTTGTTACAAAATCTCTCCATAATATTTACTATCACTATTATTTTTTGCCGACATGTTACAAATGTTACATCAAGTTACAAGATCTCTCCCATAATATTCACTATCACTATTATTTTTTGCCGACATGTTACAAATTTTACTAATGTTACATCACATTACAAGATCTCTCCCATAATATTTACTATCACTATTATTTTTTGCCGACATGTTACAAACGTTAGTAACGTTACATCACGTTACAAGATATCCCCCATACTGGGCTGTAGAGCGCCTCTCGACGCAATTACACCAAGTTGTGTTGGGTGTATTTGTTGAAAGACAAATATCAAACCTTTGAAACACTAAAGAACTTTCATGTATGGATTGAAAATGAATCACAAATGCATATCGGTTCGCTTCCTACTAATAATGGAAGAGAACATACATCAAATGAATCTGAAGTATGACTTAGACAACATGGGATTAGGAATCAAACCAAAATTCCATAGATCCCGTAATAGAATGGTGTGGCAAAAAGAATGAACATGACACACTTGAATATTGTATGCTCCATATTATTTTTAAATAATGTAAAATTGATGTTTTGAGTTGATGCAGTTATGTGTGCAGTTTATTTGAGAAACAAAAGTCCTACTGATGTGCTTGCAAATAAAAATTTATACAAAAGTCCCACTAATGCTCAGGGCAGAGAATACATCTAATTTTTTCCTTATGGCTCGATAAATGTAGGAAGTTTGAAAGGCCGAAAGTAAACATTTAGAAAAAAAATGGTGAAAAAAAGACACCTTGGTCATTGGCATAAACTTGGAATTCAACAATGATCTAAAGCAAGATTTGATGGTTCAAACTATAAATTTTGAAAAATCAAAATAGAAGTCTATCTAGAATCACTTGGAATGGATTCGAAAATTAGTAGAGTATGGGTATGGATTCCTGAAATCCGCAAATGAGTCAGAAGAGAATGACAACATTTGAACCTCAAGAATGACAGTTGTTGATCAATAAAATAGAAAACAATACGAATTGGACACATGAGCGGACGCTAAGTTCACCAAACTAATGCAGTGCACAACATCGAAAGAAGTATGGGATAAACTACGAAGCATCTATGAAGTTGATGAATAACTTAGGAATGCCAAACTGCAAACATTATCTACACAATTTGAAAATCTTAAAATGAAGGAGGAAGAAGATGTTGCGTGAAACTTCCTGAGAGTGAATGAGATAGTGAACTCCATAACATTACTTGGAGATACTATTAAAGAGAAGTTTGTTGTATGAATAATCGTGAAAAATATTCCTGCACAATTTAGTTCTAGAAGACAAAAGTGATTTGAACAACCTGACCAAGGATGAACTATATGGAATACTTACAAAATACAAAATGAGAACATAACTCAAAAATGTATCCAGGAAATAAGTTGTGTAGAAATGAATGCAAAATAGTAGTTGATCTATCAGATGAAGAAGAGGCCAACTTCATGAGGAGACTAAAGAGAGGACAAGGTAAGTACAAAAGAAAACTGCCTTTTAAAAGTGGAAGAATTGGGCATTTTTCTTCTAAATGCACATGTGAAGAAAATTGGGAAAGTGAAAGTGAGGAAGAATCAGAATGTCGAGAATGAAGAGGCTAGCATCAACAAAACAAAGATGCAAATAAGAAGAAATTTCAAGGACATAACAAAAGCCTACACACCAAAGAAAATAACGCTTCAAATGAAGAAGAGAGTGACAATTAAAGAGATGTATTATTCATGACTCTAATTTAGGATGAGAATGTGTCGGAAGGAAAATATTCAACTAAAGTAGATCCTATGAGTATATCTAAAGTTGCAAAGGAGTGGACGTACAATGTAATCTACTTTCCATCTATGAAATATGAGGAAAGGAAGAAATCAAGAAGCTCAAAAGAACTTTTCAAGATGGAGATAATTGTCGATGACAAACATTTCACTGATAAAGTCACACGAACTATGTTGAAATCTAAAAAGCCTAGTTTCTCTAAAGGAATTCTAAAGTATGAAGATGAGGTCAGTATTGGTGTTTAATGGGAAGGTGAACTAATTAGTGCTATGGATGATTTGAAGAGATTAAGGAAAGAGATTAAAGTGTTGAAAGAACAACTTGAAATAGAAGAAGAACTGATAAAGCAGAGTGTGGATTTGCATTGAGAATTGAAGAAACAATTGAAAATCAAAGAAGAGAAATTACATTACGCAAAAGGAAAAATCAAGGTGATTAGAAGAAAACTAGTGTGAATTTGAGAAGTCCTACAGGGAGTCACAATTGGTAAATAAACTAATGTAGAAACAAATTGCGTTGAAAGAATTAGATGCCTCACAAGCAGTCAATGCAATTCAAGGAAAGGATGAAGTACGCATTAATGCGGAAACTCAATGATAAATTCAACAACAACTCGATTATCTTGGATGAAATTCTAAGTTGTCAACAATCCCCAAAAGATAAGACCAGTATTGGGTTTGTGAAAACTAGAAATGGCTTGTGTGATAAAGAAGAACCTAGTTTCAACCAACATGGTACTTTTCACAAAAAACCTATACTGATTGCAAGGAATGAGAAACCCACGTATGTGGATGACTTGCCGAGAATATGGATAAAATTGTGGGACTTATTAGTTAGTTTTTGGTCCATCTATTCTTATTTTTTAATAACTCTGTTTGAGCATCTCACTCTTGGAGATTATTTGTACCACACTGGTTGTCACCTTCGACATAGTTGACTTACGAAATCCACCCTTGGTGTAGGATCATCTGTCTTTAGTCAAGTGACAATTGTAAGATTTGCATAGTTGCATTTGGCTAGAACCTGTTAAGAGACTTTGCCTTAAGTTATTAGTTTTTTTTTGGCAACAAACATCAACAACTCAACATAAAAATGACTTGATAACATGAAGCATATTAAAGGTTTGAACATATATAATAGTTAAGGTTGTAACATACCCAAAAAAATAGTCATTTGCAACTCGAGGTTTTACAAACTAGGGCATTGTTGTGTACTGTAGGGTATTGCTCCAAATTCTAAGATATAACAAAATAATCATTTGTTTTGGATAATCAGTTTTTCCAATTCCTTCATTAGATGAGAGCTGAAATAATCTTGGATAACACTCAAGCTGTCTAACTATTCAACCTCTTCTACCCATACAGATAGAAGTAAAGCAGAGTATAGTTAAATTTTAACACACAAACATATGAAGAAGAGATAAGCTAAGGGCTAAAGCTTATGGTACAATGAAACAGTATAGACAAGCAAATATAGCAGAAACAAAATTTCACTCAAAGGACAAGCCGCGAAACAAACTTTCACTCAAAGGACAAGCAAAGATAGTAGAAACAAAATTTCACTCACAACATTGTTCCATTCATTGTTCCATGTGAATGATGCTTTTCTAAAGTATTTAGTTTACAATCTAGCATAGAATATTTTGCATTTCATACCACGGCATCAAAGTAGACATTTCCATAATTGCCTTTCTTCCAAGGTTTCCTTGACCAGAAATAAGAGTAAGGGATCTAACAAAATACTTCAAATATAATGTAACCACATAGTTCAAATATAATGTAACCACAGAAGCATAATATACTCAATATAGAGGTACAACTATTGATGAATATCAATGAAATTCTTAAAATTCAAAACATTGTTTCCTTGACCAGAAATAAGAGTAAGGGATTCTAAACACATACTTCAAATATAATGTAACCAAAATACTTCAAATATAATGTAACCACAGAAGCATAATGTACTCAATATAGAGAGGTGCAACTATTGATGAATATCAATGAAATTCCTAAAATTCAAAACACTGTTAATAGATACCAATGAAATTTTTAATGCTAATTTCACTCCCCAAAATTGCACTGTGGTACAACTCAATTTGAACTTCAATAACATCTAGATCTAGAATGTCATGGATGGATCTAGAATGTCATGGATCTCCAAGTTCAGCCAATTCCTCGTCACCTGAGTCAGATTCAGTGTCACTACTGTCTTTGCCATCTTCCTCTTCCTGCCCCCCTCCCAAATCTTCTGCCTTTGCATAACGAACACAGTATTCTAAAACACAGCAAAAAAGAAACGATTTTTAAAAATATGCTAAAAATTGTATATTAAAACATAATTAGCATACATTTTCACCCAAAAGTCGATTAATCTTGTAATGCTACCTGAGAGCTTGGTTTCATAATGTACTCCTACAACCAAATAAAACTATACATGTGCTCTGTATCTAAAGCTTTCAAATTAAGGGAATGGAAAATTAGTTGTCTGCCAACTGAGTAAAGACACCCACAAGAATGTTCCTGAAGAAATATTTCGATACGCTGAACAAATAACTCAGGTAATGAGCATATATACATGAAATAAATTAACAGATTTTAATGCATATTAGGACAAGCGTTGATGAATTCACCTTTCACCTTCTGCTCATAAGCATTTATGTCCTGCATCTTTAAGATCCCAGCCTTCACATTTAAAGGATCCTTTTCATTAGGATATAATAGAAGTTGAGGAAGAAGTAGTTCGAATATATTCACGAGATCTGAAATACCAATAAAAGAAGTAAGCAATAAATTGACTAAAAGGTATAGTAGATTGCTGTAAAGTAAGATGAAAAAAAAAAAAATTTAGTAATCAACGAAACTCACTCAATGTTTGAAGTAATCAAGAAAAGTTGGAAGGTTATATTTTATTCCTTTTTTTCCTTACCATAGATTGGAGACCAATTCTCATTGAGAACGTCTAGACAAATGGAGCCAGACCTGAAGTTCCAAGAAAATGAAACCCAGTTAGTAAAATAACTCGAATGGAACAATTAGAGTGGCTCGGCATAACCAGTTTTCAGTCTAGTAAAAATTTTCAATTTTGTTTGGATAGTCTTAAAAAAGATGTGTGCTATGATATTATTACTTTTGTGCATAGAGTACAGATAGCCCTTTCATGTATCTTAGATAGGATCACAAAAATAGCCTGGCCTAGTCTAACACTCTGTTATGCAGTTAGATTATATAGTTAATGTTCCACAAGCTTCACAGATTGCATGTACTACAAAATAAAAACCAAAGTTCATGAGGATGCATCCCATGCATACTGAGGACACAGCAATGGGGTGGGGATATCCTCTGCATTAGGCTATTGATTGAGAATTTCACAGTAATGTCCATTAGTTGTGGCAGGGGTTGGTCTGAAGCAAAATTGGGGAAACAAGACGTAGGAGTGCAACAAAAGAGAGATTGGTGGAAACTCATGCCCAGTTAAAATCCTAACAAAATTTGCAAACGGTCAATTGCAAAATCCAAAGATCAATATGTGACCTCAAATAAAATCCAAAGATCAAACCTGAACAACCACAAAATTCAAGATCAAACCTGAACAATCACAATTGAAATTAATGACTAAATTAAAATGAATTAGCTATGTGAAAGAACAGAATTCAAAAATATTTTACTTCCTTGGAGTGGGTACTTACTCCTCATCGATATTGGGATGGTAGATCTTATTCACAAAACTAATTGATGGTGATGAGTATGGATAACGAGCTGGTAATTCCACATGAATATTCCACACTCCACCTTTGTAAAGACCTAAGATCGGTACAGACAATGAATCCAGTTTAGCATCCAAATCATTTACTCATTAAAATTAAATAGTAAACAATGCATTAAAGTTATAGGCTTATAGCAGAATAGCTCAGACCACAATAGCATCTCATATATGCACTGTAAGTTAATAATTAGGCAGCTAAAAACCTATTACCAAATGTAATATTGGTCAATCAAAGAGTCTTTCAAATTTAGAGATTACTGCTTCTCATCAGGTAATCTTGAAATGTATTAAATTTACCACGAGTTTAAGTCAAGACTCAAAGAACCAACAATACCTGAATTCATGAATGAACTGTCAAAAGTGAGACAGAGGATCATTCGTAGGAAAGACGTCAGACACAAACATACAGTTACAAACTGGGTAAAAAGAGTATACTGCAAGTCCTCATACAGTTACAAATTGGGTAAAAAGATGCAAATTTCAAACTAAAAGACTTCCCATCAAAGAGTATACTGCAAGTCTTCATATCTTGTGATACAGCAGATGAATCAACCAAAACAGAGGTTGAATATAAGACTACATTGAAGTGATTCAGAGAATTGAAAAAAAGCATGACACAAGACATGAATCCAAGTGAAAAGTTAAAAAGAAAACTGAAAAGTAACTTGTGCAACCAGGGTTTTTAGGCAAAATAGCTTACTTCAGGTCAGAGAAATGAGTACATATGAACAGAAGGTTAAAGCAAATAAAGAATGTGTCCAATTTGCCAACTTGTAAGGACATAGATACCAGGTTACCAGAAATAGGAAACAGAACAGGAAACAAAAGAGGAACGAGAAACGAGGCAAGAGAGTTCCAGGCTATGTTACCAGAAAAAGGGAATGAGCTAGAGGGTTTAAAAAACATGGACCCACGTCCCCTCTCCCGACTTCCAGCTTCGATTATACATACAAAATTGATCAGAATGTACAAATGCAGTGCCAAGATGGGAATGGGAACATGAATGGGATGAGAAATGAACCTTCTGGTCAAATTGATGGTAACATAGGTTAAAAAACCTGAACCCACCACTCTATAGCATCCATATTAAGTGTATCAGTAATCTACTAACATAATGTCAAGTTGCAAATCGTAATGGGAACAAGAATAAAACTAGAAACAGGTCTCCTGGTCAGGCTTCTGGTAGGGTAACACTAAGGAAAGAAGACTACATAAATCTTACAATGATGTCGTAGGAATTCCAAGCAACAAAGCATTACAATAGTCGAATGAGGCGCTACAAACTATTTCAGCTTGACAGAAACAACCTACATTATTACCCCTGAGATCAGACATATCTCATTGTAACGAACATATTCCGGGTATCCAATAAACTCAGAAAAAAAGAATAATGGAAATCCAACTCACTGTCTTCAGGTCCATTGAACTCCACGTTGAATTCATAGGGTGAATCACCTATGACCTCCACTTTATGATTTTTCATCATGCTGCCCAATGACAGGCATTTTTCAGTTAGTCAATGCACAACGAACTCCATATTAAATCATGTAAAATTTATTATCAAGCACCATGCATAATGCTTGTATTTAAAATGTATTTAGTTTATCGATATGTTTGCATTTAAAATGTATTCAGTGACTGGGGAGATTCCAGACTCTGACGTTTTGAGTGACAGTCTTCAGGAATCAGGTATCAAGAGACTTTAAGTGTTTTCTCTTGATCCTGAAGATCGATAGAATGTCCACTTGAAACTTCGTAAACTAAATCTACATGTTATTAAGGCTTGCATTGATCGAGAAGAAAGAAAAAACGACCCAGATACCAATTGAACAATGAAACCAGAAGATGATATTAGCGATTGAAAATATGCAGAATGACTTTGAAACTTACAGCTTCGTGAGATCTGTATCCCTGCGCTTGCACATGGTGTGGAGTTCTGTCGAATGAAATCGCCAACAGTTCAAATTCGATTCAACGTAAATACTACACAGAGCTATGTGACTTGAGAACAATCTCATTCAAACTATATATATAATATCATCGAAAATTGAATTGGGAGCCTATTCGTGGTCAATCTGTTAACTTTTGGTATCAAAAATTGAAATGGGGGCGTATTCGTGGTCAATCTGTTAACTCTGGGTATCAAATCGTCCCAAATTGGGGCTTATTCATGGTCAAATTGGTTAAGTTTGGGATCAAATGGTTAGTTGTTTCTATGTGTCTGTGTTTTTTTTATTTTGGTTAAGAACGTGTAAGATTAAATATTTTTTAGAATTTTTTAATAATAGAGAGTGAGGATTAATTATTAATATTTATATATTGAAAATGGACTATTTTTATTATATATTTTTATATTTTTTAATAATATATATTGTGGAATTAATTATTAATGTTTAAATATTGAAAATTGATCATTTTTCATAAATATTTAATTTATAATATGTATAGGTTAACTCCCCCACATGGGTGAGTTGGGCGAGAAATTATGACGCTAGACATGATTATTATGACTAAAAAATGGTACTTTGACCACTTTCACTTTTACTATTAAATACTAAGATATCAATTTAATTAACATATTTGATTTGGAATTAAAGATCATTATTGATAGTGCACTTTGTAATTAAGTGGTCTAATCTTACTTAACCAAATACGTATAGTTATGAATTCAACTTGCATAATCCATTCTTCATACGTGAAATATGAAATGAAAAGAAGAGAACAAGATATAACATCACACAAGTTGTTAAGGGAGTTCACCCATTTTGGGCTACTTTTTTGGGACCACTGCCAAATAGTGAGACTACTCTATAATTCTCAAAAATGCCAAAAGCACATAAAATATATTTACAATGCAAAATATGAAGACACCCTTCAATTTTGTTGTTCAAACTCAAAAATGGAAATCATGGTTGTATTCCTCTCGAAATTATAAGAAAAATAGATATAAAATCAACCTAGTTCTGAATAACTGTTTGTGACCTCCTTTGCACATGCCCTTTGAGATTTTGTCATGCACAGTCATCTGTATAGTACCTTCTATGCTCATTGTACTATGCACCAAGATGCGTTCCAAGGTTAAATAAATGGAGGTTGACCACGCGTGGCTCGACCCTTGTGGTTAATGTGGCACAAAAGGTTAACTATTGGAGGATCTAACCACGAACTATGCATGGTCTAATGGTAGAAGTGCTAATTTCTTTGCAAGAGGTCAAGTGTTCGAGCCCCGCGGACCCCTTCCATTTGGAATATGGTTCCAACAATATACTCTAAATAAAAATATTTTAGCTAACTTCTAACATAACTTGTGGTGGTTGGTTGGTTAAGTCATCGGGTTTTGTTCAATAGGTCTTTGTTCAACTCCCACGGATAGGAGTTTTTGAACTGTAGGCCAAGTTGGCCTTCTCGAAGGTTCCATGTGGCACCTTCTGGTTGGTCCATGTTCCAACAATATACTCTAAATAAAAATATTTTAGCTAACTTCTAACATAACTTGTGGTGGTTGGTTGGTTAGGTCATCGGGTTTTGTTCAATAGGTATTTGTTCAACTCCCACGGATAGGAGTTTTTGAACTGTAGGCCAAGTTGGCCTTCTCGAAGGTTCCATGTGGCACCTTTTGGTTGGTCCATGTTATCACTTAAAATGTACCCAGGTTGTGAAAAGGTAGATCCCGAGGTAACCACAGAACCACTTTAGATTGTATCCTGACCTTATACACTCAAAGAGGGATCTCTCACTATTTACAAGTTTTCTCACTTAAGGTATTCAATCAATGACATTCAAAAGGTCAGATTTCCAGTAGGAACAATTTGTTTTTATAGATTTGGTAGGACAATCATGAGAGAAACCATTGGGAAATGGAGTCAACAATCAGATTTGAGTTAGATTGCAGGAGGTAGGGGTTTAAAAAAGGATCATGGAGAGAGGCAGGGTAGACACCATTTCCTAAGTCTTGAGCCTTTTGCATGTTGATTAGAAGACAAAGAAAACAATCCATCTAAACAGAGCACCTAACTAGTGTGAGTTCTGTAAAAACTTTATTAGAAGTTGTTTTAAAAATGCTTGAACAATGAACGTAGAGAATGCAAGATGAATTCTATCCCATAAACTGAGGTTCAAACATGAAAGAAAATACAAAATGGAGTCGAAAAACTAGAAAAATAGTCACACAAGAAGACCACTTAGTGAAGGAAAAGATGGCACAAGAATCTCTGCCATAGAAAACCTTCAGCATTCCATCTCTGCAATTTTATTCATTTACAACAATTGAAGCCATTATAGTTAAAGAGCCTCTCTTCTCTTGAAAATTCAACCCCTAAACCTATCAAATACATCTGAATATATAGAAAAAACACTTCTACCTAGTCTTAAATTCAAAATCTAACTACATTCTCAAAATAGAAACAATTACAACCAATTTCCTTCTTTTGAGGAAGTGGACTGCTGAAATATAGGCTTCAAAGCCCCACTTGCATATCTCAAATGGTAATAGTTGTGTAAATTCTGCGAGCGGTTTTTGTAATTCCATCTGTCCCTAACAAAACCCTTGTCTTCATTTGGCTATATTACCCTCCACCTCTTCCGAATATGCATTTGAATTTGATGGCTCATACAGGAATTTGAAAATCTGGAACATTTCCCTGTGAATATTACTTTGATCCTCCCAAACCATAATACATGTGTTAAAATTGAGGGAGGTTATTGTATATAGGAATGCCATGAGGAAAAACCTCTCTCAGTTTCTGAAAATTCTTTTTCATTTCGTGGAAACAGGTCTTTGAAGTTAATGACTAAAATAATCATTTTCATAAAATACTGGCCCTGTTGCTTAAATTTATATTTGATGTTGAGTTTGTGTGGATGCTCTTGATGCTAGATACTACCTATAAATGATCTTCAACTATAATGGACTAAATAAAGCAGTTTTAGATATTCGATACTCTTCATGGATGTCCCCCAAGTATTTTTCTCTTGCCTGGTGTTTTCTCTTGGTTAAATATCTTAAAGAAAAGAAATGGCTGGACAATAAGTCTCCATTTCTCATTCAATCTCATATTCTGCCCAATATACCTATTACTTTCTTAACCTTCCCTTGTTTTTCAATCACTCTGTCAATGTTGAACATTACCTACAATCTGATTGAGACAATGAAATTCATCCTAAGCAGCAACAAGTTCTCTGCGCAATTCCACGTGTGTTGAAACGAATTGCATGTTCTATAAACCAAGAGACTTATTTATGCTATTCTAAGCAAATCAAAACATGAGCCAATTGTTGACATGATCCACATAACAAAAGCCACCTTCAAGAAAAACTTTAAATCCTTTCCAAGAGCAAGTTGTCATGACACCTTTAGTCCATAGTTAATTTTTCCATACGTAATAGTTCTTATTGTGTGAATTGTTTCTTTTGAAAGCTCCAATTTAGATAGAGGAGGGAAAGGCCTGTTGAGAATAGCAACAGCATTTGACCAGAGGAACAAAATTGTAATCAAAAGCATGATCACATTATTAACAAGAGACAATAAAGCGTATCCACATCACTTAAAAAAACCTTACGGTTGTTGAAACAACAATGACACCAATGCTAATATTTCTTCGCCTTTAAAGGATCAAATCACCAGCCTTTTCTAATCCAAGAATTTCATAGAGAGATTTGTTTTGAGTAAAGAATGAGAAAGGTCGTGACTTTATATTTTCTGATCTGGTGGATAATCGTTCAATCAAAAGAAAATATCAAACATGTTCATGATGGGAAGCATGCTTGAACCAATCATTCATTAGCTCACTTGAACCAATCATTCATCATCTCTAATAAATTTCGTTCAAATTTTCAATATTAAACAGATAACGTCTTCACCCGTCAGAAAATTTTACAACCGTCGATTTTGGTTTGTGGAATCATGTTGCATGTACATGTGTTTTGAGCTGCCTTTCAATATTAAATTTCACTAAGTTTTGAAAAAATAAACCAACAACACTTTGAACTTGCGAAAATTTTCCCATCCGTCCATCAATTTGGTCAAACCATGGTGTGTGGACGCATGTCTTGGATTTAACCATGAACATGTAAATTTCTCTAATCCTGAAAATTCATTTATCCTCGCATGTTTTGGCAGCGAAATACACTTGATCCATTGATTTGTTTCAACTACCCATCTGACGGTCCCTTCCATCTACGGTTTAACACAATTTCACAACGGCACAAAAAATTAACTTGCCTTTTTTTTCACTCAGCGGAATTATTTTGATCTGTTGGATGATACTGATTTTTGATC
The DNA here is from genome assembly GCA_001517045.1 of Pseudotsuga menziesii. Classification (NCBI taxonomy): domain Eukaryota; kingdom Viridiplantae; phylum Streptophyta; class Pinopsida; order Pinales; family Pinaceae; genus Pseudotsuga; species Pseudotsuga menziesii. Next base: position 58,200 of record LPNX010883516.1, on the reverse strand, counting down.
TAAACCATTGATTCATGTTAACTGTAATCCTTCATAAAACTAATGTGTATACCCTTCTGCGCAAAGAAATTTGGAATTAGAAATTTGGATTTGATATTTTGGCGTTCACCTCTAGAGGTTTAATACTCATTTGTAGAGACATCAATCGTAGCTGAATCGCCCTCTTTGATCTCACCAGAAAGCATTTTTCATCCATCTTTCAACATTATATCTGTACTCTATTTCACCTTTGTCTAGTTCCACGTTGTGAAGATTTCGTGTCAAAGCTTCATCATAACACTCATGTCTTACATCTTCCTTCTCTGTTCCACGACTCTCCAAAGCACTTTCAATATCCAAACCCAAAAGTTTCCCAGTGGAAAGAGAAGTCAAACATTCTTTGCAATGCTTCATGATTTTCAATACAAGCAATCCATCAATCTGAGTGGAATGTCCTCCTCTAAGGAAACTTGTTTCGCTTTGATCTCCTGAAGTCAATGTTGGGCTCGCAATCCATCTCTAAGGATGGAACCTTATTAATACTGGCATATGCATCTTCTAAACAAGCATAACGCTCCGTTATCAGGTTTAGTTCAACCTCTTGAGCATGCTCTTCCATCGTCTTGACTTTGTAGTTTGGCAAAGAATTTATACAAAGAGTCATGGAAGCTATGGTTAAAATGATATAGAAATGTTGCAAATAAAGAAAATAACAATCAAGAAATATGTATAGTCTTTGTTTTTTACCAAAGCCTATAATGGGGTAGGTTCTATAACATTGCAGTAATATCCAGCCTACTAGCTCAAAAGGGGTACCTGGAGTAACAACTTGTGTTTTCCCCAAGCAAGATTACAGATCAACTTTATAGTCCCAATGTTTTAAGGGTTTTCTTTGCACAAGAGGAACTTTGGCTTTGGGTTTCAACCTTACATCTTCTTCCTCAGCTCGATCTCGTGCATGGTCAAGATACTCTTCTCGATCCCACTTCTTTCTATATGTATTATCAACACTACTGGCATGATTGCGAGGTTGAGCCATAATACAAAATCTAGTTGTATTCCAAATTTTACTTCACCAAAAAGTTGAGTGCTTCAAATCTTTACATCAAAAAAGAGAACGTTTTGAACTGGTCTCTCAGAATCGAAATTGCTCTTGCATCAACATCCCCAATGCCCTTTGATGTTTTTTGCCATTGATATGGTCGAGATAATTAGTTGAATCCTTCACTACACACTCACACACGAGAAACAATGCATCCTATAGGTTGAAATTTTGGTAGTGGGAACAAAAACATGTGGTTATTTTCTGCAAAAAGCACTTGGAGTTATGATTTTTGCAGAACCCCGCTATGCGATGGCAGAATTAGAATAAGGAGATATCTCGTCCCATTTGAATGATTATGAGGAATTGAAAACACTTTGTATTGGGATAAGAAAAGATAGAGACCCCAACATCATCATATGGATAGGCACTTGTACTACATAAATAATAAAAATGGATTTGGAAGGCATGGCACCCAAACTAGAATACGAAACTGGAGTACCAATTCTAGTGGCAAGAGAAAATGGACTGGATTATGGTTTTACTCAGGGGAAAGATACTTTGTTAGCTATAATGGCACATCATTTTCCAAAACAAAAATTCCCCATTGGTGAATTGAACGAAACTATAAAAAAAAAAATGTATTCCCTTTTCCTCTTCTTAAGGATAGAAAATTGGTGGAGTATGCAAATCATCCTCCCTTAGTTATTTTGGGTCTTTACCCTCGAATTTGGTCTCTCAACTTGATACAGAATTAAGACACCAATTCATAAAGGTATTGGGTTGGTTTCCCGCTCGGAGATATGTCGATCTTCCATCATTGGGTGATGAAGTTTATGTTTGTGGCGTTAACCCATTTCTGGGTCATACAGCAACAACTTTGATAAAAAACAAAAAAAAATGTGAATTAACCGTAGCTCCTTTTTCTATTGGTCCAGATGAAATGCATGCTTGGATTGAAAAGATTTGTCCTGTATTTGGTATTGAGACCCAGAGTCTAGAGGAAAGAGAGGAACAAATATGGGAGAGTTTAAAGGATTATCTTTATTTGGTATGCGGGAAAACTGTCTTTTTCATGGGAGGTAATCTCCTAGAAAGATCTCTAGCGAGATTCTTATTCAGATGTGGTATGATCATTTATGAAGTTGGTATTCCATATATGGATAAACAGTATCAAGCTGCTGAATTAGCACTTTTACAAGATACATGTATAAGAATGTGTATACCAATACCACGAATTGTGGAGAAACCAGACAATTCAAATCAGATACAACGTATGTGCGAGCTACAACCCGACTTAGCCATCACTGGAATGGCTCATACTAACCCATTAAGGGCGAGAGGAATTGGTACTAAATGGTCAATTGAATTTACTTTTTCCCATATTCATGGATTTTCCAATGCAAGAGATGTAATTGAATTGGTTACTCTCCCTCTACGATGTAACGAAAATTTAGATAACTTGGATTGAACCACCTTGGTCAGAAAGAACAATGATTTCTATAACAATACTTCTACTCCTATATAAGATAATAGGGAACATATGTATTAATATCATATGCATATATCCAGATGTTATGTTATAATATCTATTCTAAATCGATTTCCTAATCGAATTTATGGATGTAGAAAATGATAACTATTCCTATCTATATCTCCCATATATATATATAGATAGATAGATAGATATGGGGGATACCAGATATATTTATTCTATTCTTGTTTATCGTTCTTTTATTTCGATCAAAAAGGAGTTTCAATATGATAAGAGTACTTGATCTACTATGGGATCCATTATCATCATGGGTAAAAGTCTTAGGTCCAATCATTTTATTTGGGCTATATTATGGATTTATAACTACATTGCCTTTGGGTCCCTCTAAAGTATATTCCATGAGATATTTCTTTTTGGGAGAAACTCTCTATGGTATAATAGCTATAAGTGGTTCTGTTATGGGACAATTAATAGCCTTTGTGTCGATGTACTATTCGCCCATCTATGCAGCGTTGTGGAAACATCATGTAATAACTTTATTAGTGGTACCATACATGTTCTTTCATTTTTATAAAATTCAGAAAATACTTTCAAGTTCTGAATCTGTGCACCCCATAAATTCGATCAACAATCCAAAAATTCTAAGTATATTTATGGGTGGTCTAATCCTTCAATTGTTTAATCCCATTCTTTTAGCAAATCTCATATTAAAAAGACTGGTGAACCTCTTTCTTTTTCGTTACAGCGATAATATATCATTTATGATAAGTAGTTTTTGCAGTTGGTTGGGTGGTCATATTCTATTCATAATTTTGAAAAAAATGGTATCTTTACATATAGATTGTAATTCACCTATCGATTATACTATATTAATATGTTATATCCATCGAACCTTTAATCTACTTCTTTTTTATTATTGTTTCCTCTATTTAGGTAGAGCCCCATCACCATTCCTTAGAAGCAATAATGATGACATCGGTGACAAAAATGATCGCTCTGTGTCTAAAGATGATCACTCTGTGGCTATAGCTAGAGATTATCGATGTGTGGCTAAATATGATCACTATGTGGTTGTGTCTAGAGATGATCACTCTGTGGCTAAAGATCCAAAAAAAATCAAGAACTTCCGAAGGAAGAACAATTATCATGGTTCGAGAAACCATCGCCCATTATGTTCTTTGATCATAATAGAGCTTATCAGTTGATCCAATATCGGGAATAATCCATTTACTCAACTGGTCCTGTGAGGACCAAAGTATCTCAATATTTTTTTGGCACATTTTTGAGTGATGGAAAACAAAGAATCTCTTTTACTTTTTTACCTAGTGTATCGGTCCTTGGGGAAAAGATTGGGATATATAGAGATCTTTTAGATACTTCTTACTCATCTGAGGATCCTTATGATAGATGGCTCCATACCATGAAAATAAGAAGAGATTATTTAGGGAATGAATTTGCGGATCGAGTGAAAGATTTAAGAAATGGATCTCCTGCTAGAAATTTTATGGAAAGGAGAGTTCAATTCTCCAATTCTCAGGGAGAATCTTTTACTGAAATGTATGATCCATTCCTTAATGGGGCATTCCATGGAACAATAAACCAATTCGAGTTCCTCGAAATGATGAACAATTCGATCATTTCGAATCTTTCGGATTTGACAAAGGTATCTATGAAAGGCTGTAAATAGGGATTCCAAAATGATCAATGCAGGTATGGGTACCATATCCCTCATCATTGGTAGGAATTTGAATACGAAAGCTTTCGACTACCCTGGGAACCCTTACCTACAAATATTGTTCGGTCACTCATTCCGATCACTCAATTATCGAAAAGAACCAAAGTTGAACCTATTTTGAAACGACTTTCTCTATTAACGGAATGAGTAATTCCAAATCAAGCAAGGAAGATATTTGAAATTATTTGTCGAATATAGATTCTTTGAATATATATTTTTCTTTTGGTAACCTAATCTATCCAAAAGATTTGTTGGAAATGGAAATGCCTTTTGATCAAATTCAAGAGATCTATGCAAAAGATGATGATCTATTTATGCATTTCCTACAGTTGGAAATAGCCCTTCAAGTAGCCTATACAGATATCATACCGGAAATAGCTTCATGTAATGAACGGATCTACACAAACTATTTGGTTAATATTTACAGTCGAATCGACAGTAGAAACATTGCACCCACAGGTACCATAAAATGGGAATTTATTCTCAATCTTGTTACTACGGAGCAGAAGGTTACTTCGGAACAGATTTTATTTTTCGAGTCTTTGGTGCAATATGAGTGAACAATACTACGAAACTTTTTGGGGAATGTATCTACAGATGATTCAATGTAAACGAAATATTTTATTAGCCTTTACAGGCAAATAATATTGAATGAACCTCTCCAAATTAGAGAGATTCAGAAACATCTGCCTCGATTTTCATTTTGTTTGATGATACGTGAATATGATGAGGATTCCAAACCTGAACCCACAGCGAATAGGTTCCGTCCAAGAAAGGTAAGAAGTACAATGACTTTTTATCTTGGGAAAATACAATTAGTTATGAAACATCATTTTGAAGAGTCGGATTATCGTTGAAACTAAATCATAGGATCCATACATGCTCAAAGACATAAAATTATGATATGGAAGAGGATACAACCGAATGCACATTCCCTTTTATTTTTGGTAAGAATGGAAATACCCGCTTATCCTAAAGATTATTATGACATGTCCAATTCTGATAGAGTGAATGAAAAAACCCAAAAAAAAATCAGGGAGATAACCCAGATATACAAAAAACCGGAGTCGTTCCCCCACAATCTGACACTCATTGAGTCCTTATGTTTACTATGGTTAGAATTGAACCATTTAAGAGGTTTCCTATTAGTGGCTCAATCAATTTTTAGAAAATGTATAATATTAACAACACTTATAATAGCCAAGAATATCGGTCGTATATTACTATTTCAAGTCCCTGAATTTTCCAAATATTACGAAGACATGAGGAGAGATGTGCATGTCAAATGCGTTCCTGATGGTACCGAATTTTCCGAAATAGAATTCCCAGACAATTGGAAGAAAAATGGTATGCAGATAAAGCTTCTAATTCCTTTTCGTTTGAAGCCTTGGCATAGGTCCAAACTCCGATTCGAGAAACAATTGCGTTGGATTTATTTAAAACTCGTGGATTGGAAAATGACATACCTTATGGTGATCCACACCCAAATCTAGGACCTTTTTCCAATTTTTTTCAACCTATCTTCACAAAATTGATCTTCAAAAAATTGAAAAGAGGATGGATCATATTCAAAAAATTGAAAAGACAATTGGTGGAATTTACAGGATTAAGACGCATTCCACGAGTTAGATATATAGACTTGAGAGTGAACTGAATGACCGGATACAAAATAAATTACCGAGTGAAGCTACCCCTATGCGTAGTACAAATTATTCACAAGAACGTAATGATCAATTTAGATATGAAACCCAAACTATTAATGTTAAAGATCCAAATGATATGACAACCACAATGAAGGAGCGGATTGAATCTATTGCGATCATAAATGGCCCTCCTATAACTGGAATGTATCTGGTTGATTCAAAGATTAATACCGGATTGAAGGGGAGTTTTAACATATTGGGATCAACATTAAAAAATGATTAATCCAGATTTGGTGATTACCTGGCCAATTTCGAAATAAAAGTGTCCAATTAATCCAAAAAAAGGTTTTATTCTATGAAATTAATGAAACATTTTATCAAAAGAATGAACCGAGATCTTTTACCAAGTGTTATTAATTTCATCAGGTCAAATATCAAATTTTGGATTCGATCCGCTTAGATCCAATCCACAGGGAATCTAACAATTTACGAACGAATATTCATTCTCAATAATAATATCTCAAGAAATAGAGGTAAAATTAACAACTATTATTTTATCAACAAAAAAATACAAGATTTTAAAATTAATCGTGATGGAAACATGTTCTCAATGTCCCAAGCATATGTATTTCACAAGATATGTCAGATAAGAGCAATGAATAGGTCCTATTCAAAGTATTTATTACAATCTCAATCCCAAACATCATATCCCTTGATCAAGAAGAAGATCAAAGAATTATTAGATATACAAAGAATATTAGATCATGAGAAACCACAAGATCTAAAGGAGAATGACTGGAAACAATGGTTGAGATGTTTGGACCGATACAATTTATCCCCACATATAAGGTCTTGGATAAACCCACGGGAATGGATAAATGGAGTTAGTAAGCAATGTACGTGCTATGAAGAATGATTAATTACCTATGAACAACAAAAAGATTATATATTTGCAGTTGTGATGGAACCTTCTTTGGGGTTACTTCGGAAAATGAAAAAACGTTACAGATACGTGCTCTTATCATATAGTTATCTCAATTCGACAAAATATTTGGATATTATCAATTTGGAAAAAGATTCGGATATTCTCAATTTAGCATAAGATTCAGATATTATCAATTTGGTAAAAATTCAGATATTATCAATTCATCAAAATATTTGGATATTATCAATTCGTCAAAAGATTTGGATATTCTCAATTCGTCAAAAGATTTGGATATTCACGGACCTCCAGTACAACCTTATATACCAGATGATCAAGATATTACCGGTTGTGAAGGAATTATTTAAAGAAGCGTTTATTCGTAATATTATCGAGAAGTATTGTAAGGGCACTTATTTCAATATCGTGAATGGTTCATGTTCTACTATTGATATTTACGATGTTATAGTGCCAAATCCATTGGGATGCTCCCAATCTCTCTCTAAAATGCTCAACCTGCTCTGACCTGTAACCATCCACTGAAACCATTATGCAAACAAACCCCAATATGTAACATATAACCTATAAACGGTCACCCATCCATTCTCTAAAGACTGAAACTAACTGTAAACTACAAATTGAACTTGAAAATAAACTAAAATCATACTGAAAAATTGTTGAAAGAAATGCTCGTCGTGTCAATCTTATTCACACACTCCTACCTATTCTACTTTATTGAACACTAATGCTCAATCAAGTAAATTCTTCTTTCCAGTGTATCCAACCAACCAATTGATCTAAGGATTGGGCGTCTTCGTCATGCTTGACCAAAATGAGAGTTGGAAACCACAGTGCTAAAATACAATGATGAAAGATGTAAAATTTTGGGAAGAAACATAACCAACCACCCCAACTGAAAAATTTCTTCATATATTCATCCATTGGGTCATAAAAAACATGAAAACCTTCAAATTTTGGTGTCATTTGTTTGTCATGATAAGGGTGCTCCAACTATAACTTATCTAGCACCCTGTCTAATTGTTTTTCAAAGGAGCCTTGAAAAGAATGCTCATGACAATTTTCAAATAGGACATCCTCAACTTCGTTCAAAATTTTTGAATTTATAACTTCATTCCTTTTATGCATTTCAAAGGAAATATAATTCTTTTCTTCCATAAAATTAAGCGAACAAAATTCTTCTTGACATAAAAATTCTGAATTTGAAAAAGAACCTTGATCTTCTTTTTGGTGTTTCACTTCCTCATTGAAAATTTCTTTTTTTTCTATATTTTGGGAGAGATTGTAATGTTGTTCATCCTTCTCATATTCCACAAGAAAAAAGGGCTTTGTGTAATAACCCAAAATTTCATAAAAATTAAAAAAAATTTAAAGTGACATAAAATGTCTTAAATCGCAGTTTAGTAACTGCTAGCGGTTAGTGGAAAATGAAACAATTTAACAAATTTTAAGCATTAGTTTCAAATACAGAAAAACTAATACAACTTTAATTTTTTATAAGTTATAGAAGGAGGACTTGCATGTAGTTGCTGCTAGCTGTACTGATGATTTACTTTTGTCAAGTAGGTGAGAAACCATGTTTGAAATTGGGGCTTACTTAGCATTCTGCTAACTCAAATGGACTGTTGGTTCTTACAGGTTCAACAGATAAGCGTATGATCAAGTAGGAGTTTATTTTGAATTATGTCGAGAAGTAATTCTTTAACATGATAAGATGCTAGTATATAAATTGATTATTAAGATGCAAGACTCCAATGAGGTAAAGTAAATTCCTTCGTTGTTTTGGATCTATGACAGTATTTATATTTAAGCCATAATGACTTTTATCCTTAACATAATTAATGCTATTTACAAGAATGAGTTCTTCCATGGTTTCTTTTTGTCGTAAGATGATTATCTTTTATAAATTATAGTACCTAGTTAATTAAAGATTTCCATAGTGAGCATAGAGTTCATGATATTGGTGTATCATTACTCCGACTGTTTCATGATCTTACTGTTATTTTATGTTTATAACTTAAGTATACTGCTCTTTAAGTATGAACATAATCTTCTGTTTTTCATTGGTAAAGTTTACAATGAGTTATTAGTTTTTTTATGAGAAACTCTTGCAATAAGGTTTGTCTTCAGTCTCCTTGAAGACTCCTTCATTTATCAGCATCGAGTTTTATGTGGAGAAGTTTAGAGCTCTTCAGTTTATAAATATAACATATCTCTACTCTAATTCTCCTTTACTAGTCATGAAACATTACCAACTTGTTTGAATTGTTTGCAATTATGATTATCTTCTTGCACAACTAGTATACAAGCTGTAATCTTAATCTCTAGGTTATAACCATGATACAAGTGTTATTGCAATATTACAATACTATATTGATTTATGATTTAACATTATCAAACTATACCCATCATCTCAACTTATAACCTAAGGTAGTTGTATCTACCTATCAACTACTATATGTAATCAAAACTAATGGCAAAATATATTATAAAATCTACTCCTATAATATACTGATTCCAATGCATAGTATAATATTATCAATGGCAAAGTTGACATGATGAGCAATCATATGAAACATTATACTATGGTCAATAGCGTGATTTGTATTATTGGCAATGATATGTTTTATATTTGAATGTGCAGCGTTGACAATAGAACTCGACCCACACATGGTTAAATATTTGGAAGGGCACGTGGACCAGCCTCCTCCATGCATTGGTTCACTTATAATGAATGAAACCCTACTCCTTTGCATTTTGCTCTGAGAGTTTGTCTTCCTGCAGGCTGCACTGTGAGACTCCTTGCGGCCATGAGAGGCCTGCTCTTCCTTAATCTTTGGCACTAAAGCCTGCATTACTGTGCAAAGTGGTTTATGGTTTCGTGGTTTGTGTTTTTAGTTTCTTTTGTGAGTGAAGGAAAACACAGTGTGAGTGGTTCAAACTTCCTCACTTGGCTCAAAGCCTGTAAAAGGATTTACCCTCGTGTCTATTCATTCTTTGCCTTGGCATAGTGGAGCTTGAGACTGTATCCTTGTTGCCTCTATCGCAGGGTTGGCTTAAGGGTTTCCTTGGTTTGGTGCATACAGTTTGGGTGGATGTATCTTCTTGGCTATGATTTCGTATTGCTCACAGGTATGCATTTTTACCTTGCCCAAAATTCCTTTGTTAAATTATTTACTAAGTTAGGGTTTTGTAATTTATGACTCAGAGTTTTAAAGATTGTTTGGATTATAATCTTGCAGGCTCACGCTGACAGCTCCAGACTTTGTGTGGAATGCAAACTCCTGCTTGGGTTAACTTCATGGGCTTCCAACTAGTAATCCCCGGTCTCATTGTGGGTTCTCCCTGGTTGCGATTTGGGTTGTTGGATGAAGGTTCCTGTGGTTGGAAACATGGCTTCGAACTCTTTGTTGGTTATGATATTTAGCTTGTTGTTTATTACCCATGTTTTATTTAAAAACCCTTGCGATACTTCGTTGGGTAGCACAAGCTCTTGAAGCTGTGATGTATATGTGGTTTCGGTTAAGCATTTTCAGCCTTATGGATTAAGTGATGTAATGTTATTGTTAATTTTATAAATAACCTCCTCTATGCTCAGAGATGCTTATGTGATCTATGTCTCGTTTGCTTCAGTTTTCCTATTTCAAATTCAAGAAAATGAAGACTGTGAACTGGGTTTTACCTATCTTGTCAGTAATCTATTTTATTTACAGTTAATATAAAATACTTAAGTATATTTGGTTTATTTAGCAGGCTTGGGTTTCAAACCTTCCATTCTACAGGCTATAAACCTACCTTTGATTAAAGATTTTATATTGCAAATGGTTTGTAATTACTAGTTTACTTTGTTCGTTATTTTCATATGTATTGTATTTATTAATACACTATAATTATAATTATTTAAATCACTGTTGTGAAATAATAATTTAATTTCTAGAACTCTACTTTGAACATGTTGTTTACACCTATAGTTAAAAATAAATCCTTGTTTATTTTTACTGCATTAATAACTCTGTTCTCAAAATAGGATAAGGAATGATGAAGTGACTTACAATTATAAGTATGATGCTAACACTGTAAGAAAAGCAAGAAATCTTAAGCAGTTTTTCTTCTAAATCTTAGTTAATAAATACTTAGGGTTTAGTACAACATACTCGAACTTATAGGTAATATTGACTTTCAGTCATTTTTGTAAAATAAAAGGATTTTAAAAGAATCCTTAGGTCCTAGATAAGACACACTTTGGTCTGTAAAGTTAATATTTATAAATTGTTTTATTATTTCCTTTTTAAATGTTTTCTTAATTATTAATGGGTTACTTTACTTCTGTTAACTATAATATCTTATATTTTAATCATTATACTAATACTTGAGGTAATAATAATATTTACTACTTGCTTTTAAACCTATGTTTCTATTTAGTTGGCTGGAAATAAATAAGTGCAGACAATACATAGCACTGTTATTTAGTGAAATTCATAAACATTGAAGTAAAAACTATCTATTGTTTACATTTCAATAAAAGAATCATTTCATTTACCTAAGACAATCCAACTGTGATAGAGTACGACCTAAGTTTAGGTGTGGAAAAACACAGCTTGGAAATTTAATTTCTATATGTTTCATTATTTACATATAATATCTATTTCTACTACAATCTATAATTTCACTAAATCTAACATTAAACAGTTACTTTTCATTCACAAACCCTAAAATACTAACATGCCTGTAGTAGATAAATTATGAATTACTTAACTAAAGATAGTAAAAATATAATAGAACCTGTTGAGGACAAGACGACAATAGCTTAAGGAGGTTGTTCCTCCCAACCAAACTCCTGGAGAGCGCTCAAACAACGCTTCCTCAGGACCCTCAAGCTTGTTCCTAGTCTTCTTGGTTGAGAACTGGGTGGAGAATGCAACTATATGACCTATGTCACCTGACTGGTCCAATTACCTCGGTAAATAAAAATCTACTCTCAGCAGTATGATCTTCAGCTTAGAAGCTGCAACTAGATCAATCTCAAAATTTCTCTTGAGTAAATTCATTCACCATGAATGATCACTTCTCTAGAATGAGCAACCTCAACTCTCTTCAATGGGAAATTTTGTAGAGATGCCTAGGTCTTCTGGGTCAATTTTCATTAAATGAGCCACCTGCTTTGATTCCACTTTCTTGAGGAATCATGACCACAAATATAGGGAAGTTGCCACCTGCAACAATTGAAAGTGGTTTGAGGATGCTGCCACTTGTTAGTTTGCTCTCCACCTAGTCTCCTCCACTAATTGACCAGTAAACACTCTTTTAACAGCTTCCCTAAGTTGTTGTCTCCTTATTTATTTATTTATAAATAAAATATTCTGAATTTAAATTAAATATTCTTGACCCCACTGGGTCATCAATTACAACTTAGCATAAAATTTAACACAATGTTCCTCAAATATTATAAAATTGTATTTGCAAATTGGGGCATGTGACATACACACTCCCTTTAATTATAACATCGCCCTCGATGTTATTTATTCCTCGTCTTCAGAGTTCCCCTGAAATAGAATTGGATATGCATCCCGCATATGACTTTCCAATTCCCAGGTGGCTTCCTCTGGACTAAGGTGCTTCCATTGCACCTTCACTTAACCAATGGTGTGGTTCCGAAGTGAGATCTCCCTTCGCTCAAGGATACAGTCCGGTTCCACCAGAAAATCTCCTTCGGGTTCCACCTGAACATCATTCCAGTTAATAACATGAGTAGCATCATGCACATATTTCTTTAATACATAAATGTGAAAAACATTGTGAACTCTTACATTCGGTGGTAAAGCTAATTGATAGGCTACCTGTCCGATCCTGGACAATATTTCGAAAGGACCACAATAACGAGGTGCTAGTTTGGCACAACTACCCAACCTCTGAGAACTCTTTTTGGGTCTCACCTTAATGAAAACATGTTCACCTACTTGGAACTCTTTTGGAGTTCGTTTAAGGTCTGCTTGACTTTTTTGTCAATCTTGCGCAATTTTAAGATTACCTTGTACCTGCTTTACAATTACTTCCATTTCTTTCAATAATTCAGGTCCTAATACTAACCTATCCACCAGATTACTCCAAGATATGGGAGTGTTACATTTCCTTCCATACATAATTTTGAAAGGACTATATCTAGCTAAATCTTGATAATTATAAGCAAATTCTACCAGGTGTAAATAATCTTCCCATTTACCTAGTTATTCCTTTACATACATTCTTAGTAGATATTCCAGTACCTGATTTACTCTTTTAGTCTGTCCATATGTTTGAGGATGGAAGGAGGTACTAAAATTTAACGTGGTATTTAATCCTTTAAACAGAGATCTCCAAAAATTACCTGTAAATTTAAGGTCTCGATCTGAAATTATGACCTTCGGTATCCCATGCAATCGAAAAATTTGCTTTAAGAAAATATCAGCTATATTTGTAGCTTTATAAGTAGTTTTTACAGGTATAAAATGGGCTGCTTTACTCAATTTTTCAACCACTACCATTATGGAGTCATTTAAGTTATGATTTTTAGGCAATCCAGTAACAAAATCAAGGCTAATTATCTCCCATTTCCAACTAGGAATGGGCAAACGCTGAAGTAGCCCAGCTGGATGCTGATGTTCAGTTTTTACTTGCTGACATTCAAAGCATCTAGCAATATATTATGTCAATTCAGTCTTCATGTTTGGCCAGAAATAATCTTTTCTTAGCATGTTTATAGTTTTCTGATAACCCAGATGCCCTGAATAAGGAGTTTTATGGATTTCGTCTAAAATTAATAACTTTATCTTAGGTACATTAGGTACATATATTCTGTCTTTATACTGCAATAATCATTTTTCATTCAATTTGTACCATGCCCTTAGACCTTCTATTGGGTTTTCGTTTGCTTTTGCTTGTAACTTTAGGTAATTTTCATCTTGTTCTATCCCTATTTTAAGCTGTTCTTCCAAATCTATTGTATAAGTGCTGATAACTGCTGTAAAATTCAGCTTTGCATTCCTACTTAATGCATCGGCAACTTTATTTTATTTCCCTTTAATGTGTTGAATTTCGAAATCATATTCACTTAGAAAAGCTAGCCACCTAGCTTGCCTAGCATTCAGGTTAGGTTGATCTAACAGATATTTTAATCCCTTATTATCTGTCATTAAAATAAATTTTCTTCCAATTAGATGATGACACCACATCTTTAAAGCATGTATGCCAGCAGTTAATTCCAAGTCATAGGTTGCATAATTCTTTTCATGATTCTTCAATTTCCTAGACTCATAATCAATGACATGTCCTTCCTGAGTCAATACTCTGCCTAAACCGTCATTTCAGGCATCAGTACATACTATAAAGTCTTTATTTGGATCAACAATTCTTGAAATTGGTGCGCTAGTTAATAAGGTTTTTAACTTTTTAAAACTATCTTCACACTTCTGATTCCAATCAAATTTCTTTCCTTTTTTCTACAAAGAGGTTATCGGATTTGCGATTCTCGAAAACCCTTCGATGAACCTCCGGTAATCCCCATGAATGATCGGAAGTCAATTACATATTTAGGAATTGGCCAATCTTCAATTGCCTTTATCTTTTCGAGATCCACCGAAATTCCTTCTTTAGTCACCACATGACCTAAGTACTGGATTTTATCTTTAAAAAAGTCGCATTTACTAAATTTTGCAAAGAGTTGATGTTCTCGCAACTCTTGCAAGACAATTTTTAAATGTTCTTTATGTTCTTCTTCATATTTCAAATAAATTCATATGTCGTTGATAAACATGACCACAAATTTATCTAGGTATTTATGCATTACATTATTCATTAGACACATAAAAACAGCTGGAGCGTTAGTAAGCGCGAATGGCATGACGACAAACTCGTAATGTCCATATCGAGTCATAAATGTTGTTTTAAAGATGTCTTTATCTTTAATTCTGAATTGGTGATATCCAAACTCTAAGTCAATCTTTGAAAATACCGTGGCTCCGCATAGTTGATCAAGCAGATCATCTATGCGAGGTAACGAGTATCTGTTCTTGATAGTCATCATATTTAATTGACGATAATCTATGCATAGTCGTAGAGTTCTGTCATTTTTCTTAACAAAGATGGTAGGTGCCCCCCAAGGAGACACACTGGGTTGAATATAATTCTTGTCAATAAGTTCTTTTAACTGTGACTTGAGTTCATTTAATTCAAGTATATTCATCAGATAAGGGGCCTTTGAGCTAGGCACTACACCAGGTACCAGCTCAATGGTAAAATATAATTCCCTCTTCGGAGGTAGTCCCAAAATTTCTTCCGGAAATACATCTGCATATTCCTTTAGAACTGGTATATCCTACAATTTTAATTTATCTATGTTGTTTAGATTTTCTTCATTGGTTACTGTTACTGCATAAGCCTTACAACCTTTCCTAACAACTCTCTTAAGCTGCAGAGCAGAAATCTTCCTTATGGTTGTTTTCCTAGGGATTCCCTTTCCACTTATTAATTTTCCATCATTATTTATACAAGTAAAGGTTTTATTAAAGCAATTCAAGACCACCCTATGCTACTCTAACCAATCCATACCAATTAATATGTCGTATGAACCTAAAGGTAGTACATAAGCTTAACAAAAATTTCAAATTGATCCATAGTTACTGCACAATTCTTTACAAAGCTAATTACCTTTCCCTTTGCACCAGTAGCTAACTGAACTAACCAAGAACTTGCAAAATTTTCTACTGGGAGTTTACACTTTTCTACCAAGTTAGGAGAAATATAGCTTAAACTAGCTCCTGGATCAATTAAAATAGATATGGGTGTTTGATTTATCTTACCTTCTACTTCCACCATGGAAGTTTGATAGTCTGCTTGCCAATTCTCCAAAGCTGCATTGATCCTGGGCATAGTCCTCGCTAAATCACCAACAATCATATCCTCCTGTATTGCGTGGATATTGTTGACAATCTTTTTCTGATTGGGACAGACTGAGGCATAATGTGGACCATTGCATTCCCAACACTTTATGGGTTCTTTTCATTCAAATTTCTTTGTGTATTTACTGTGATTGTTAGCATACTCTTTATTCTTTTGATTGTTCTGATTGGTCTGTGAATTATTTTTATTCCCCTGGAAATTCTTATTAGAAAAATTTCTAGTATTATTATTTTTAGAATTCCGATTAGGCACAAATTTTTTCTTCTTTTGATCAAAATTATTATTCCTTTTGGCCTTCCAGTTGGCCATACTCTCCTTTTTACGATTCTGTTCATAACAAAAATTCGCTTTCCTCATAGCTTCTTCCAAGGTTTTTGGATTGTCATACTCAATCATATTCTTTATGTGATAAGGTAAACAACTGAGAAACCATTGTACCTTTGGTTTCTCATCCACAATGTATGGCACATACCTAAGCAGACTTAGAAACTTACTGTTCAATTCTTTCATATTCATTGTACCTAGTTTTAGCTCATAGAATTCTTTAGCCATTTCTTCATAGTACTGTTCAGATAAAAAATTATTTCTAAAGTATTTCTTGAATGCACTCCAATTTATGTTCTTTTCTCTTATACATTTCCCTCTCTTTAAATATTGCCACCATATATCAACTTTCCCTGTAAGATTATAAATAGCCATCCTAGCCTTTAATTGGTTAGAATAGTTATAAATATGGAAGTACTTCTTCATCCCGGATAACCAGGATTTTGCTTCCTCCCCCTTTTCAGTTTCTCCATTAAATGTTGGTAGCTTGATCTTCTTAAACTCCCCAAAGATTTCTTCATAAGGTTTATATTTTCTTTTCCTTGTATGGTGGTTATCCTCACTACTGTCACTAGTATAATGAGAGTTACGTTGATCACCATATACTTCAGAAGATGAGCTACTTTCATTTTTAATCTGTTTAGTCTTTTTATACTTATGTTGATAGCTTATATCTTTCGAATCAGCTCTTTTACCCTTTCCCTCATTATGAAATATTTCTATTAAGATCTGATTCAGCTCCTCCTGAGCTCTCATAATCCTCTCATTTTCTTTCTTAATAGATTCCATTTCTGATTTTAATTCTTTTACTGTTTGTAATAGTTCGGAAGAATTAGTGGTTATGTCTTCTTGTATAGGTTCTCTTTTTAGATTATCTTGTTCAGTATAAGGAGATTCCTCTTCCGCATATTCTTCCAATCTTTCCATACATGTCGTTAACTCAGAACAAATTTCTCTGTTTACATCATTCAAAGAGAACAACATCAGCATAATGATTTAAATTTATTGTTCCATATAAGCAAGTTGAGCTTCATCGAGGCCTAGTGTTTGAACCTTGTGCTCTGATACCACATGTAATAACCCAAAATTTCATAAAAATTAAAAAAAATTAAAGTGATATAAAATGTCTTAAATCGCAGTTTAGTAACTGCTAGTGGCTAGCGGAAAATGAAACAGTTTAAGAAATTTTAAGGATTATTTTCAAATACAAAAAAACTAATACAACTTTAATTTTTTATAAGTTATAGAAGGAGGAATTGCATTTACTTGCTGCAAGCTATACTAGTGATTTACTTTTGTCAAGTAGGTGAGAAACCGTGTTTGAAATCGGGGCTTACTTAGCATTCTGCTAACTCAAATGGACTATTGGTTCTTACAGGTTCAGCAAGTAAGCGTATGATCAAGTAGGAGTTTATTTTGAATTATGTCGAGAAGTACTTCTTTAGCATGATAAGATGCTAGTATATAAATTGATTATTAAGATGCAATAATCCGATGAGGTAAAGTAAATTTGTTCGTTGTTTTGGATCTATGACAGTATTTACATTTAACCCATAATGACTTTTATCCTTAACATAATTAATGCTATTTACAAGAATGAGTTCTTCCATGGTTTCTTTCTGTCATAAGATGATTATCTTTTATAAATTATAGTACCTAGTTAATTATAGATTTCCATAGTGAGCATAGAGCTCATGATCTTGGTGTATCATTACTCCGACTGTTTCGTGAGCTTACTGCTATTTTATGTTTATAAATTAAGTATACTGCTCTTTAAGTATGAACATAATCTTCTGTTTTTCGTTGGTAAAGTTTACAATGAGTTATTAGTTTTTTTATGAGAAACTCTTGCAATAAGGTTTGTCTTCAGTCTCCTTGAAGACTCCTTCATTTATCAGCATCGAGTTTTGTGTGGAGAAGTTTAGAGCTCTTCAGTTTATAAATATAACATATCTTTCCTCTAATTCTCCTTTACTAGTCATGAAACATTACCAACTTGTTTGAATTGTTTGCAATTATGATTATCTTCTTGCACAGCTAGTATACAAGTTGTAATCTTAATCTCTAGGTTATAACCATGATACAAGTGTTATTGCAATATTACAATACTATATTGATTTATGATTTAACATTATCAAAATATACCCATCATCTTACCTTATAACCTAAGGTAGTTGTATCTACCTATCAACTACTATATGTAATCGAAACTAATGGCAAAATACATTATAAGATCTGCTTCTATAATATACTGATTCCAAGGCATAGTATAATATTATCGATGGCAAAGTTGACATGATGAGCAATCATATGAAACGTTATACTATGGTCGATAGCGTGATTTGTATTATTTGCAATGATATGTTTTATATTTGAATGTGCAGCGTTGACAATAGAACTCGACCCCCACATGGTTAAATTTTTGGAAGGGCACGTGGACCAGCCTCCTCCATGCCTTGGTTCACTTATAATGAATGAAACCCTACTCCTTACATTTTACTCCTAGGGTTTGTCTTCCTGCAGGATGCACTGTGAGACTCCTTGCGGCCATGAGAGTCCTGCTCTTCCTTAATCTTTGGCACTAAAGCCTGCATTACTGTGCAAAGTGGTTTATGGTTTCATGGTTTGTGTTTTCAGTTTCTTTTGTGAGTTAAGGAAAACACACTATGAGTGGTTTAAACTTCCTCACTTGGCTCAAAGCCTGTAAAAGGTTTTACCCTTGTGTCTGTTCGTTCTTTGCCTTGGCATCATGGAGCTTGAGATTGTATCCTCGCTGCCTCTGTCACAGGGTTGGATTAAGGATTTCCTTGGTTTGGTGCATACAAGTTGGGTGGCCATATCTTCTCGGCTCTGATTTTGTATTGCTCACAGTTATGGATTTTTACCTTGCCCGAAATCCCTTTGTCAAATTATTTACTAAGTGAGGGTTTTGTAATTTATGACTCAGATTTTTAAAGATTGTTTGGATTATAATATTGCAGGCTCATGCTAAGAGCTCCATACTTTGTGTGGAATGCAAACTCGTGCTTCAGTTAACTTCATGGGCTTCCAACTGGTAAGCCCCGGTCTCATCGTGGGTTCTCCCTGGTTGCGATTTGGGTTGTTGGATGAAGGTTCCTGTGGTTGGAAACATGGCTTCGAACTCTCTGCTGGTTATGATATTTATTTTTTTGTTTATTACCCATGTTTTATTTAAAAACCCTTGCGATACTTCGCTGGGTAGCACAAGCTCTTGAAGCTGTGATGTATATGTAGTTTCGGTTAAGCGTTTTCAACCTTACGGCTTAAGTGATGTAATGCTATTGTAAAGTTTATAAATAACCTCCTCTATGCTCAGAGATGCTTATGTGATCTCTGTCTCGTTTGCTTCAGTTTTCCTATTTGAACTTCAAGAAAATGAAGACTGTGAACTGGGTTTTACCTATCCTATCAGTAATGTATTTTATTTACAGTTAATATAACTTAAGTATATTTGGTTTATTTAGCAGGCTTAGGTTTCGAACCTTCAATTCTACAGGCTATAAGCCTACCTTTGATTAAATATTTTACAGTTATAAATATGATGCTAAGTCTGTAAGAAAAGTAAGAAATCTTAAACAGTTATGCTTCTAAATCTTAGTTAATAAATACTTAGGGTTTAGTACAACATACTCGAACTAGGTAATATTGACTTTCAATAATTTTTGTAAAATAAAAGGATTATAAAATAATCCTTAGGTCCTGGATAAGACACACTCTGGTCTGTAAAGTTAATGTTTATAAACTGTTTTATGGCAAGGAACGAGCCTAAAGACCACCCCCCCACCCAATAAGTCACTTTGGGGTCCCGATTTATGTTTCTTATATCCAGGTTCAGCTTCCTTCTTTTCTAGGCTCTGTATATCCAACATGTGTGACATATTGTGAAGAGAACTTGTGTAGCCTGCACCGGCTCACGAGACACAGAAAGGGCGATTCTCAGATAATAAAAAGAAGTCCTAGTATATGAATGGGTAAGGTCAGCAAAGAAGTAATAGGCAATGTGGAACCCTTGAAAAAGCAATGTGTTTTTATGGCACTTGGAAACTTAAGAGTCGTACAAAGTTGGCTCTGTATGGTGACTCAAACACCAAGTTCTTTCATGCTCTGGCCTTGGGTAGAAGAAACCATAACACTATATGTTCTTTAGAAGATGAGTATGGTCACTGTATCGAGGATGAAACTGCTCTAAAGGAGCTGGGCCAAAGACATTTTGCCCATATTTTCCGTGATGATAAACAAACCTGCTTGTTAACCCAACTCAAGGTTGTCATTCTTTACCCCACTATGATCTCACAGGAGGAGGCCCCCAGCCTCATTGATCCTGTCACTCTGTCTGAGATAGAAGGAGCTTTGAAATCTTTCAAGAAGGATAGGAGCCCCTGGTCTTGACAGTTGGCCTATTGAATTCTATTTACACTTCTTTGACATGTTGGGAAACGAGTTGTTGTATGCTGTGGAATGTGCAAGAACTACTGGTTATATTGCTCCCTCTCTGAATTCTACTTTATTTTCCTTGATTCTAAAAAAGGATAAACCCTCAACCTTTGTTGACTTTAAACTTATCTCCTTGTGTAACCTGATGTACAAGCTAATTTACAAGATTATTTTTGTCAGACTGAAGCCTTCCCTGGACTCTCACATATCTAGAGAGCAGTATGGTTTCCTTAAAAATCGTCAGATAGTGGAACCTATAGGCACTACCTAGGAGACTTTTCACATGGTGAAAACCAAGAACAACTATGCTCTCATCCTCAAACTGGATTTGGTAAAGGCATTTGACAGAGTTAACTGGTCTTACATTAGACTCATTCTGGTTCATATTGGGATGCCTCTCCTTGGTGTCAATTGGATAATGGGATGCCTCACTTCAAAAAAATTTGATGTACTAATCAATGGTACTCCCTCACAGTTCTTCAATGCCTCTCGGGGTATCAGACAAGGCTGTCTTTTGTCCCCTTTGTTGTTCATACTTGTAATAGAAGGTCTTAGTCTCTTGATCTCTGATGTTAGGGAGCATGGTTTCATCAGAGGAATAAAAATTTCCTCTGCACTAGCCCTCACACACCTCCTCTTCGTGGATGATGTGATCTTGCTTGGTACTGGTACCCTGCCTGAATGGATCGCTTTTGAATTTATTTTAAGTACTTTTTGTAAGGCTTCAGGGATTAGCATAAGTGTTGATAAATATTGCTTCCTCTTCAACAATGTGGACGAAGGTACACTTGGTGATATTGCTAGAGTGGTTCCTTATAAAATGGAACCTATTGCTTCTGGTTTCAAGTACCTTGGCTATTTTCTTAAACCGCCGGGGTATAAGGTCAGTGATTGGAATTGGTTGATACAAAAATTTGAAAATAGAATTCTCCACTGGTCTCATAAGTATCTTTCTTTGGGTGGCCGTCTGATCCTAATCTAAGTTGTTTTGTCTATTCTCCCGGTATATTGACTGGGCCTTGCACCCATCCCTGTCTCTGTCTTAAAAAAGCTCAAAAGTTTAACCTTTTATTTTTTATGGGGCTCCATAGGAATTAAAACATGTACCATTTATCGAGTTGGAAGCAACTCTCCTGGCCAAAAGAGAACAGTGGTTGGGGCATAAAAAACCTCCATTGGTTCAGCAACGTTTTAAGATTAAAAGTCTTCTTGATGGCTCTACAAAACAATGGGCTATGGCATAATGTTCTAATTGGAAAGTACCTGAAGAATCTTTTGGTGGTGGCATGGCTCAGAGGTAAAAACTTTAATGTCCGTGGTGTTTCAATCATTTGGAAAGGGTTCCTGCAAACACTTCCATGGTTGGGAATATCCTTAACATGGCAAGTGGGTAATGGTTTAGATGTCTTCATGGGAATTGATCCTATCATTGGTTCACAATCTCCTCATACTCTACCTATTGGGCTCAGAGAATTTTTGGAGGACCTGGACATTACTACACTCTCTCAAGCCCGCAATATTTTACCTGGTTCGCACCATTATTGGTACATGGTTGAGGACCTTTGCATTGCAAGTGAATGGAAGACTGCATGGGACAATTACACGAGGGGTCTGGAGCTGGGAAGGATTAGGCTCAATCCTCTGTCGGATTCTCTTGTTTGGGATCATAACAGATCAGATGGTTCAGTTTCTACAAAGCTTGTTTATGATAGTATTGTACAATCATTGTCTCCCCCAACTGGTAATGGATTACTAACCCTCATTTGGTCTGGAATTCTTCCCACTAAAATTAGTTGTTTTATTTGGCTGGCATTGGAAAATAAAATTCTAACGTGGTACAATCTCCAGAATAAAGGATGGATAGGGTCGAGTATATGTGCACTTTGCAGTGCAGATGAAGACAATGTTCGGCACATATTTTCTACATGCTCTGTCTGGAAGAGTGTTATTATTCATCTGAGTGGACAGTACAACTTCTTTCCTCCATATGGGTGTGATACTCTCTGTAACTATCTAAGGAGATGGATTGTCAGGTTCTCAAAGTACTCGGTCTGCTGCTACCTTCCTTTTTTCGCTATGTGGACTATCTCGAAAGCAAGCAATATTTTCATTTTTGAAGGAAAAAAGATGTCTATCTTGAGGATTATTTTTCATATTGCAAACTTCTCTCAATTATATCGACCTCCCAGTATTAAGGCAAATAATCTAAGAGCCCTGGGCTCGGGTCCTTCTCTTGCCTACCCCTGTGGATTTTTTGATGGGGCATCTGCAAAAATATTGGAGGAGTTGGTTTCTGCTTATTCTTGAATGAGTCTCATTCCTTTGAGTTTTCTCTGGGGGCTGGATCATGCACTAATACAAAAGTAGAATTAATAGGGCTTTGGGCTTTTCTGCATATTGCCCAGGTGATGGGGCTACCCACACTAAAAAAATTAGTGACTCGTCTATGATTATTAATTGGGCAAAGGGTACTGATTCCCTTTCTCCACCCGATCTCAGTCACTGGTGCAGGGACACCAGAAAACTCTGCATTTACTTTCTTCACCTGTCTTTCTGTCATATCTACCGTGAACATAATCAGCTCGCAGATAATCTATCGAAGTTTGCCCTTTCTTTGGCTCCTGGATCAGGCTTCTATTCTGAAAATTTTGAAGGCCTTTTGGTCTCTCATGACACTTACAATCTCTTTTGAGCTCGCTGCAGGAGCATGTTCTCCTATTTTTTATTTGGCGCCTTATTGGTTGTTTGGATCGGGCACCTTCTGATAGCAGCACTGCACTTTTATGTTCACGGTGGAGATGGTTTTGATGGACAATTATCTCTTTTGGCCTCTGACTGGATTATGTTTTTGATGGGAATGTTCTTAGACCTCCCCCTTGGCAGCTCTATTGAGTTGAGACTTGTTATTAGTGTACAGTAGAATGGAACTCTCTCCATGACCTTGCATGATTGTAACCCTTGATCAGGGATGGCACATCAGATGCCCTTTGATTCAATTTAATGAATATCAAGGACAGACTTTTTCCTTTTGAAAAAAAAAATAATAAAAATAAAAAAATAAAAACCCTGTTTTATTATTTCCTTTTTACATGTTTTCTTAATTATTAATGGCTTGCTTTACTTTTGTTAACTATAATATCTTATATTTTAATCATTGTACTAATACTTGAAGTAATAATAATATTTACTACTTGCTTTTAAACCTGTGTTTCTATTTAGTTGGCTGGAAATAAATAAGTGCAGACAATACATAGCACTGCTATTTAGTGAAATTCATAAACATTGAAGTAAAAGCTATCTAATGTTTACATTTCAATGAAAGAATCATTTCGTTGACCTAAGACAATCCAACTGTGCTAGAGTACGACCTGAGTTCAGGTGTGGAAAAACACAGCTTGGAAATTTAATTTCTATATG
Source organism: Pseudotsuga menziesii (assembly GCA_001517045.1). Taxonomy (NCBI): domain Eukaryota; kingdom Viridiplantae; phylum Streptophyta; class Pinopsida; order Pinales; family Pinaceae; genus Pseudotsuga; species Pseudotsuga menziesii. The sequence goes on along the minus strand of LPNX010883516.1, from coordinate 34,236 downwards.
TTTCATTATTTACATATCATATCTATTTCTACTACAATCTATAATTTCACTAAATATAACATTACATAGTTACTTTTCATTCACAAACCCTAAAATACTAGCATGCATGTAGTAGATAAATTATGAATTACTTAACTAAAGATAGTAAAAATAAAATAGAACCTTTTGAGGACAAGACGACAACAGCTTAAGGAGGTTGTTCCTCCCAACCAAACTCTTGGAGAGCGCTCAAACAACGCTTCCTCAGGACCCCCGAGCTTGTTCCTGGTCTTCTTGGTTGAGAACTTAGTGGAGAATGCAACTATATCACCTCTGTCACCTCACTGGTCCAATTACCTCAGTAAATAAAAATCTACTCTAAGCAGTATGATCTTTAGGTTAGAAGCTGGAACTAGATCAATCTCAGCAGTTATCCCCTCAAACACACTCCAGACTCCTCTCCATTGAATTTCTCTTGAGTAAATTCATTCACCCTGAATGATCACTTCTCTAGAATGAGCAGCCTCAGCTCTCTTCAATGGGAAATTTTATAGAGATGCCTAGGTCTTCTGGGTCAGTTTTCATTAAATGATCCACCTACTCTGATTCCACTTTCTTGGGGAATCATGACCACAAATATAGGGAAGTTGCCACCTGGAACAGTTGGAAGTGGTTTGAGGATGTTGCCATTTGTCAGTTTGCTCTCCACCCAGTCTCCTCCACTAATTGACCAGTAAACACTCTTTTAACAATTTCCCTAAGCTGTTGTCTCCTAATTTATTTATTTATAAATAAAATATTCTGAATTTACATTAAATATTCTTGACCCCACCGGGTCATCAATTACAACTTAGCATAAAATTTAACACAATGTTCCTCAAATATTATAAAATTTTTTTTGCAAATTGGGGCATGTGACACTTTGTATATGCATATGAAATCTAACCAAATGAAGAGCAACATCATTATTCTTTTGATATTTGAACTTTGGAAGACAAGTTTGCCAATATACATTAGGTATTCAATTCAAAAAACCAAGAATCTGAGCACGATTTATAGGAGCATACCTTACAGATATAGAACTCATCTTGATAATGAAGAAACTGAATCAAGTTTTCAAACTTTTGCAACCTTTTTCTAGTGGAATCGCCATAGGAAATTCTTAAAACTGGATTCTTTGAAGATGGAGTCGCCAGGTGAAAATACACAAAATTCTTGGTGTTTGATTGTTGTTCACCATCAACAATCAAATCTACAACTTTTTTGTTCATACTCAAGGAATATTTGAACCCTCATTCCTTGGCAATGACGCCAATATGTTATGACTCAAAATGTACCCAGGTTGTGAAAGGTAGATCATGAGTTAACCAAATGGGCACTTTAGACTGTATCCTGACCTTATACAGTCAAAGAGGGATCTCTCACTATTTACAATATTTCTCACTTAAGGTATTCAATCAATGACATTGAAAAGGTCAGGTTTCCGGTAGGAACAATTTTTTTTAAAGATTTGGTAGGACAAACATGAGAGGAACCATTGGGAAATGGCATCAACAATAAGATATGAGTTAGGTCGCAAGAGTTAGGGGTTTAAAAGGATCATGGAAAGAGGCAAGGTAGACGCCATTTCCTTTGTGATGAGGATTTTGCAGGTTGATTAGAATACAAAGAAGACAATCCATCTAAATAGAGCACCTAACTAGGGTGAGTTCTATAAAAACTTTAGCAAAAATTGTTTTGAAAATGCTTGAACAATGACCTAGAGCATGCAAGATGAATTCTATCCTATAAAATGAGGTTTAAACATAAAATCAAATACAAAATGGAGTGGGAAAACAAGAAAAAAAGTCACATAAGAAGATCACTTACTGAAGGAAAAGATGGCACAAGAATCTCTACCATAGAAAACCTTCAACATTGCATCTCTGTAATCTTATTCATTTATAGTAATTGAAGCCCTTACAGTCAAAGAGCCTCTCTGATCTTGAAAACTCAACCCTAAAACTATCATATACATCTGAATATATAGAAAAAAACCCTCTACCTATTCTTAAATTCAAAACCTAAATACATTCTCAAAATAGAAACAGTTACAACTGATTTCCTTCTTTTTAGGAAGCAGACTGCTGTAAAATAGGATTCCAAGCTCCACCTGCATATCTCAAATTTTGATAGCTATGTAAATTTTTAGAGAGGTTTTTCTAAATATTTTTGTCCCCAACAAAACCCATGTCGTCATTTTTCTATATTCCCTTAGATATCTTCGGAATCTACATTTGAATTTGAGAACTCATATAGGAATTTCAAAATATGGAAAATTGCCCTGTGAAGATTACTTTGATCCTCCAAAACCATAATACATTTGTAAACTATTATGGATTTTACTGTATATAGGCATGTTCTGAGGAAAAACCTCTCTTGGTTTCTGAAAATTCTTCTTCATTTGGCGGAAATAGGTCTCTCAAGTTAATAACTAGAAAAATCATTTTCATAAAACACTAGCCCTACTGCTTCAATTCATATTTGATACTGAGTTTGTCTAGATTTTAGTGATGCTAGATACTACCTGTAAATGATATTCAACTATAATGGAATCAATAAATCATTTTCATAGATTCAATACTCTTCAAGAATGTCCCCAAGTATTTTTCTCCTGCCTGGTGTTTTCTCTTGGTTAAATATCTTAAAGCAGGGATGTGGGTGGACAATAAGTCTCCATTTCTCGCTGAATCTTAGCTTATGGCCAAGCTTCATGTTATTTTCTTAACCTTCCCTTTTTTTCAATCACACGGTCAATGTTGAACATTACCTATAATCTTATTGAGATGGTGAAATTCATCCTAAGCAACAACAAGTTCTCTACATAATTCCACATGTGTTAAAATGAATTACATGTTCTATAAACCAAGAGACTTATATATGCTATTGTAATAAAATCAAAACAAGATCCAGTTGTTGGCATGATCCACATAAAAAAAATCACCTTCAAGAAAAGCTTTAAATCCTTTCCAAGAGCAAGTTGTCATGACACTTTTAGTCCATAGTTAATCTATGCATACATAATAGTGCTTGTTGCGTGAATTGTTTCTTTTGAAAGATCCAATTCAAGTAGAGGAGGGAAAGGCCTGTTGAGAATAACATAAACATTTGACCAGAGGAACAAACTTGTAATAAAAAGCATGAACACTTTAGCAACAAGAGACAGTAAACCGTATCCACATCGCTTAAACAAAAACCATATTGATGTTTCAACAACAATGACACCAATGCTTAAATTTCTTCGTCTCCAAAGCATCAAATAAACAACCTTTCCTGATCTGAGGATTTCATAGAGAGATCTGTTTTGAGTAGAGTGAGAAAATCTATGACTTTATATTTTTTGATCTAGTGCATAATTGTTCAATCAAAAGAACATCTCAAACATGTTCATGGTGGGAAGCATGCTCAAACCAATCATTCATCATCTCTAACAAATTATTCTCAACTTTTCAATATTAAACAGATAACATCTTCACCCTTCACTCGAGGGAAAATTTTATAGCCATCGATTTTGGTTTGTTGAATCATTATGCACATACACGTGTTTTGAGCTTCCTTCCCATATAAACTTTCGTTGAGTTTTGAAAAAGTAAACCAACAACACTTTGAACTTGCGGATTTTTTCTCATCCGTCCATCAATTTGGTCAAACCATGATGTGTGGATGTGTGTCTTGGATTTAACCACAAACATGTAAATTTCGCTAATCCTGAAAATTCATTTCTCGTCACATGTTCTGGCAGTGAAATCCACATGATCCGTTGATTTGTTTCACCTTCCCATCCGATACTCCATTCCATCTACGGTTTAACACCATTTCACAACACCATTAACTTTCCCTCTCTTTCACTCAGCATAATTATTCTGATCTATTGGATGATACTGAGTTTTGATCTGAACCATTGATTCATGTGTAATTGTAATCCTTCATAAAACTATTGTTTATACCATTATGTGCAAAGAAATTTGGAATTGGAAATTTGGCATTGATAATTTGGCATTCAGCTCTGGAGGTTTGGATACTCATTTGTAGAGACATCAATCATATTTGAATCGCCCTCTTTGATATCACAAGCAAGCATTTTTTCATCCATCTTTCAACATTATATTTGCAATCTATTTCACCTCCATCTAGTTCCACATTGTGAAGATTTCGTGTCAAAGATTCATCATCACGCTTATGTATTACATATTCCTTCTCTGTTCCACGACTCTCCAAAACTCTTTCAATATCCAAACCCAAAATTTTCCCAGTGGCAAGAGCAGTCAAACATTCTTTGCAATGCTTCATGATTTTCAATACAAGCAATCCATCAATCTGAGTGGAACGACCTCCTCTAAGGAAACTTGTTTTGCTTCGATCTGCTGAAGTTAATGTTGGGCTTGCAATCTAGCTCGAAGATTGGAACCTTATTAATACTGGCATATACATGTTCTAAACAAGCAAAACACTCCTTTATCAGATTTAGTTTAAGCTCTTGAGCATGTTATTCCATCATCTTGACTTTGTAATTTGGCAAAGAATTTATACAAAGAGTCATGGAAGCTATGGTGAAAATGGTACGAAAATGTTGCAAATAAAGAAAATAACAATAAAGAATTATAGATATTTTTTTTTTTGTCCAAAGCATGTAATGTGGTAAGTTCTATAACACTGCAATAATATCCATCCTATTGGCTCAAAAGGGGAAACATGAGTAACAACTTGTGTTTTCCCCAAGCGAGATTCCAGATTAACTTTATAGTTCCGATGTTTTAAGGGTTTTCTTTGCACGAGAGGAACTTTGGATTTGGGTTTCAACCTTCCATCTTCTTCCTCAGCTTGCTCCCGTGCACACTCAAGTTACTCTTCTTGGTCCCACTTCTTTCTATATGTATTATCAACACTATTGGCATGATTGCGAGGTTGAGCCATAATACGAAAGATAGTTGTCTTCCAATTTTAACTTTTCCATAAAGTTGAGTGCTTCAAATATTTACATCACAAAAAAGAATGTTTTGAACTTGTCTCTCAGAATCGAATTGCTCTCACATTGACATCCCTAATGCCCTTTGATGTTTTCTTCATTGATATGGTCGAGATAATTAGTTGAATCCTTCAATACACACTCACACCCGAGCAACAATGCATCCTATAGGTTGAAACTTTCATCCCACAACCTTTAATCAAAGTTTCACAAGAAATATATTATCCCACATGCATCATTCGTTAATTGTTCCATTTTTTTATAAGCGTCGGGAGTTACAAAAAATAGCGAGGAACAAAGCAATGGTTATAGAGTATCCTTGTGATTTTGGCGCTTGGACTTTGATGGCGTACTTTGGTTGGTGCGCATTGATGTGGTGGCCCCCATATGGACATTAGCTCTCAGTGTTGAGTGGCCTTGTGCCAAAACTTTGACGTTGGTTTGTGCGAATTGATGTGGTGGCCCCCATATGGACATTAGCTCTCATGTTGAGCGGCCTTGTGCCAAAAAATTTATAAAAAACTCCTCATATAAAATTAATTTTCTTTTGCTCAAATAACCATTAAAGTTCTTTCTTCTTGCAAACCAGGAAATAATTTATGCATTATCAAGCGCGCAAAACCTTGAAACTGCCCAAATTGGCAACAAAAGATTGAAATTTAGAAATTGGCATTCACCAATTCCTACAAAAATAAATTAGTGCTAGTAGTCGACATGTGCACAATCAATGTATAACCAAACCACGTTTCGAGCAGGGATTGCTCCATGTAATCGGTCATGCATAGTCAGCATCCAATCACCTACCTTATGAGCATGCCACTTCATTTTGTATTGTCACATCAACCTCAGCCACACCTACATCTATTAACTATCATTGTACTTCCACATTAGTTGTATGGATCTTCCATGTGTTATCCCTCTAGTGATGCCACGTCACCCTACCACCTGGTTTCCCTGTTAACGTATGACCTAACATGTGTCACCATCATGTTAATTGTATAAATTCCACATGTCAACTCTCATTGATCCACCAATCTACCACATTGTCTATATGATTTCCACATTAGCTACCGTTGTTTGTCACATCACCATCCATACGATTCCATGTCAACATTCGCATATTGCCACATAATCATCCATACAATTCCACATCATTATTTGTATGATGCCACATCAACATATGGCCTACCATGTGTCACCTTGGGAACGGTGCCACATCAGCATATATACTACACAGACATGCCACATGGTAGCGTGTGGGCTTTACGTGGCATCCTTGCTTAACTTTTTTCATGTTTCCATAAAAATTCTGAACAACATATCGTCCTCATACGAAGTTTGTTTGAGGTAATTGAAGTGTTGTTGGAAGCTCTCACTAAGCTCTACACAATGGTACCATTATCATCAGCATTTGACCTTGTTTATTTTTTAGCATTTACGGATCCACCTGGATCATTCCTCCCCACTTAAAAAACTTATGGATATCCAAAAGTATGGATTTACTCAACACCTTGGTGATGGTAAAGCTCCCTCACTTTTTTGGTCTCTATCTACCTTGTCGATATGCACTTCAAGTTGTTCACCATCTTGGTTCTTGGACCTCCATCTTGGATCCCTATCTTGGCCCTCCATATTGGCTATTCATCTTGGATCCCTATCTTGGCCCTCCATATTGGCTATCCATCTTGGATCTCCATCTTGGATCTGATCAATCTGGTGTTTGTCATGCCTCACTTATCTTGAATTAATTATTCTTGTACTGCCTGATATGTCTGTTGAAGTTTCTAAATGAACTTACTGTTCATCTCCTTTACTTGCTTCAATGAAAGAAAAATCCAAACATGTTTCCACAACAATTGTATTGTTTGACTTGATTATTTACAAGGAATTAATAATACATCTTATAAGAACATGGAGTTTACATAACATCTTCAAGATGTACATAGCATAAAGTATACATTATTTTCATGTGATTTAAACAACAACCATCTCTACTTATTTTGCTCTTTTAATAAGTAATTTACCTCGAAACTTCATACAAAGAAGACTATTACATCTATTTTACAACAATGGAAAATAATTTAGAAGGACTACATATGCATGCTAAATTGACTATTTAAAATGATAAACATGACTATTCCAATTTAGGTTGCTTCCCCTTAATGAAATCTTCTCTAGAAAAAGTTGAGGATGAAACGTCCAATACTTTTCGATCTAGTGAACACTCATACTATAATGAGTGCAAAAGCTTGGGTTCACATTCTTGAACCGCACTCCTTGCTTGACATTCTTTGGAAAATGACCTTTCCCTCTTGGCTCCTTCTCGGATGGCATGATTAGTCCATACAAGGGTTGTCTCTTCCAACAGTTTTCCATAAATGGTTACTAAAAATACAATCAATTTCTTATTTCAATTAGTTTAATGGATGATGTGATAAGTTTAATGGGAATCTATATTTATTGATCCTCATGCTTTCGTTAATTTTAATGGATTATTTGACGAGTTTAATGGAAATATGTCTTTTCTTGATCCTTCTGGTCATTCAGCTTGTTGGATGCCTTGATGAATTTTATGGATTCCTTGATGAGTTTAATTGAATATTTGATTAATTTAATGGGTTCGGTGTCATTAATTGATTTGGGTGGGTTTAGTGGCTAAATCTCCTTGCAGGTGAAGATGACCCCCAAAACCCGCGTCAATGTGCAAGTGAGGATGTGTGATGGGATATCCTGGCATTGTTGGTTGTTTAGATCTATTCCAAAGGTCATTCAATGAGGATGACTAAAGAGACAATGAGTACATGTGGTGTGGGCATTGTAGGATCTTTTAATGATTGAGTTGATATCGTCAGATATAGATTTAGATGTGTTGAGGATTTGGCAATTTGTAAGGTTGTTATGTTAGTTATAAACATACCTCCATAAACAAGCTATTTATAAACTGTTGTGGGCCTAGTCACGACATGGGTCAATTTTGAAGAATTTTGGGTTAATATATTAATATTGATATATGTCAGTTTATTCAACAATTGGGTGTTTGATGTGACCATTTATATCACAATTAATGGTCCTTATGTTGGAATATTGGACAATACTGAGAAGGGGGGGTGAATCAATATTGATAAATTTTAACGATATAAACCACTTTCAATTTTTTCATTAACACACATGATCAACAAAAACACACATAACACAAATTTATCATGCAATCCCAATTGAGTAAACCACCAATACTTCATATTACTGCAAAATTATATTTTACAAATAGTTTTTGCTTACTACTATAGACAAGGATGGTGTTACACCCTATTTAGCAACAACTAATGGAAGGAGGATACAACCCTCTGGTTTTATCAGCTGCTATTGAAAGGATTCTACGACACCCTATTTACCAGCTACCACTGGAAGGAGGCTACAACCCCCTGGCAAACCTGTTGCTTGCCCTAGCGCGTCCCAACCTCCCTCATGTGATAACTTGATCTCTGACTGTTCTTTCAACCAAATGTCTAGAGACCTTTATTCATAGGTTTAAAAATTTATTTATATACCCTCAAACATATCTCACCATTCAGCAGTCACCTATCTTCATCATGACTCTTCACATACTAATTCTGAATTACTTCTTTGTTCATAATTTTTAACTCTGTTTAATTTATCAATCATGACCTTCCACCGTTTCCTTTCCGCAATGTCCTTTCCACAACAAATATTTTCCACACTCATATATCCACAATTATATTTATGCAACAAAACTCCCTCCACAATTGCCTTTCCGCAACGACCTTTCTACAATTGCGGTCGCGCGTTTTGACTTTTCTCAAAAAGTCCTTCCGTAATTTCCTTTCCACAACTACATTTTCACAAGGTACTTTTTGCACCATTGATTTCTTACAGACTCATCCCTAACCATTAATCTGAGATCAGATGCGGATTGCGGATTGTGGGTCTTCCAATTTTGTTCAAACTACTTCTGCAGCTCCCTTTCTGCAATTTTTCTTCCGCGTCGTCGATCTCTTGCAAAGTCTTTCCTGATCGTCGATATTGCGGATTGTGGATGTGCCTTCTAATATTTTCAAATCGGGCTTCCACAATTCTCTTTCGGCAAATCATTTTCTACAACTCTCTGAGCCGTCGATTTCTTGTGGATACTTTCCTAATCGTTGATCTTCGGATTGCAAATCGTCGATTACGGAACCGTACTTTCCCATTTTGGACTTCCGCATCTTTGTTTCTGCATTTTTCTGGAAAGTTGATTTCCTTGCGGTTTCACTCCTGACCACCGATCTACGATCAAATGTGGATCTTCACTTTTCTTTTGCGGAAATCATTCACCACTGTCGATCTTCTCAAAAACGGCTTCCACAATTTCTCTAGACTAATTCGGGACATCCAATTCTTCACTTCATTCTAATGTTTGGGGATGTTATTTTCCACTCATATCTATTTTATTGGTCATATTATAGACCATTGATCTTTGTCTCTCAAATGATCTGGGTAGTCCAAATAACATCCGCGCTTTGGAATGTTATCTTCCACTGCTCACTTTGTGGATCTTCCCCTTGTTGTCGACCCTATCATCGATCTACAATCTAATTTTGGAATTGCTTTCTCTTTCACTAAGTTAGCATTGTCATCATGTTTACTAGTTATCCTTTTGTCATTGTTGAACTCTTTTGGCATCATAGTGACAACTATTTTCAACATTCTCCCCCTTTGGCATTCATGGAAACATTTTCTCTTGGCCAACTTTCTCCCCCTTTGACAACAACGACAAAGGCTTCCTTCTGACAGCTCCCCCTATCAATCTATCTCCGCCTGAGATTATGCTTCTTCTCCTAGAACTATTGCAAGGAGATTAATCCAAAATTTCATCTAAGATGCTCAAAATCTTCCTTGGGTAGTGGTTTGGTATAGATATCAAAATTTTATGGGAACCTTACATGAAACATACTATCACTAAGTTGGAAGAAGAAAAGGAACCAAAAAATTCTGTTTTGGGGAATTATCTAATGGAGCTTAAACTAAGACATCTGGCATCAGAAGAAGCTAGCAATATGACTATAACTCAGCCTGATCTCCTTCGGTTTTCACAGGCTGATGAGATTGATTGTAAAATAGTAGTTTCAGTTTCAGATATAGTTTTTTCAAGACCAGTAGATGTAGTTTTTGATAATGGGTAGGTCTTTCTCATTTTGTAGTCAAGCCTAGCCCCTTAACTTACAGATTGCCATATTTATAGGGGTGGGCAAAGGACTGACCAGTTAGTGGTTTAGTTCTCAAATTTTTATTTTTCTTGATTTTTATGTTTCTTGATTATCTTGTACATAAATAAATTGATTTGGTTGTTTATTTTGATTTATTTTATTTCTGTTTTGTTTTAGTTTAGATTTTGATTGATTTCAATAATAAAAGAGGCAAAATTTTGGTTCCGTGGAGAGCATTAGAATTCTAGATTAACTAAAATCCTTGATTATAAGACTATGTACTATTGTTATATCTGAAAGAATTTCTTCTAGTTTAGCAGTTTCCCTATGAACACATTGAAGTCCTACTTAATCCTTGTAAAAGAAATCAGGATCAAAAGGTCTGGAAATTCTTTTCTTTTCCGTAGAACACTCAGCAGCTTTCCATACGCCAATTGGCCAAATCCTAGGTTCTCCGTACGCCACTTGGAAACATAGGGGAGGAGCTTGTCGAATCTTGGAACCAGTGACCACCAAAGGAAGAGATTGTCGGATCTTGGAACCAGTGACCTCCAGACTAAGAGTAGTTAGCAGATGAGCACCTGCATCATGTGAATGAGAATGGTATCGCCATTAAGTAGTGCACAGAGCTGATCGTCTTACTAATTTGTTTTAACCCACGTGATGAGCGCCTCTTCCTGAGTATGGAAGAAATGGTAGTAAAACAGATTCATGCATCGTTGCTGCAGATACCAACACAAACAAAAACGGTAGTAAAACAACTAATTTGTAGTTCGAGAAATGAACTGGGTTCACGGTTCACACAAACCAACAAAGATGATGATTCAGCTAGCATAGATTGGGAAAATTCTCATGCCCTCCAAGATTGGGAATTCTCATGCCCTCCAAGAATGGGAAATCCAACTTACGTTCCATCCCATCTACAGTTTAACACCATTTCACAACGGCACAAAAATTAACTCAGTCGAATTATTCTGATCTGTTGGATGATACTGAGTTTTGATCTGAACCATTGATTCATGTTTAACTGTAATCCTTCATAAAACTATTGTTTATACCATTCTGCCCAAATAAATTTGGAATTGGAAATTTGGCTTTGATATTTTGACATTCACCTCTGGAGGTTTGGATACTCATTTGTAGAGACATCAATCATAGCTGAATCTTGCAACATTATATCTGCACTCTATTTCACCTCTGTCTAGACGTTCCACGTTGTGAATATTTCGTGTCAAAGCTTCATCATGAAGTTCATGTCTTACATCTTCCTTCTTTGTCCCATGGCTCTCTAAAATGCTTTCAATATCCAAACCCAAAAGAGCTAAATCTTGTACCATTTATAAGAAAATTCGTGGAGTTTAAGGCATGTACTTTATTTATATGGATTGCAAATGGCTACATTAATGTAGCACATAGGTTTGTTGACACCTAGGATTTGATATTCAAGGTTCTCAAATTCTATTTGGGTTACATATATTGTGGTTGAAACTTGAGACATCTCTTGACAGTCTTAGCTCGGTCCAACTAATTATTGTACATAGTTGTTGTTGTTCCAACCTTCATCTTTTTTCTTCATGGATAGATGTGAAACGCACAGGAAACCATTTGCAACCACAAATTTAACTATACTAAAATAAATGATTTTGAATTCAATGAGTTTAAGAGCAATATGGATACTGTGTTTAATAGTCTTGTTCAACATACCTCCCAAACAGGGTTGAACACTTCTTGGAATGGCCAAATTCCTAACCAAATATATGGCCTCTTCAATTGTAGGGGAGACACAACAACAAACCAATGCTACATTTGTTCACAAGGAACATTGTAGAGATTTCCATTATAGCTATTGTATTCTACATATGGTTGGTTGAATCACATACAAAGAATTTTATTGTAAAAGGTGCAATATACTTAGACCTACAACTTGTCATATTTTTGAATTGTTTGCAAAAGTTGTTGTATTTTGGACTTTATTGCAAATTACTTGAAGATGTACTCTCAAAAAATATGAGGAAAAAGGAAATTGAAGCGTAGGGGGGTCAAGAGATCCGATCTTCACTATGTTCGTTGTGAAAACAAAGGACATGTGGTGTATACATGCATGATTCCATGGTAAAATATTTGAAAGAAAAGAGAGTATATAGAAACAAAAGATAAAGCTTTTGAATCAATTAAAGCGCTAGAATCTACACATTCTATTTTTCCACGTTGTAATATTGGTGTACATAAAGTTCTGTTCAATGCTTCATTTGCTTCTAGGAGATATACATGGTTGCTTGAAACTAGTGCAACTTTCCACATGATCTTTAGGAAATTTTTTTTTTGAAGACCTAAATGACAATGTAGATGGATTAGTGTATTTTGCATATAAGTCCAAGTTAAGTCCAAGGAAATTGGATCCATCAAGCTCAAACTGTCTAGATTCCCTGATTTTTGGTTGCATAATGTTCTCTATCTTCCAAAGATGCAGCAAAACTTGTTTTCTCTTGTGTGAAATCGACAGCAAATCCATCCCATCCACATGTTCGATGGAAAAGTTGAGATAAGGAGATCCCCTGATAGCCAAGTCATGGCTAGATGGGAATATGAGATAAAATTGAAGTTGAAACGAATGTTTGCAAGAGATCAAAATTTCGACTGCCTCCCTCAACATGAAAAAGGTACATTGTTTTCTACTCTTTTGTGCAATGCTAGATATGGGAACATAATCTAGGAACATAAACATAAACTATAATAGACTTCTCTAATTGTTGAAGAAGAATGGTGTTCCTATTTTTCCCACCATTCCAAAGAAGTTGACATAGTGTGATGCTTGTATTCTTGGCAAACATAGTAAGCAGCATTTCCATGATTCCAATTTCAAAGCTTTTAGAAAACTAGAGGCGATTCAGTCTGACTTATGTGGCCCTATGCCTGTTATTTTTGCAAATGGTAACAAATATATCACCTGACTTTTATTAATAATTACACCATGATGTGTTGGGTGTATTTGTTGAAAGTCAAATATCAAATCTTTGAAACATTTAAGAACTTTCATGTATGGATTGAAAATGAATCACAAATACATATCGGTTCCCTTCGTACTAATAATGGAAGAGAACATACATCAAATGAATTTAAAGTATGTCTTAGACAACATGGATTAGGAATCAAACCAAAATTCCATACAATCCTTAATAGAATGGTGTGGCAAAAAGAATGAACATGACACACTTGAATATGGTATGCTCCATATTATTTTTAAAGAATGTAAAATTGATGTTTTGGGTTGATGCAATTATGTGTGCAGATTATTTGAGAAACAAAAGTCCTACTAATGCTCTTGCAAATAAAAATTATACAAAAGTCTCACTAATGCTCAAGGCAAAGAATACATCTAATTTTTTCCTTATGACCCGATAAATGTAGGAAGCTTGAAAGGATGAAAGTGAATATTTAGAAGAAGAAATGGTGTAAAAATGACACCTTGGTCATTGGAATAAACTTGGAATTCAACAACAATCTAAAGCAAGATTTGATCAATCAAACTATAACTTCTAAAAAATCATAATAGAAGTCTATCTACAATCACTTGGCATGGAATTTCGAAAATTAGTAGAGGATGGTTATGGATTCCCGAAAGCTGCAAACGAGTCGAAAGAGAATGGCAAGATTTCAACCTCCAGAATGACAATTGTTGACCAATAAAATAGAAAACAATACGAATGGAACGCATGAGCAAAAAACACTATTTTATGTGTATTAGTGGACGTTGAGTTCACCAAAGTAATGCAGTGCACAACATCAAAAGAAATATGGGATAAACTACGAAGCATCTATATAGTCGATGAAAAAATTAGGAAGGCCAAACTACAAACATTATCAGAATGACAATTGTTGACCAATAAAATAGAAAACAATACGAATGGAACTCATGAGCAAAAAACATTATTTTATGTGTATTAGTGGATGTTGAGCTCACCAAAGTAATGCAGTGCACAACATCCAAATAAATATGGGATAAACTATGAAGCATCTATATAGTCGATGAAAAAATTAGGAAGGCCAAACTACAAACATTATCTGCACAGCTTGAAACTCTCAAAATGGAGGAAGAAAATGTTGCCTCAAACTTCCGGAGAGTGGATGAGATAGTGAACTCCATAACATGACTTGGAAATACTATTACAGAGAAGTTTGGTGTACGAAAGATCATGAAAACTATATGGAATACTTACAAAATATGAAATGAGAACATAACTTGAAAATGTATTCAGGAAATAAGTTGTGTTCAAAGCAACAGGGAATCCCAAATCCAGTAGAACGAATGAAAAAATACAGTTGATCAATTAGATGAAGAAGAGGCCAACTTCATGAGGAGACTAAAGAGAGGACAAGGTAAGTACGAAAGAAAACTGTCTTTTAAATGTTTTAAATGTTAAAGAATTGGAAATTTTGTTGCTAAATGCACATATGAAGAAAATCGGGAAAGTGAAAGTGAAGAAGAATCAGAATGTCGAGAAAGAAGAGACTAGAATCAACAGAACAAAGATGGAAACAAGAAGAAATTTCAGAGAGAATAAAATAGCGGTTCAAATGAAGAAGAGAGTGACAGTCCAAGAGATGTATTATTCATGAATCTAATTTAGGATGAGAATATGTCAGAAGGAAAATATTCAACTAACGGAGATCATGTGAGTATACCTCAAGCTGCAAAGAAGTGGACGTACAATGTAATCTACTTTCCATCTCTGAAATATAAGGAAATCAAGAAATCAAGAACCTCAAAAGAAATTTTCAAGTTGGGGAAAATTGTCGATGACAAACATTTCGTTGATAAAGTCACACGAACTATGTTGAAGTCTGAAAATCCTAGTTGCTCTGAAGGAAGTCTAAAGTATGAAGATGAGGTCAGCCTTGGTGTTTAATGGGAAGGAGAATTAATTAGTTCTATGGATGATTGGAAGAGATCAAGGAAAGAGATTAAATCATTGAAAGAACAACTTTAAATAGCAGAAGAACTGATAAAGCAAAGTGTGGATTTGCATGGAGAATTGAAGAAACAATTGAAAATCAAAGAAGAGGAATTGCATTACGTAAAAGGAAAAATCAAGGAATTAGAAGAAAACCAGTGTGAACTTGAGAATTCCTATAGGGTCGAGTGAGAATTGACAAATAAACTATTGTAGAAACAAATTGAGTTGAAAGAATCAGATGCCTCACAAACAATCAGTGCAATTCAAGGAAAGGATGAAGTATTAATGCAGAAACTCAAAATAAATTCAACAACAACTCGATTATCTTGGATGAAATTCTAAGTTGTCAACAATCCCCAAAATATAAGACCAGTATTGGGTTTGTGAAAACTAGAAATGGCTTGTGTGATAAAGAAGAACCTAGTTTCAACCAACATGGTACTTTTCACAATAAACCTGTACTAATTGCAAGGAATGAGAAACCTAGGTATGTGGATGATTTGCTGAGAATATGGATAAGGTTGTGGGACTTATTAGTTATTTTTCGGTCCATCTATTGTTATTTTTTAATCACTTAGTTTGGGCACCTCACTCTTGGAGATTAATTGTACCACACTGGTTGTCACCTTCGACATAGTTGACTTAGGGAATCCACCCTTGGTGTAGGATCATCTTTCTTTACTCAGGTGACAATTGTAAAATTTGCATAGTTGCATTTGGCTAGAACATGTTAGGAGACTTTTCCTTAGGTTATTAGTTTTTTAGGTCCATCTATTCTTATTTTTTAATAACTCTGTTTGGGCACCTCACTCTTGGAGATTATTTATACCACCTTGGTTGTCACCGTCGACATAGTTGACTTAGGGAATCCACCCTTCGTGTAGGATCATCTTTCTTTACTCAGGTGAAAGTTGTAAAATTTGCATAGTTGCATTTGGCTAGAACCTGTTAGGAGACTTTTCGTTAGGTTATTAGTTTTTTTGGCAACAAACATCAACAAATCAACATAAAAATGACTTGATAACATGAAGCATATCAAAATTTTGATCATATATAATAGTTAAGGTTGTAACAATCCAAAAAAGTCATTTGCAACTCGAGGTTTTACAAACTATGGCATTGTTGTGCACTGTAGGGTATTGCTCCAAATTCTAAGATATAACAAAATAATCATTTTTTTTGGATATTCAGTTTTTCCAATTCCTTCATTAGATGAGAGCTGAAATAATCTTCCATAACATTTTTCCATTTCCATTTAATCACTCAAGCAGTCTAACTGTTCAACCTCTTCTACCCATTAGAAGTAAAGGAGAGTATAGTTAAAATTTAACACACAAACATATGAAGAAGAGATATGCTAAGGGCTAAAGCTTATGGTACAATGAAACGGTATAGACAAGCAATTATAGCAGAAACAAAATTTCACTCAAAGGACAAGCAAAGATAGTAGAAACAAACTTTCACTCAAAGGACAAGCAAAGATAGAAGAAACAAAATTTCACTCACAACATTGTTCCATTCATTGTTCCATGTGAATGACGCTTTTCTAAAGTATCTAGTTTACAATCTAGCATAGAATATTTTGCATTTCATACCACGGAATCATAGTAGACATTTCCATAATTGCCTTTCTTCCTGT